>JAYEPQ010000008.1:32951807-33312010 GCA_036321105.1 Dracaena cambodiana
AAGAAAACTTTACAAAATAATTGAGAATGGAGAAATGTACTGCTAAGGTAATTTCCTGCGGATGGAACAATGTCCATTTAGCAAAAATTGACAATTTGTGCGCACATGTGTATGTTATATGCGCGTGTGCATGTGTGTATGAGTACAGGAGCCTGCATGTGCGTACGTCTGTTGAAAATGAGCTGATAGCTTACGTAAGTTATCTTAATTGGAGTCTATTTCTGCTATCTGTAATAATTTTGTTAATTAGAGTCTATTTCTGCTATCTTTAATATTTTTTTTTTCAAATTTTATTTTTGAACTATGATCTCAATCCGTAAGGTTCACTCATACTTAATTTTTTCGGTTTTAGTTCTGATTTGGCCTTCCATCACTTGCGCACAAAATTATCTGTTTTTAATGTATACAACATCATTTATCCTTTGATGGATCTAAGAAAATTTTATCCTAAGAAAGATCATAGATGATGGGATTACTATTTGAAAAAAAAAATTTAAGTAATTACTATTTTTTTGTCGCTAGCTCGTATAATTTAGCTAATCTGATGACTCATTTGCAGTATGCACACACATACAAGGATTACTGTAGGTGAGCCGCAGCTCAGAAAAACTTACGTGAACTATTGGCAAAAAATATAATGATCCAATGATTTTTCTTCAAAATTTTTCACGAATTGGGATCTCTACCTCCTTAATTTTTTTTAAGATTAAATTTCATAAATTTTAGAGTTCATTTACACTTCTATCAAGTGGATGTAAAATATTCTATTTATTAAAAATTATTAATTTTATATCAACTCGATGGAGAATCAGATTAAAACTAAAATCCAAGAAATTGGGTATAAGTGAACCCTAGGAGGTTAAGATCATAATCTAATAGAAAAGCTTTTTAAAACAATTATTGGAGATAGTGGAAATGAACTGCAGCTCAGGTAACTTGCGTGAGCTGTCAGCTCATTTCCATTATTCTCATATATATATATATATATATATATATATATATATATATATATATATATATATATATATATATATATATATATATATGTGCAACTTGGGCTACAAAAAGTATGGAGCGCATCAAGAAATTCTCAATCAACAAAGATCAAACTCGCGCTAGCCCAAGTTGCACCAGTCTACGCTCAGCCCATGCCAGCTACAGGTTTGGGCCTGAAG
Source organism: Dracaena cambodiana (assembly GCA_036321105.1). NCBI lineage: Eukaryota > Viridiplantae > Streptophyta > Magnoliopsida > Asparagales > Asparagaceae > Dracaena > Dracaena cambodiana. The sequence goes on from JAYEPQ010000008.1 coordinate 32,952,983, forward strand.
CAAGCCCCCACGTCCGTGAATGGGGTTATGTGGAGCGTAATTTTTTTTTCCCGTGATAGTAGGTTCGCACAAAATTGATCTTGCTTTGAAGCTATCAAAGTTCTCATTCCAACAGCTTAAGGCTCACCTCCATCAGAGACTATAGAAAATGCTACGGCCAACAATGAGATGACTATGTGGCATGAGACAGAGTCAAACTGTTATGATACGAGCTCGGCTTTGACAATAACGTCACCTTTACTTTCCATTTTCATTTGTCAGACTTCATAATTGAATTTTGTTCGGAAATCCTATAATAACAAAAACTTGATTCATTGTTTGGAATCCAAAACTCTTGCTTGGCGTAGCTCATCCCAATTCTTTTTATGCGCCTCTTGAGTCGATCGTAGGAATATTAATTCCACGAAAAGCCTCTTTTAAGCCCGACTGCATTCACTAATCCATTCGCTGGAGTAACTTAAACTTCTTTAGCCAATAAGTATTTTCTTTAATGGCATCACTCCTCTCCAATAGGAGGTTTCGAATTCCACTTTCAAATACAATTTGGATAATGTGTGTATGAATTGGACTAGAAGGAAAAACTTAAACCCGTTCAGCTAGAAAGAATTAATTGGCAATAATAATAGACCATATCAGAGTTCACTTGCAGGCAAGTAAAAACCAAAAAAATAAAGAAATATTAATTAATTTTATAAGTTGATATCTTAGATATGGAACCTAATTAGGGATGTTGAGTCGGTCGATCGGTCGGAAGTCAAATTTTTCCGATCGAATCCGATCGATCATCTCTAGAAAAATTTTCTAATCGATTTCAGTTGGAATCGAGCGAAATCGCCAGAGTTGGCGGTGGAGTTCGTTTTTAAACGTTTAGTTGGTCGACCAATTGGAAATCAGGGTTCTCCGATTGGATCCGAAAATAAAAGACTCTGACTATTACCGTAAAACTTTTCCAACCACCGGAGTCAACAGTCGTGCTCACCCCTAAACCTAATTCGCTATCATCTCAAGGTCAATCCCTGAATCAAGTCCTCCAAATTAAACCAATCACCTGTATGGCTTGTGCCCAAGCAGCACCATCCAATTACTGGACATCCTCTGGGGAGTTTCCGAAGTAGCACACTATTTTTCCCTAGTGAGCTCACTTTTCAATCCGGACTAAAATTACACTAGATTGTGGACTCACTAAGAAAAGTGGTGTGCTCCTTTGGCAACTCCCCATCCTCTCTCGAATCAAGATATCTCCCCTGAGAGGTAATCTTACTTCAATACTGTGTTCTCCACGTGCCACCCCTCTATTGGATCGCACTCCTCCTTAGTGGATATAGATCCGATGCCCATTTATAAAAATGCATCCCATTGAGCAAATCCAAAGTGGGAACTCCACCACAATTTGCTATTACTATATTTGCCATCAACTTCTCACCCACTTGCATTAACAATCTTTCTATTAGAATCCCTTTTTTTTTTAAAAAAAAAGAGGGAAATTTCTAATATGCTCGTAAAGATTTTAAGTATACCAATCAAAAAGTTCAATTTTATTATAATTTTTTATTATAATTTATTAACAATTTTATTCTCATTTTTAATGTTACATTTTTGCTCTTTTTGTTGTCATACTTCTCCCTTACTCTCTTTCATATTAAAATCCTAATAATTCTCAAATTCCAAAAATTAAAAGAATTCAAATCATAATAATTCTCAATACTCCATAATAGAAAGAATTTAAACTCTAATAATTCTTAATAATTCAAAAAATAATTTAGAAGTAATTAAAATAATTACCTTTTTTAAGAGGGAGATAGGATTTTCAGAGGGGGCAGGACAGTTGAGCAGCTAGGTAGGAGGCCAGCTGAAAGATTGGACTATTGGAAGAAAGTGACATATAGGGATGATGCGACAGTAGAGTCGGTTGGAGGGCAGCAAAAGAGAAACGAGAGTAGAAAATGAAGGGGAAAAAAAAGAGTAACTTGAGAATATATTAGGTATTACCATGAAAAAACTTTATGAGGGATATACTTAAAAAATGGGAGTAGTTAGAAAATTGGTGGATGCATTTAGAATTTTCCAAAAAAAAAACATATGAATGATCACATATAAAAATTAGGATTAATTAACTAATCTGTACTACTGGAGGTATACTACTAATACTCCATTAAGAATTTATTTCATACTAAGATCTTCTTGTATAAGTGAAATAAAGATTAATAATATTTGTTATATCTATACCTTATATCTGGAGATTTCTATATAGTTTTTATAATTAACTATAAAAATTGAATGGTAACCCATGCTTCAAGTCAATAAGTTCTTTGGATCATACACAAAAATTCCACCACCACTTAGGTTTGTTAAGAAAAATGGGAGCACCACTTAGTTTTATGAAGATTTGAATTGATTTGATTGCTTAGGGAGATAAAATAAGAAAAGATCCCTAGCCCTTATCAATTAGTCAAGTCATCCTCTATTTGCTTCTATTGAAATATAGGTCTCAAGAGCCAACTTTTCTCCCTCCCTTGGGATAAAGGGCTCTTAAAGTCACCTTTCTTCATATATTCTTTATGTATATCCAATCCACTAAAGTCTCCTTCCATCTTTCTAGAAATTCTCATTCCTCATTCCAAAGTCTCTCTCTTCATTATAAATTTTCTTCACCATTAGTACATCAATTTCAAACCAAAGCATAATAACATTTTCTTTCCGACTAAAGACCTATTTAGATATTGAAAGCAGAGACAATAAGAAAAAGAAAATTAGAAATGACTTTCAAAATAAAAGTTTAGCAAGACAATATCTAGTGTTTGTGTGTTAGTTTTGGAAAATAGAAAGTAGATTAGGAGGTTAAATGATTATTATCTTACAGTTTTATAAACTATTGTAATAGTAATATTTTATTTATTTCTTACACTAGATTTGAAAGGTAATTATATGAGTTAAATAGAATATAATATTTTATCTTGTTCCTAGAGCATCATCGGCTCTCCCACTCAAAAATAAAATGAAGAGAAAATTAGAAGTAGAGTTACGATATATGATCCATATCATCATGTTAGAAGTAACTTCTAATTTTCTTTTACGAAAGTAATATTACTTCAATTACTTCCATTTTACTTCTGTGCACGGAACACCCCCTAAACACATCAAAAGTCCAACTATTTTTTACTAAATTTTCCATTTTAGATACCCCTATTCAGAGGTATAAGGCAACACCAACCAAGTCATAGCCTTGCTCATATGGTTTGGTTGTAGGCAAGAGCGATCTTTTATAAATTTTTATAGCCGCTTGCTCATCATAGACTTTACTTGCTTAATTAATTATGTTTTACAATGTCGCATCTTTTTGGTTGTGGTGAGAAAAATATGACTAAATTGAGAGTCCAAACTTTCATTAATCACCAAAAAAAAAAAAAAATAAATAAATCAAAGGTCCGACGAATGCAAACACTATTCAATTCTCCAACCAAACCCTTAACTTTACTTTTTCAGTTAGCTTTTACTCCTATTAGTTGACCTACCACCATTAACCCACTCGTTCCTAAACTAACCCCAACCCTAAACTAACCCAGCCCAAACCATAATGGTAAGCTCGTAATAAATGCCCCTGTTGACTCTCTAACCCGACAAGATAAGATCATCCATCCCCAGCGGCATCCCCGTAATAAAACCCCAAATCATCCATCCCGCCTCTCCGCACTATCCACCAAAGCGCGGACACGAGTCAACGAAGGCAAACAAAAAGATCGGCCCCTCGCCGCCCCTACTTGGGCCCACCACCATTTGACCGCAGGAGGCCGGATCTCAACCAGCTATTAAATCCAACTCACAGCAAACAAAACGATAAACCTTCCCAATAACTTTTTTTTTCCTTCTGGATCGGTCAAATTAACTAAAAAAATTTCGATTCTTTTCGCAAACTTCTCTTTTTACAAAGTCTAACCTCTGGAATCTGAACAGAGGCTCAAAAAAAAAAAAAAAAAAAAAACAAAGATTTAACAACGGGATCATAACAGACGACTGAGATCACTCAGCGGGCTTTAGGATGAGTGCTGCGTCGGCGGCGACAGGGTTGTGAGTGTGGCGGTGCTCGCCCTCGTAGGTGACGATGAGCATCGAGGGGTCGTCGGGGGCCCTCTCCACGTGCTTTCTCGCCGGGCACCCTCTCATGCTGCTGCACTTGTAATAACCCCTGTACAAGATTACAATAATAATAATTTAGTTACGAAAATTCTGGACCGTTGGATTTGATTTTGAAGGTCAGTTGAAAGGCGGAGAATTCTTACCGAGGGTAAGGGGATCCCTTGATCGGCTTTTGTCCGTACTTCCTCCACGAGTACTCGTCCGGTGGAATATCGGCCATCTTGGAGCTTATTGCCGGCACGCGTATGGTCCTCTTCACCCGAGATTTCCTGCAAAATTATCAAGCGTACGTTAGCGAACGGGAAACAGATTTGCTACAGTGCGCAGCTCGATAGGAATTTGTGATGTCGTAAAGACGCTACCTTTTCTTCGAGCAGTGGCAGCGGCCGCCGGAGGAGAAGTTGCCAGCCGTATCGTTGCCGTGGCTGTGGCACCTCTTTTTGGAGGACGACAGCGGGGGCTTGCCGACAGAGACGGCGGCGGCGGTGGCCTGAGGTAGTAGGGGCAGGGGGAGCAGCATGGCCGATCCGATCTTCCCATTGGAAACGCTACCGTCTCCGGTGATCGACGACAGGAACGACGAGTTCGCCGACGACATCGGCGTCGAGATGCTGAAGCTGCTGGCCTCCTTCGAGTACTGGCAGTTGGCGGCCGCGATCTCGCCGGTAATCTTCTTCGGCGGGCTCGTGAAGTCCAAAGTCAACGTCTGAGGCGGAGGCGCCACCGCCTGGAGCGGTACCGGAGACGGGATCACCGGAGGCAAGGGCGCGGGCTCTAGAGGCTGGGGCGGCTGGGTGGGGGCCCGCCTGAACCGGGCGTGGCCGGTCCGGTCGAGGATGGAGATCATCTTCTTGAACTTGGAGACGGTGTGGTCGGTGATCTCCCTGCAGTCGAATTGGGATTTCTGCTGGCTGAGCTGGAAGATCAAGTGCTCCATCCCGCGTATCCCCGCCGCCGCCGCCTCCTGGATCGCCATCTGATCGTCCATCTTCGCATACCCCATCATCAAGTCAACGGCCATTAAATCGATTCAGAGAAAAAAGAACCTCCTTTGAAATTTTAGAACATACTGAGTTTGATTTCGATTTTGGTAGGAGAGAGAAAAAAGGGAGGATGAGAATATGGAGGGATGGGGGAGGGTTTTATGGAGAGAGGGGGTGACCGGGGGAACCGGTAGCAGGCGGTGGAAATGGGAAAGAAAAGGGATTAGATTCGGGTCAAAGGTGACTTTTCGATCGGACGGTCGATTTTTGCGTGTGCTTTCGTTTTTAATTTCTGCGCCCAAGTGATTGGATCAAAATTAAATTGAGGAGGAGGCTTTAGCTTTCTCAATAACTTCAGCCTTAAGTTGGACTTTTGGTACTAGATTTAAATAATAATAGGATTGTTATTTCCATCTCGCTCGCGTATAATATATAATATTGCTGTCCAAGATCGATCCAAGATTTTGTGTGTCGGTATTCTACGGTTACCGGTCGGGTCGATTTGACTCGGATCCTATACTTTTCCTTACATTCTCATTTTCCGCTACACAGCTATCCCACTTACATTTCTTTCCATTTAAAATCAAATTAATATGTATGCAATATTTTGCGATGATTTTCTGGCATTTTAAATATTTTAAATTTCTACTCGGATTTGGATTTTTTCTTAGCTAAAAAATATGTATAAAACATGTGTACATGAATGGTGATAATAAATACTTCGCTCTTATAATAAGAATAATAATTTTGTACATGTATATAACATTTGCATTAATTGAGTTAAGTAAGAGGATAATAAATTATTTTTTTTGCTCGTTCTAATTTGTAAAGTACGATAGACTCAGCTGAGAGTTCAACTCTATACATAGACCATACAACAACAACAACTAAGTTTTTTTTTTTTTTTTTTTTATCTCAAGTACTTGTAGTAGGCTACATTAGCTAAAATAGAATCGCGTTGGATTGCTCATACTAATAATCATTCTTCATTCATTCCTGTTGAGTAATATGTCCCCATTTAAAACTTTAGCATCCATATCTTTTTGTACTATTATTCAGTCTTCTTTTTACTCTTTTAACATGTCCTATATTGATAAACTGTCATCGTCGAAATTGTACATTTCTAAATCTACGTTACAAGCTTCATACATAGACTGCGATATTCATTAAAAAAAAAAAGGATACACATCTTACTCAATTGACTTTTGGGGTGTAAATTTAATAATCCAGATTCAAAATTTAGATGTTAATTAAATTTAAGTATCTAGAAGGTTAGCCCGTTTACTACTTATAAAGTTGCAATCAAAGAAAGATTTATTTTTGAATATGTTTAATATTTTCATGCCAACTATAATAAGAAATGTAATTTAAAAGGCTTTTATTTCAAGTTGAAGAAGTACATTATTAGAATAAATATTAGACATTAAAAAACTATTTTCACTTTTTTTTTTAATTTCATTCCCGTTAATAAAAAATTTCCCATTTCTTTTTAAAGAGTTAGATTTTTATAGCATTTGTTCAACCAATTTTTCTAACCAAAGCCATTTGATTCCGTCTGCTCGATTCATGTGGTTGACCCTTTCATCCTCATGGTGAGGATATACAAACCAGCTGCATTAGAGTCAACTCTCCCAAATCTTTAAAAATAAATGTTGACTTTCTCAAAAACCCCAAGACAATCTTTCAAAAAATTCGAAGGTCTGTACAGTTCATCTCTTGCCACACCGGAAGCTTCCCCTGTATAAGACTAGCACGCAGAGGCGGTGCGGGCTGACGGATGAATCACGAGAAAAGCACTTGACAAATCTCGATTAAAATTATATCTCACCCAAAACCATCGACTGTGGGGCCCGGTAATTGATGGGGATGAGAGATTGGGTGTCTTTAATTTCGCGCGCGAGAATTTAGAGGAGATAGATAAAGCTAATGCTGACGGAGTGTGTGGGCCCCAAAGGAGCGTTTGCTTTTGGAACCGAACTGTTGACCAGATACGTTGCTTCCGAGCACCGCTTGTAGCCGGTGAGGAATCTCAGCCGTTAGATGACGGGCGTCAATCCAACGGTTGAAAGGCAAAGCGAAAGTTGACTTGCAGATCAAGTTGATTAATTAATTAATAAATAAAACGCAGAAGAAAATGCGAATTAGAGTAGACTTTAATTTAGCGACAAGGTGGCATCTTGGTACGCGCATCGTAAGATTATGTTTCGTTTTCACAGTCATAATTTTCGTAAAGTATCATAAATTTTGAAATATTTGCATTTAACATTAAAAAAATTGTCAGGTTGATAAATTAGATTATTTTTTAAAAAAAATTCTGATTTGCAACCCAACGCAACATAGACTTGTAATAAATTTTATTTGTGGGTGGGATATAATTTTTTTTTTTATCTGGTTGTGGGTGGGAAAGTGAGAAAGTCAACGACAGAATGAGTACATGAAGAAGTTGAGTGGGTTGACGTGACTTTGGGGATGGGAACGAGTCTCCCGTCTCTTAGCACGGAAGGAAACTGTCCTAGGGCTAGTATCCGCCGTTGATTATAGAAAGGATTGATATGGACCGTTGGATTAAAGAGTTAGGTTGGTTCCCTCGTAGGAGTTGGGGGCCACTCTCTGATGGGAAATTCTAAATGCACACCATATTTTATTAGTGAGCACCATTTTCCTCTGTGTTGTAAATCACTTTACTATATTAGTATGTGGTGCTCACTAGTAAAATATGGTGCGCATTTAGAATTTCCCCTCTGATGCTTCCAAGGTTTTGAGTCCGAAGACTTCTTTTTCTTCTATTTAGAAGTCTGCGAGTTGCTTCGTTTTTTCGCAGTCGCTTGATTTGGTGTCGTTTCCTTTTGCTTTCTCTGGATGCCATTTTTGATTTTTTTTAATTTCTATTTATTTTTATTTTTTGAGTTCGAGTTGAGTTGAGAGGATGCTTGCAAGTTGTAATATCTACTTGTATGAATGTGACTTTGAAGCCAGGCATGTCTACGGCACGGGAACTTCTAAAGGGGCACAATTTTTTTCCTAGTGAACCAGTTAAAGTTTACCCATATATATCAATTTTGCCCTCTAAAAAAATTTTTCATCATACCCTTCTTCCTTCTCACGCTTCCTCCAGTCCTCCCGCGCGCAACAGGTTGTTTTTTTTTTTTTTTAGGCTAAAACCCATTTCATTCCTCCATCTCTTCGTATCATTTTGTTAATTGAGAAGTTTAAAGGTGATTATTTTCTTCGTTTTGTGTTTATTTTCATTAGAAATCCAAACAAAAGAGAAATTTTTGAGTTGTGTCGAACGAGACGTCAATGGAGAATACAACGATGTCGTTGGTTTTATTCGACGATCAAAACACTCTTCAGGTTTGATTCCATCTTCTTTGTATAAAATTATTCCAAATATAACTTTGGATTTTGATATATATTGAGTAGAATGAAATTAGGGTTTTTGGATTCAGTTTTCTGGTCGATACGGTGCAAGAACCCGAGGGGTGACGTCGCTGTGCGGACTGAAAGTCCGTCCAAAATAACTCGGCCGGACTTTCAGTCCGGACAGAGTAGTTTTCAGTATGGTTTTTTTCCCGCAAGAGTCTTATCAATTAATAATTATTAATATTGTTAAATTATTGGAACACAGGGTAATGTTTCGAAGCAGAATATGCGAGTCGATAATGAATTAGTTGTCGATTATAGTTTGGATTTCACAACAAATCAGGTATGATATTATGTTGAAAACCTGTTCATATTGAAATCAGAATATTTCCACTAAAAAATGTATCCTCTCTATTATGACTATAGATTTTTACAAATCGAGACGAACTTTGCCAGTGGGTACGCGATATTGGAAAGAAATCAGGATTTATCATCATGGTTTCAAAATCTGATACTTGAGGTCAATTTAATAAGGGGAGAATATGGTTTGGATGTGAACGGGGTGGACAACCAAGATTCAAAAAATTAAAGAATGATGAGGGCCACAGGGGCAGTAAAAAAAGTGGATGTCCATTTCGATTAAATGATCAACAGATATCAATAGGGGGCCCCGAATATAACCTAACGGTTTTGTCCGGTGTGCATAATTATCCTGCAGCAGATTATTTCGAAGGCTACTCGTATGCGGGAAGATTGTCTGAAAGCGAGACAAATGTTGTGATCGAAATGTCGAAGTGTCACGTATAGCTGAAAGATATACTGACAGCATTGAAGCAAAAGGATCCAAAGAATGTTTTACAATAAAAACAATATATAATGCACGACACAAGTTCAGAGTCAATGAACAAAGCGGTCGAACGCAGATGCAACAGTTGTTATTAAAAATTTCTGAATTAAAGTATATCGAATGCCATCGAAGCAATGATCAAACAGAATCCGTAACGGATCTTTTCTGGGCTCATCCTGTTGGCGTCGATCTTCTCCGAGTATTTTTCGGTATTATTATCATGGATGGTACCTATAAAACGAACATGTACAAATATCCTTTACTAGAGATGATTGGAATAACCTCAACAAATATGTCATTTTGCATTGCTTTTACCTTTCTTGAAAAAGAAAGGGAAACTAATTATTCCTGGGCACTTGACAAGTTGCGTGGACTGTTTCTGAACGATGTATATCCAAGTGTCATAGTTACAGATAGAGATCTATCGCTTGTTAATGTAGTTAAGCTGATATTCCCGGCTTGCCGGCATCTTCTTTGTAGATGACATATAAATAAGAATGTCTTGACTAACTGCAAGAAATTGCTACAACAACAGACTGAGTCGGAGAAATTCTTTTTAATGTGGAAGCTGATTATGCTATCTGATACTCTAGACGAGTACAATGCAAATCTAAGCAATCTAACAGACGAATTTCAAGCAAAACCTGAAGCAGTTGACTACATTCTTAAAACATGGTTAAATCCACACAAGGAGAAGTTCGTAGCTTATTGGACAAACATGTGCCAACATCGGGACAACGTGACTAGCAACCGAGCAGAAAGTGCCCACGCAAAATTGAAGAGACAACTGCGAACTAGTTAAGGCGATTTTGAAAAGTGTTAGAGCAATATATATATATTACTTGAACGTCAACATACTAAGATTAAGGCATCTTTTCAAAAAAGTTTGACTATCGTGAAACACTGTTTTATGCTGGCAGAATTTAAGGAATTATGGAGCACAGTATCAATTCATGCATTGAATTTAATCTTAGCCGAAGTAAAAAGAACTGAGTCTGTAGGCGTTAACCCTGCTGAATGTGGTTGCATCATTTGACAAACTCACTGTTTGCTCAAAAATTGCATCTTTCCTTCCATTATAAAATTTCTGGATTACAACAAAAGGATGTGGCTTATAAATTTGAAGAACAACATGAACGAGAATATTAATGAATTCCCTTTTTTTTTCTATGTGGGTTCGGGTGGCAATGGAGCCTCGCTAGTGCCTCCGATGACCGTCTGACTGGTAGAAGAGGATCTGCTCCTATCTCTGGACTCCTGAAGAAAACCCGCTCTCGATATCTCTGAACTCTCCAAACTCTGCCCCCAAAAAAAAAGGATCCCTTCTCTCGAATCTACTCCTATGTTTTATAGACTGTGGAGGCTTGAAATCCGGATCGAATCCGCTTTGAAAAATCGGATCACGAGATATCAGGAGAATAAATAAACGGAAAAAGACAGAGAACAACTCGCGGGTTGGCACCTGCGGGATCGCTCCCGCGGGTTGAGCCTCTCGCGGGTGGCAACCCCCGCAGGTTGCCACCCGCGGGTGCACCCGCGAGACTCTCCCGCGGTGGTTTCCGCAGTATATATATGTGTGTATTTTATTTTTATTATTATCATATATATATATATATATATATATATATATATATATATATATATATATATATATATATATATATATATATATATATATATATATATATATATATATATATATATATTAGTGTCTACACTCACAACTTGCCATGTGCTCATGAGATTGCAAAATACAAAAAAGACAATCGACCAATTCCCTTTGATTCCATTGACCAACATTGGCGGAAGCTGGATATGGCCCCGAGTAAAGCATTGGTTGTTCAAGGTGTCGGGTATCAGAAAGATGTAGAGGCTTTTATTCTTAACTTTATTAAATGTATTAATGAAGAACAGACTCGAAGATTGAAGAAATTAAGGGAAATATCGAATCCAGTTAGTTCTTCATTGGCGGATCCTGTGCCCAAGGTGATCGGACATATAGCTGGACGCAAAAGGAAACTTGATATTTCGACACGAAGGGATCCATGTGCATTTGAGCTAATAGTCTCCGGCTCTAATAGTACTCTCCACAAATGAAGGCATTGATTCTCCGCAGCGCCCGTAAACCGTATAAGTTAATTCCAAGAAGGTCGCATATGACCAAGGTTCGCTATTATATATAACTAGTTTTTTCTATATTTCACGTTAAATTATGTTAATTTTAAGTTTTTGTTCCATACAGTACTCGAAAATGGTTGCCAAGAAGGCATCCCCTGTTTTGCATGCAGACCATGCGGAACAACTCCATCCAGCTCCCACTTTTGTAGAACCGCTTCAATGCTTAGCAGACCCGGATCTTGCTCCTAGTATAACCGGACTGTCCGTACCAGAACAAGAGTTAAAACCTGTTCTCAGGCCCGATTTGAAGTATGAAAACTCATTGCCTGGTTTTATGTTGCCATATATAGTTGATGTTGGCGATGTCAAGGCCGACGGAAATTGCGGGTTTCGAGTTATCGCACACAGCCTTGGTATGGGGGAAGATCCGTGGATGCAAATCAGAAGAGATTTGTTGCTTAAACTTGACACTAATTACGTCTCCTACATTCCATTGTTTGGGAGTATTGATTAGATTGTTGAGCTCCGAAAAGCACTGAATTATTTCCGGGACTTTCCAAAGGCCAACTATTGGATGACGATGCCGGACATGAGACATATTGTTGTTTCACGATACAATATAGTGGTTTTTTTTATTTCCAACGTGCAATGCCTTACCTTTTCGCCACGATGATCTCCCCCTCCTGCCTCAAATATCCAACGCAAAGAAGTTACCATGGCATTCGTTGCGGACTGTCACTTTGTACCTATAAGCACAATTTATCGACTTAATCATTTCTTTGATTTAACTCAACATATGCTTATATATGTTTATATCATCTTTACTATTAGGTCTCATTAAAAAAATTTCATCCCATCCCTCAAATTGCATTGAATTGGCACCGACATCGTGATCCCATTGCACAAGGATGGGAGGTACCGTACTTACACCGGATTGAACAGTTCAAGAGGATTGTACCATCTTCGGTTGCTACACAAGATATTATTGAGTTGTAATGTAATTTTGCTCTTTGCAGACGAGTTCCATTTTGGTGTAATTTTGTTGTATATAACTTGTGACCTATATTTTGTATATCTCTTGTACCATCGGTTGTGTCTAAGTAGTCTAATGTTTATATTAATGTAATCAACACTAATATAAATTTATTTATATAGTTCCATACAGTAATGAAGGAGTTCAATCAATCCTTGTGAACAGTCTGATAAAATTTGTGTAAAATCTTATCCGGATAGGACAGTTTGGTCAAAAGAGTATCATTGTGAGTTGTATCGGTGTATCAGTGTATTATTGTATCTTTTTTGCTTCATTCACTATATTTTTTGTAATAATGTATAATTACTTGTTAATATAAGTCATTAAAGTGACGTTAAATTGGGTAAACTAATGATTTATCATTTTATTACATAAATAGAGTAGGTGAGGCAGCAGTGGAGTATCAGACAGGGTCAAGCCCCTGTCCGGACTGTCAGTCCGAACAGGGGGCGCTGTTCGGACTGACAGTCCGAACAGGATTGCGGTGTTTGGACTGTAAGTCCGAACAGTCCAGTCCTGTTCGGACTGTCAGTCCGAACAAAGAGGACATGTTCGGACTGTCAGTGCGAACAGTCCAGTCTTGTTCGGACTGTCAGTCCGAACAAAGAGGACATGTTCGAACTGTCAGTCCGAACAGTCCAGTTTTGTTCGGACTGTCAGTCCGGACAGGGACTTGACTCGATCTGATACTCCGCCGCTGCCTCACCCACTCTATTTATGTAATAAAATGATATATCATTAGTTTATCCAATTTAACGTCACTTTAAGGACTTATATTAACAACTAATTATATATTATTATCGAAATATAGGGAAGGAAGCAAAAAGATTCAATGATACACCGACACACTGATACACCGATACAATGTTACACTGATACATCTGTAGATACCAAAAAAAAAAAAAAAAAAAAAAAAAAAAAAAAAAATCATTTTTGCTAAGTGGGCACACCCGCGGGTTGCACCCGCGGGTTGCAACCCGCGGGTGCACCCGCGGGTTGCATCCCGCGGGAGCACCCGCGGGTTGCATCCCGCGGGACCCCCGCGGGATGCCACCCGCGGGAGCACCCGCGGGTTGCAACCCGCGGGAGCCCTCGCGGGTTGCAACCCGCGGGAGGATTCCCGCGGGTTGCAACCCGCGGGAGGATTCCCGCGGGTGGCAACCCGCGGGGGCGATCCCGCGGGTTGCCACCCGCGGGTTGTTTTTCGTTATTTTCCTGTTGTTTTATTTCCTATTTATTTTCCTGATAATCCGTGATCCGCTTTTTCAGGAGAGAATTGAGCCGGATTTCGAGCTTCTTCGGTTTATAAAATACAGTAATTTAACGGGAGAGGGGACTTTGGATTTTTTGGATTCTTGGACTTTGGGAAGGTTTCGAGCGAGCTCGTGAAATCAAAGAAAAGAGCAGAGCCATCTTCTCCTGGTCGGACGGTCAACGGAGGCAGCAACGAGACTCCACCGCCACCCGAACCCACATAAAAAAGGGAATAAACTAATATTCCCGTTCTTGTAATTCTTCGGAATTTTTGTAATCTCAAATCTTCGTTGTAATCAAATAATTTTTGCAATGGAATCAAAGATGCAATTTTCGGGCGTACAAGAACTGGCGACCACAGTGGGAGTTTGGGCGGCGCAATCCAATCTTTAAATTTTTTTTTTCGGAGCCTAGGCGTCATCGCCGGGTAACGATAAATAAATGTGAGGCGTCATCGCCCACCAAAATTGACAAGACGTCATCGTCTGTCAAAAAAAAAAAAAAAAAAAATTATGAGGCGTCATTGCCCATAAAAAAAAAAAATTGAGGCGTCATCGCCCAAAAAAAAAAAAAAAAATGACAAGACGTCATCGTCTGTCAAAAAAAAAAAAAATTTTTTTTTGAGGCGTCATCGCCCAAAAAAATATGACAAGACGTCATCGTCTGTCAAAAAAAAAAAAAAAAAAAAAAAAAATTGACAAGACTGGATACAACTCCAGGATGCACCCGCGTGGACGCAACCCGCATATGGAAGCGCGGGATGCAACCCGCAGATTGAATCTTGGGACCCGCGTGGACGCAACCCGCATATGGAAGCGCGGGTTGATGCAACCCGCAGATGGAATCTTGGGACCCACATAGACGCAACCCACATATGGAAGCGCGGGACACAACCCGCAGATGGAAGCGCGCGGGCGCGGGACGCAACCCACAGATGGGTGGGACCCATTTGGGTCACCCGCAATTTTCTCCCTCTCTCCCGCACAAAAAAAAAAAGAACAAAAAAATAAAGAATAAAAATAATATTAATAAAAAAAAAAGAAGAAAAAAAAAAAAAAAAAAAAGGAAAGGGTGTTATCGCCCACAAAAATTGACAAAGTTAAAAAAATAATAAATATTAAAAAAAAAAAGAAAAAAAAAAAACATGCAGTATGAGTGCTCTACCCATGGGTTGTATCCAACGGATGCACCCGCGGATGCCAAAAAAATAAATAAAAAAAATAAAAAAAATTAATTAAAATAAAAAAATAAAAAAATATTAAAAAATATATAAAAATATAAACAAAAAAAAAGTAAATAAATAAAAATAAACAAAAAAATAATAATAAATAAAAATATATTTGCAAGGCCTCATCGCTTACCAAAATAAATAAATAAATAAATAATAAAAAATAAAATGCTAGGCGTCATCACCTAAAAAAAAAAAAGGACATCATTGCAAACAAAAAAAAAAGAAAGATAAAGAAATAAAAATGTATATATAAAATAAAATAAAAAAAAAATGATGAACCGCCCAACGCCGATAAGGCTACGGGAAGAGAATAAATTTCTCGCCAACCCTACCATACTGGGGGTAAAAAGTATGAATTACCCAACGCCGACAAGGCTACGGGGAGAGAATAAATTTCTCGTCAACCCCATCATACTGAGGGTAATAAGTATGAAATACCCAACGCCGACAAGGCTACGGGAAGAGAATAAATTTCTCGCCAACCCCATCATACTGGGGGTAAAAAGTATGAATTACCCAACGCCGACAAGGCTACGGGAAGAGAATAAATTTCTCGCCAACCCCATCATACTGGGGGTAATAAGTATGAACTGCCCAACGCCGACTAGGCTACGGGAAGAGAATAAATTTCTCGCCAACCCCACCATACTGGGGGTAAAAAGTATGAATTACCCAACGCCGACAAGGCTACGGGGAGAGAATAAATTTCTCGCCAACCCCACCATACTGGGGGTAAAAAGTATGAATTCCCAACGCCGACAAGGCTACGGGGAGAGAATAAATTTCTCGTCAACCCCATCATACTGGGGGTAAAAAGTATGAATTACCCAACGCCGACAAGGCTACGGGAAGAGAATAAATTTCTCGCCAACCCCATCATACTGGGGGTAAAAAGTATGAATTGCCCAACGCCGCTAAAGCTACGGGAAGAGAATAAATTTCTCGCCAACCCCATCATACTGGGGGTAAAAAGTATGAATTACCCAACGCCGACAAGGCTACGGGAAGAGAATAAATTTCTCGCCAACCCCATCATACTGGGGGTAATAAGTATGAACTGCCCAACGCCGACAAGGCTACGGGAAGAGAATAAATTTCTCGCCAACCCCATCATACTGGGGGTAATAAGTATGAACCGCCCAACGCCGACTAGGCTACGGGAAGAGAATAAATTTCTCGCCAACCCCACTATGCTGGGGGTAAAAAGCATGAATCACCCAACGCCGCTAAGGCAAAGGGAAGAGGAAAAGTTTGGCATTTAAGCCCAAATGAAATCCTCGACAACTCACTATGCTGAGGATAATAGCATGGCTAGCCCAACTCAAACGGTAGTTGGTAAAGGCAAAATCAAACCCGTTGATAGCTGGGGGTTTGCTAAAAATCCCACGACAAATCTGTCACAACAGTATTCTTATCCGAATATAAGAATACATCACTGCCCTAAGCTGCTAAGGCAAAGGGAAGAGGAAAAGTTTGGCATTTAAGCCCAAATGAAATCCTCGACAACTCACTATGCTGAGGATAATAGCATGGCTAGCCCAACTCAAACGGTAGTTGGTAAAGGCAAAATCAAACCCGTTGATAGCTGGGGGTTTGCTAAAAATCCCACGACAAATCTGTCACAACAGTATTCTTATCCGAATATAAGAATACATCACTGCCCTAAGCTGCTAAGGCAAAGGGAAGAGGAAAAGTTTGGTATTTAAACCCAAACGAAATCCTTGACAACTCACCATGCTGAGGGGAATAGCATGGCTAGCCCGACTCAAACGGTAGTTGGTAAAGGCAAATCAAACCCGTTGATAGCTGGGGGTTTGCTAAAAATCCTAATCAGATAAATCTCCTGTCACGTTAAGATTTCACCTCTGACAGCAAAACTTTTCTTGTCATTTTGCTCTAACAGAGCAAGCGACACTCCAAAATATTTGTCAAGTTAAAATCATACCTCTGACATCATAATTCAAAATCAAAAGAGATAAAATCCTAATTAAATCGATCCCCTGTCACGTTAAGATTTCACCTCTGACAGAAAAGAAAATTCACACTTCATCAAGTCCAACATTACAACCTCTGATGAACGTGCTTTTGATATCGTTAAGTTGAAAATCACCTCTAACGAAAATCATCTCCCTATCAAGTTAACAGTTACCTCTGATAGTCCGATTCCAAAACTAAACACGTTAACCATCACCTCTGTTTAGTCAGCTTGTCCCTATCACGACCAGATCCTCTGAATAGGTTAAGCTCCAAGACACGTTTAATGTCACCTCTGTCTTTTCCTGATTCG
Source organism: Dracaena cambodiana (assembly GCA_036321105.1). Taxonomy (NCBI): domain Eukaryota; kingdom Viridiplantae; phylum Streptophyta; class Magnoliopsida; order Asparagales; family Asparagaceae; genus Dracaena; species Dracaena cambodiana. The sequence continues at coordinate 32,970,233 of JAYEPQ010000008.1, forward strand.
TCATACTAGATGTCACTGAACGGTTAGGATTAAAATAAGCACGTTAATATTATACCTCTGCTTGACCTAAAATAAGCACGTTAACATTATACCTCTGCTTGTCCTCTAATGAGTACGTTAAAATCATACCTCTGCTTGTTATGGAATAAATAAATATATTAACAGTTATCTCTATCGACCAAATCTTTTAAAAGGTCTATAACCAAAATTAAAGAATCCAAAGTATTTCGAAATTCAGTAGGTTCAATATAGAACTTCGAAAACTTTGGAGGGGGTTATGTAAAAAAAAAAAAAAAAAAAAAATCATTTTTGCTAAGTGGGCACACCCGCGGGTTGCACCCGCGGGTGCACCCGCGGGTTGCATCCCGCGGGAGCACCCGCGGGATGCAACCCGCGGGAGCACCCGCGGGTTGCATCCCGCGGGACCCCCGCGGGATGCCACCCGCGGGAGCACCCGCGGGTTGCAACCCGCGGGAGCCCTCGCGGGTTGCAACCCGCGGGAGGATTCCCGCGGGTTGCAACCCGCGGGAGGATTCCCGCGGGTGGCAACCCGCGGGGGCGATCCCGCGGGTTGCCACCCGCGGGTTGTTTTTCGTTGTTTTCCTGTTGTTTTATTTCCTATTTATTTTCCTGATAATCCGTGATCCGCTTTTTCAGGAGAGAATTGAGCCGGATTTCGAGCTTCTTCGGTTTATAAAATACAGGAATTTAACGGGAGAGGGGACTTTGGATTTTTTGGATTCTTGGACTTTGGGAAGGTTTCGAGCGAGCTCGTGAAATCAAAGAAAAGAGCAGAGCCATCTTCTCCTGGTCGGACGGTCAACGGAGGCAGCAACGAGACTCCACCGCCACCCGAACCCACATAAAAAAGGGAATAAACTAATATTCCCGTTCTTGTAATTCTTCGGAATTTTTGTAATCTCAAATCTTCGTTGTAATCAAATAATTTTTGCAATGGAATCAAAGATGCAATTTTCGGGCGTACAACATCGATACACCGATACAATGATACACTGATACACAATGATACACCGATACAATGATACTCTAGATACACAAATACAATAATACTCCTGATACACTGATATAATGATACAATGATACATTGATACACTGATACAATGAAACAACGATACAATAACTGATACAATAAAATAGTGAAGATTATAAATAAGGTCCCCTATGTATAAAACAAACAAGATCTTATACCAATTAAAGAAATAAGATCAAATACAAACGTAGTGTATTATTAATCGAACAAAAAGCGACCAATGGAGTTCATTACAAACAAAAATCATATATTCTATAAATTCTTCAAAATGTTTGCAAAAAACAATTACACCGGCCACTTGAAGTTTCTTACATCATCCATATCAATACACAACTAATATAATATAATCACTATCTCTTTGTCTTCCTCGGGGGTTAACGTCTGCTTCTGATTCGAGACATAATTGCTGTATCGGGTGCATTAGGAGTGGATTGATCTTATTTTTGTTCCTCTGCTTGCTTTTCTGGTGGTTCTTCTGGCTGAGTGCAACCAGTTAGCACGGCTTTAATCTTTGCAAGTACACTAAATAACATCCCATGTCGCTTCTTGAATGTCTTCTCCCCTTGCCCAAGTAATGGATCGATTATTGTTTCTATGCGTGTATATCTCTGTAATATTAATGAAGAAAAAAAAATAAGCATCAGATAAACTTGGTACTATATGGGACATAAAATAAAGAACATATATGATGATTACCTCATCAATGACATTTGGCCGGGTTGACTGACTTCCTTCCTCTGCTTGGGATTCATCTGGTGCTACTCCAAAAAAGCCTGTGAAACTTGAGAGAACCAAGAAATATAATCTGACGTGCAATCAGATAGGTAGTCAGCAATAGACCCACGGTGCTCTTGATGCAATACGTAATCTAGCCAATTTCTCTACATCTCCTCAATGTGAGTGTACTTTACCACGTAGTTATTGACTGTTATACTCCGTGCTTCAAGTAACACTGAGAATGGTGGAGGCGGAACGTACTGTTTACGACCAAACTGCCTTAGAACACGCACCGGATGGTAATGCTCAATCACGCTGAAAATCTTCAACGTACCCATAAAAAATGTAATTTCTCTGAACGGATATATTTCTCTATAAATCCGATATTGAATCCCAATCTACCTGCATGTTCGTTGGATACAAAGAAGTACATTAGTTACCAATATATAACATGCAAACTAAATAAGTATATAAAAAGGGGAAAATGTTATCTGGTTGCCTGAGAGTTTATCTAGACTTGACCGAATAGACTGCACATGTGATTGGGAGATATTGTGATCCCGTCTGCTCAACCAGCCACAAGCAAGTGGTTCACCATTGGTAAAAGATAGGTTCGAGACCGGCATAAAACTTGGGAAATGAGAGAAAATCTAAGTATGTAGTAGTGTCAGATACCCGACAATCTGAGCAACGTTAGCTCGGGAAGCAAGCCCAAGCTGCCTATATAACCATGCAAGAGCACCAGCACCCCATGCGAACATATGAACATCTTCGAGATCATGAAGCAATGGTAAGTAATCAATGGAAACTCTCGTACAGCTCTTGTCCGTGAAAAGCGTGCAACCAAGAAGATACAATAAATAAGCCCTTACAGCACACCGAATCCTATGTTCGGCGTCAGTATCCACAACCCCGCAAAAATTTTCTCTTAACCAATCCAGTCGAACCGATGCACCGCCTTTTGTATTAAGCTCATTCCACGCTTCAGAATAACTGACGCCCAAGGAATGAGTAATTGTATCAGCAGCTTCACGTGAAGCTACTGATTCTTATTGGCAGACGGATTTTCCAACCACAGATAAGTCAAGCAAGTAGGAAATATCATCCAACGTGATCGTCATCTCACCAAATGGCATATGAAATGTGTTTGTTTTAGGATGCCATCTCTCGACAAATGCGCTAAGCTCAACAACGCTAATGTACTGGTAGAAGTATTTGACCAATGGATATAATGAAGACCCACGTACTAATTCCATGAATCGGGTGTTTGGCTCAGGTGTCAACAATGACCATGCACTTATTTTTCTCCAGTGACTAATACATCGAAGTGGATCTCGTTCCTGTATATATACTATAGTCATAACATATGCACACGCACAATAATTGGTTTATGGTTTTTAACGGGAAATAATTACATCATCTTTTAAAACAAAGAAAGCAACGTGCGTCTTGAAACTCTTCAGTACTGATAAATCAACTGGACCTCGGTAATTTGACTCATAAAGATTATCTTGAGAGCCTCCTGCATCAGTATTCCCTTTTTCTAGTCTTGCACTATCATATATGATCAAATTAAGAGTTTCTACATTTAATTCAGTATCTACGGCCACTTCGATTTCTCTCTCTCGTATCGGGTGTTGGATCTCGTATCGTAACGGCCACTTCGATTTCTTTCTTCCTCCTTAACGAGGCAGTTGGTCGAACGTGAGAAGATTCTGCCGGATTCATCTATGCAATACAAAGATATTTCATTCATAGATATTTTTTTTATCAAAACAGTAAATTTTCTATGTGTAAGTAAGTAGTAACAAAATATAATTTGCTACAAATATTATATTTTCTCTATTTATTTTTTAGCTGTAAGATAGTGTAATATTAAAGTTTAAAGACACTAAAACCGTCTTTTATTACTTAATCAACCATTAGGACAATACCATTAAACTTCTAAATTAACTAATAATTTTTAATATTAATGTCTATAATTAGAAACATAACTAAATTTTCACATAATTTACAACTATGATTACAATATTATATTTTCTTCATAATTATAATCTAAATATTAAAAATCAAAATTAACAAAAAAATGCTAGAACCAATTTTGCTAGCTCCTTCACTCTTCCTCCTCTCCATCCCAACAAAATCACAATGAAGAGTTGTTTGATCCAAAAATAAAAAAATTAAAATTTTAAAATAAATATTGCTAAATTAGTAAAACTCACCTACTAATGGAGGGAAGTCGGCGGCGGTGGTGGGAGAACACTGGCAGTGGCGGCGGGAGAACAGAGACGACGGCGGTGGGGTCGGCGGCGGCGGCAGGTTTGGTGGGGGAGGGTTCGACGGCGGCGACGTCGAATGTACGACTGGGAGAGAGAGGAGATTTGGAAGGAGAAGGAGGTTGAGAAAATGATAGAGAGGATGAGGGAAAGTGGGGGGGAAGAGGGAAGAGGAACATTGGGTTTTGGATTAGGGCTTGTGGAGATGAAGTGAGGAGAGAAGAGAGAGATGAGGAAAAAATACCTGAAGGGTATTTTCGGAATAAAATTGTGCTCACTAAGAAATTCTCTTTTTTACTGAAATCAAACTAGGCTCACTAGGAAATCTGGGCTCACTAGGAAAAAAGTTGTGCCCCGTTAGAAGTTCCCCTAGGGCACCTTAGTTTTTTGGCTAGTCAAACCCGCAAGGTGCATATTTTTTTGCAATATTTGCAAATTGAATTTTTATCGAAAATCGAATTTAAAATCTTTCATAAATTAGAAAAAGTGATGTCACTTAAGCTAAGCTCAGTTTTAGGGGACGTTAGTTTCCATTTTGAGAGTTTGGATCAGGGTCCATTTGGAATTTGGATCCATTTTGGAAGAACTCAAACTACTCATCTTATTCAAGAGTTTCTAGAGGGGCACGTTTGCTAAAAAATTGAATATTTCCTTCCATTGTAAAATTCTTTGATTACAATGAAAAAATTGAGATTACAAAAATTTGAAGAATGACAAGAACGGAAATATTGATTGATTCTCTTTTTGATGTAGGTTCGGGTGGCGATGAAGCCTTACTAATGTACTCCGTTGACCGTCTGACTGGAAAGAAGATGACTCTGCTCCGCTCCTGAATTTCACGAGCTCGCCCAAAGTCGCCAAAATAAAAGTCTTTTCTCTGAAATCAACTCCTGTCTTTTATAGACAGAGAAAGCTCAAAATCCGGCTCCAATTCTCCCTAAAAAATCGGATCACGGGATCTCCGGAACTGGACCAATCTGCGGGTGAAACAAGCAAAAAAAGCTCCCACGGGTGCACCCGTTTGGGTTTCGACCCGTTTTTTTTCTTTTTGGTGTTTACACGGCACACCAATTTTCCTAGTGAACCCACTTAAAAACTTCTTTTATATTACAAACTTGCCATCGAATTTTTGACTTGAATATTCCTATTTTCAATCTCTCTTATCATTCTCTTCTCAACTGCAGTTCAGTTAACAAAAAAAAAAAAATCCTAAAACCCACAACAAATCCATCAAATCTTTCTCTATGTTAAATTATCTCACAAATTAAATTCAAAAATTAATTTTATTAGGCCCTTTACTTACTTAAAAACCCCAGAAAAAGTGTTGATTAATAAAAGTTATAAAGCTAAAAAAACTCACAGTCCGGACAGTCCAGTATCCATCCCGACACTACTATCCGGACTTCCAGTCTGGACGAAATTTTTTTGTTCGGACTGTCAGTCCAGACAACAGTCCAATATCCGAACTTCCAATCCGGACAGTTGGAAATTTGTCCGGAGTGTACACCCCGGACAGAAGATAAGGACCAAAAATTTGCTAATACATGGAGATGCATCATCTTTAAGAACATAAACCTCTGGGATCTGTTTCAGAATTAATATTTCTTGTTATAGTATTATTTAAATAGTCTTAAACAACCAAAAATTCTATAAACTACTTGCATTTAAGGGGAAAAAAAAAGGTGCAAATGTGCTAATACATCAGGAGATAAAAATATTAGAGAAGTAAACTGTTAGATAGAAAAGGAATTGAAGTAGCAAATATGACTAACAACTTTTGTTGACTATAATGCCATGAACCAAAGGAATAAATTTATATTTTTTTAATAATAACATGAAAATTAAAGGTCAATTCTAGTAATCAAACAACAAAGCAAATACAAAATATCAAATTCATGATACAACTCATTTAAGGGATATTATTAATCTTTTGTATGAAGGTTTAATTAAACTTTTGAGTCATAATAATATCAATAAAAAAACAAATACAAAAAATATTCATCATAAGGTTTACGATGATTATAAAATATAAAACATTTGCACTCCATTACCCACCCCTAAACTTTATACAAGATTTATTGCTTTTGTGTTTTCCTACGGGGTGTGTTTGCCCGAAAAATGCATCTTTGATTCCATTGCAAAATTGATGAGTTACAATGAAAATTCAGATTACAAAAAGGAAATAGGAGTTACAAGAACGGGAATATTAATGGATTCCCTTTTTAAGTGGGTTCAAGTGGCGGTGGAGTCTTACTGCTGCATCCGTTGACTGTCCAACTTGGAAGGGGATCTGTGAGCTCTCGAAGAAAACCTGCTCCTTCTGATCTCTCTCAACTCTCTATCAGGAATCGCTCTGCCAGTCCCCCCGGTCCCTTTCTCGAATCCAATCTTGTATTTTATAGACTGAGAGGACTTGAAATCCGGATCGATTTCCTCCTGAAAAACCGGATCACGAAATATTAGCAACGAAAACGAAAAAAATACGGAAAACAACCCGCGGGTTGGCACCTGCTGGATCCCTCCCGAGCTCCCGTGGGATGCAACTCGCGGGTGTGCTCACTTAGCATTTTTTTTTTTGGTATCTACATAACCCCCTCCAAAGTTTGCAAAGTTCTGTATTGAACCGTACTGAATTTCGAAATACTTTGGATTCTTTAATTTTGGTTATACACCTTTTAAAAGATTTGGTCGATAGAGATAACTGTTAACATATTCATTTATTCAATAACAAGCAGATGTATGATGTAGACACTAAAAATAATTAAATAAAATTAAAAAAAAAATTATTATATGGAAACCAGGGAGAACCCAAAATTGCAACCCGCGGGTTATTTTTCGTATTTTTATTTTGTTTCCTTTGCTGATATTCCGTGATCCGGTTTTTCAGGAGCGAATCAATCCGGATTTGAGGCTCTCTCAGTCTATAAAATACAGGATTGGAGTTGAGAGAAAAGAAAAACTTTTCTTTGGAGCCGGCAGAGCGATTCTTCACAGAGGGTTGAGAGAGATCAGAAGGAGCAGGTTTTCTTCACAGATCCGCTTTCAAGTTGGATAGTCAACGGAGGCAGCAACAAGACTCCACCGCCACCCGAACCCACATAAAAAAGGGAATAAACTAATATTCCCGTTCTTGTAATTCTTCGGATTTTTGTAATCTAAATTCCTATTGTAATTCATCAATTTTGCAATGGAATCAAAGGTATGCCCATGGTCAATTCCCAGCTCATGATTTCCGCACTCCTGGATGGATTCACTCCACTTCGCGATCATGGTGGTCTCGGATGACCCATTTCGTTCTGGAAAATTTCAAGACACGTTTAGAGAAGCTTGGCCTCTATCGTGCGGTGCGCAACGTGCAATTTGGAATTCCACATAGTTCTCCTCACTTTTTCTGCATACTGGAGATGTATAATCCGGAGACCAATACCTTCTTCACCCCTGTTGGGGAATTGGGATTTGCGCTTCACGAAATGCATGAGATTTCAGCATTATCCATAGGCGAAACCCCTTATGAGGAGTATGTTCCGAATACGAAGGAATTGCTTCGCCTCAAGGCTGTTCCTAATGCATACTCAACTTACTGGGAGTTGATGTGTCATTACAACATTTGTGCTGATATCTCCAGGCCACGAAATCAAGGGGCGCGCCAGGTCCGAAATCAAGGGGTGCGCCATAAGGTATGGGCAGAGTATCTATTTCAGAATCTGGAAAGATATGAGCGCAGCATCCAAGTACGGGTTGCTTGCGATATGGATACTGTCCATGAGAGGATTGGTACCTGCTTTGCAACTACCTACACTGCAGAATCTGATGAAGACGGGTTCAAAGCTCAGACTGTTTTCGAAAGTTATCACTACCAAGCAGCTTCCCCCATATCAGACAATGCTGTTCTCGCCGGATATCTAATGTTGTGGTTGAAGCGCTGTGTAGTGCCTACCTCGTGCCGCGAAACCGTTACCGTTAATGTTATTTACCCTGCAGTCCTGTTAGCGTTTGGCCAGCCTCTGGGGTTATTGCCAGCTATGGTTTGCAGTTTGCAACGTGGCTTGAGGGACATAATTGCCCAATTTTGCAAAGTTCAACAGGCGGAAGATAAGGGTGGTAACACTATCTTCAAAACGCCTAATCCACGCATCGACCTGCCATTCACTTATCTAATGGCTTGGTTCGTATTGCACTGTCCAGAATTGATGACTTCTCCTTCAGGACTTATTGATCATGCCATTCCTCATGTACAGCGTTTCGAAAATTGCTCATGGAATGGGAGGTACATGGCTAAGATTCGGCAAATCCTTGGGCGACATCAAAATTACCATATTTACCGTTGTTTCCCAAAATTTCTCGGAGGAAGTTATAGTAGCCAATTTGAAGATAGTTCTGGAAATGATGGCTATACATCCTTGCCATCGGGTTGCTTCTGGTGGCTTATTAGCATCCGGCCAAGTCATCTGGTTTTTCGACAGGGTCGAATTTGCCTCATGGAGTCCTATACACCCAGTCGCTTCGCACGTCAGTTTGGATATGATCAGCTATATGTTGGCAATCCGAACTCTTATCTCCGTCGTGAGGGAAATCTTCTCGAGGGTGCGCGAGGATGGTACCATTTTGCGGCCGGAGGTACGAAGGCATCTTTTACCCTTCCAAGCCAGTCACCCTCCCTTTTTGCATCAATGGGATTTTGCAATTGGTATCATCTTGCAGATATTATCCCTGGCGACTACTAGATTAATCATTCCTTCTTAAGGCATATTGAGGCATGGCATAGATCCTCGAAAAAAGGCTTGGCGCGTGAATCCCAATCCATAGGCGCCTCTCTTAGTCCTGATAGCAATGATGGCGATGGACAAGATGATACTTCTACCCCAGCTTCTCCTCATGGAGGTAGATCCGCGTCGAAGCGCTCAAATCCCAGAGGAGTCAACGTTCCTCAAAAGAAGAAGAAATTTCAGGCTCGGGTTGACAATTCGGTTGTAGGACGAACCGTTAGTCGTTTCGGTCTGCCGACCACGACTCATCCGGATCGATCGACCACGAGTCATTCAGATCTACCAACCGTGACATCTGTAGTTCCGTCAATCGTTTCATCTAGGAATGATTTTCCTATTACCACTTCGATGTTTGTGTCAGGAGGACACTTGTCTACTATAACTTTTCCGGTCTTTTCCACTGTTACACCCACACCGACCTCTTCTAGCGAGACTGCCAGGATGTATGGTTTTGCCGCCTTCTCCACTCTTGAGACACCTGCTACCGTAAAGTTCTTGTACGCCCGAAAATTGCATCTTTGATTCCATTGCAAAAATTATTTGATTACAACGAAGATTTGAGATTACAAAAATTCCGAAGAATTACAAGAACGGGAATATTAGTTTATTCCCTTTTTTATGTGGGTTCGGGTGGCGGTGGAGTCTCGTTGCTGCCTCCGTTGACCGTCCGACCAGGAGAAGATGGCTCTGCTCTTTTCTTTGATCTCACGAGCTCGCCCGAAATCTTCCCAAAGTCCAAGAATCCAAAAATCAAAAGTCCTCTCTCTCGTTAAATTCCTGTATTTTATAAACCGAAGAAGCTCGAAATCCGGCTCAATTCTCTCCTGAAAAAGCGGATCACGGATTATCAGGAAAATAAAATAGGAAATAAAACAACGGGAAAACAACGAAAAACAACCCGCGGGTGGCAACCCGCGGGATCGCCCCCGCGGGTTGCCACCCGCGGGAATCCTCCCGCGGGTGGCAACCCGCGGGGGCTCCCGCGGGTTGCAACCCGCGGGAGAACTCCCGCGGGTTGCAACCCGCGGGTGCTCCCGCGGGTTGCTTCCCGCGGGTGCCCCCGCGGGTTGCAACCCGCGGGTGCACCCGCGGGTTGCATCCCGCGGGTGCTCCCGCGGGATGCTTCCCGCGGATGCCCCCGCGGGTGCTCCCGCGGGTTGCATCCCGCGGGTGCAACCCGCGGGTGTGCCCACTTAGCAAAATTAGGGTTTTTTTTTTTTTTTTAAAAATTTATTTATTTAATTATTTTTAGTGTCTACATAACCCCCTCCAAAGTTTTTGAAGTTCTGTATTGAACCGTACTGAATTTCGAAATATTTTGGATTTTTTAATTTTGGTTATAGACTTTTTAAAAGATTTGGTCGATAGGGATAACTGTTAATATATTTATTTATTCCATAACAAGCAGATGTATGATTTTAACGTACTCATTAGAGGACAAGCAGAGGTATAATGTTAACGTGCTTATTTTAGGTCAAGCAGAGGTATAATATTAACGTGCTTATTTTAATCCTAATCGTTCAGTGACATCTAGTATGACGAATCAGGAAAAGACAGAGGTGACATTAAACGTGTCTTGGAGCTTAACCTATTCAGAGGATCTGGTCGTGATAGGGTCAAGCTGACTAAACAGAGGTGACGGTTAACGTATTTAGTTTTGGAATCGGACTATCAGAGGTAACTGTTAACTTGATAGGGAGATGATTTTCGTCAGAGGTAATTTTCAATTTAACGATATCAAAAGCACGTTCATCAGAGGTTGTAATGTTGGACTTGATGAAGTGTGAATTTTCTTTTCTGTCAGAGGTGAAATCTTAACGTGACAGGGGATTTAATCGGATCTTATCTCATTTGATTTTGAATTATGATGTTAGAGGTATGATTTTAACTTGACTAATATTTTGGAGTGTCGCTTGCTCTGTTGGAGCAAAATGACATGAAAAGTTTTGCTGTCAGAGGTGAAATCTTAACGTGACAGGAGATTTATCTGATTAGGATTTTTAGCAAACCCCCAGCTATCAACGGGTTTGATTTGCCTTTACCAACTACCGTTTGAGTCGGGCTAGCCATGCTATTCCCCTCAGCATGGTGAGTTATTAAGGATTTCGTTTGGGTTTAAATACCAAACTTTTCCTCTTCCCTTTGCCTTAGCAGCTTAGGGCAGTGATGTATTCTTATATTCGGATAAGAATACTGTTGTGACAGATTTGTCGTGGGATTTTTAGCAAACCCCTAGCTATCAACGGGTTTGATTTTGCCTTTACCAACTACCGTTTGAGTTGGGCTAGCCATGCTATTATCCTCAGCATAGTGAGTTGTCGAGGGTTTCGTTTGGGTTTAAATACCAAACTTTTCCTCTTCCCTTTGCCTTAGCAGCTTAGGGCAGTGATGTATTCTTATATTCGGATAAGAATACTGTTGTGACAGATTTGTCGTGGGATTTTTAGCAAACCCCAATCTATCAACGGGTTTGATTTTGCCTTTACCAACTACCGTTTGAGTTGGGCTAGCCATGCTATTATCCTCAGCATAGTGAGTTGTCGAGGGTTTCGTTTAGGTTTAAATACCAAACTTCTCCTCTTCCCTTTGCCTTAGCGGCGTTGGGCAATTCATACTTTTACCCCCAGTATGGTGGGGTTGACGAGAAATTTATTCTCTTCCCGTAGCTTTAGCGGCGTTGGGAAATTCATACTTATTACCCCCAGTATGGTGGGGTTGACGAGAAATTTATTCTCTTCCCGTAGCTTTAGCGGCGTCGGGCAAATCATACTTTTTACCCCCAGTATGGTGGGGTTGGCGAGAAATTTATTCTCTTCCCGTAGCTTTAGCGGCGTTGGGAAATTCATACTTATTACCCCCAGTATGGTGGGGTTGACGAGAAATTTATTCTCTTCCCGTAGTTTTAGCGGCGTCGGGCAATTCATACTTTTTACCCCCAGTATGGTGGGGTTGGCGAGAAATTTATTCTCTTCCCGTAGTCTTAGCGGCGTTGGGCAATTCATACTTTTTACCCCCAGTATGGTGGGGTTGGTGAGAAATTTATTCTCTTCCCGTAGCTTTAGCGGCGTCGGGCAATTCATACTTTTTACCCCCAGTATGGTGGGGTTGACGAGAAATCTATTCTCTTCCCGTAGCTTTAGCGGCGTTGGGCAATTCATACTTTTTACCCCCAGTATGGTGGGGTTGGCGAGAAATTTATTCTCTCCCCGTAGCCTTGTCGGCGTTGGGTGATTTTTTTTTTTTTTTTTAATTGGGGGTTTAAATTAACCGCCCTGAGCCCATTTTTTGGGAATTGTTGTGAGCCCAAGTGGTACCTTTAGACCTCACGCATTAAATGTGTCGGAATTAGCTCTAACTCCTTTTTTGTTCAGCTTTGAGCTGAACTGCTCCAGCGTCAATCAACGCTTGAATTTTATCTTTTAAGATAAAACAATTTTTTGTGGGGTGACCTACAATCCGATGGTACAGGCAGTAGTTCGGATCGTTAGTTTTCCCTACTTCTTCAGGTCTCTTGCTCTCCGGCAATTTAAGCATCTTGCGTTTGGTGAGCAGATTGAATATAGTAGCAGTATGTTCATCCTTGAACGAATACTGCTTTTGAAGTCTGGGCGACTTTGCTGTGTTGCTTGTAGTTGGCCATAGTTTCTGCTTCAGTGTACTTTCTACCGCCATTGCCGTTATGTCTTTCCCTTTTGAACGGGAAAAATGGAATGGAGATTCGTTTGCACCGTCTCCGGTTGTAGACTGTTGCATTTCGAGACGTCGAAGTATTTCTTCGGCCTGTTCGCCCTGCTTAAGCAGATCCTTCCATGACTTGGATTCGACCGAACCCATCTTGTCTAAAATATCGGTCAACAAGTTATGTCTGCAGGTTTCCACAAGCGTATCCTGCGTCATGCCATGTGGGCATCGAACGAAAAGTTCTCGGAACCGCTCGACATAAGTTTTGACCGTTTCGCCTTCTTCTTACTTCGCTGCTAGCAAAGATAATATGGAGACTTCTGTATCATCTTCAAAGAATCGGGCTAGGAACTCACGTTCTACATCAGCCCAAGATTTAATTGTTCCCTGGGGAAGTTGCATAAACCAGGTAAATGCGGGCCACCGTAAAGTGCTCACAAATATTCTAGTCATAGTTGGATCATTCCCCATGAGATGTCCTGTCTGTGAGAGGAAATAGAAGATGTGTTGCTGCGGCGAACTTTTACCGTCGAATGATTGAAGATTCAACGGTTTATATTTTGCAGGATATGGTACGGTCTCCCATTCTACGGGATATGGACGGACTACCCCCACCTCTTGTAGCTTTTTGCGATGAAGAAGAGCTTGTAATTGGTTCTCCATCTTTTCTATTTTCTCTGCGTGAGGATTGAGGATAACTTTCACTTCCTCTTCCTCTCTTGAATGAGGAGGCACTTCTTCATCTTCGTCTTCGCTGTCTTCATTTATTTGGACAGGCCGTTTTCCTTTCTGCCGACTAGAAATGGACGGCGATGATTGGTTCTTTCTAGTTTGAGCCAGCAACTCCATCAAAAGTTGTTTCATTTCTTCTATGGTCTCCTCGTGCTGTTCGAGACGTTTTTCTTGTCTCTCAAGTCTTTCAGAGACTTCTTCTAGAAGCGCGCCCTCTGGTTCGATAGAAACTCCTTTTGATCCTGGAGTGATTTCCTTATCCGAAGGGTTGTTTCCGACGACCTTTTTACCTTTATTAACCATATTTGATGAGGCAGCTGGTAGATCGGTCCCAGAGTATGCCTTTTTCACCGTCCGTATTCTTTTAGGTTCGGTGATCCGCTCAAAAACGGATTGTCTCAGATGGCACTCGCAGTTTGATAGAACAGTTGAGATTAACTGTTCGCATTGGCATTGAGGAGTATTCTGTGCAGAGTTCTTCTTCCAATTGAGGTATTCTCTCAAGTCTTGAGATATCTTCTCCTCTCTATTTGCATCTTGACGTATTTTGCGTCTCAAATTTGGTTCATAATACTGGAGAGTTTGTAATATTTCAGGGCTGAGCTCTTTTCCAGCATTAGATTGTTCTCCAACCCTTCTGCGGATTCTTCTGGAGTGTGTGCTGGCCTGCGCAGTTGTGCGGGCCTCGCACGCATCTGACTTGTTCTTCGGGATCTGGAGGATTCTATCATGAATATGTTCATCCGAAGAGAAATTTGAAGATCTATCCTCAGGTGAGTTCATGAGCACATCCTTATATTTATTTGTAGAGGAACGGGATGGTACATCTGAGAGAGTAACCAAAAAGTTAGATGTGCACTGTGTGCTCACTGCGCGTGTGCCTGAATAGACACCAGAACCAACCCTTGATTTTTCCTGGGGAGTGCAACCCACGGGTTGCAACTTGCGGTGTGCAACCCGCGGTTGGAACCGCGGGTTTGCACCCGCGGTTGCAACCGCGGGGTTGCACCCGCGGGGTGCAACCCGCGGTTGGAACCGCGGGTTTCCACCCGCGGTTGCAACCCGCGGTTGGAACCGCGGGTTTCCACCCGCGGTTGCAACCGCAGGGTTGCACCCGCGGGGTGCAACCCGCGGTTGGAACCGCGGGTTTCCACCCGCGGTTGCAACCGCGGGGTTGTCCCCGCGGGGTGCAACCCGCGGTTGGAACCGCGGGTTTCCACCCGCGGTTGCAACCTCGGGGTTGCCCCCGTGCGGTGCAACCCGCACTTCTGCCTGCGGATTTTTATTTTTGGAATTTTTATTTTTGGAATTTTTTCTTTCCGATGTTTCCTGATCTGGATTTTCCGAGCGCAATTTTCCAGAGGCACTGTTGAGGCGGGCCCGCTGTGCCTTACGCCTCAGGTTTCTCTTCTGAGAGCGGGTCAGGGACTGGTTTGACTTTTGGCTTGACTTTGGAACGGGCGATAACGCCTCGTAAATTTCAACGGGCGATGACGCCTCGTAAATTTTCATAGGCGATGACGCCTTTTGATTTCCAGTGGGCGATGACGCCTCACCTTTTTTTATCGTCACCCGGCGATGACGCCTAGGCTCCGAATCAGAGGAGGAAAGAAATTCCTCATATTTTTGCTGGTCAACTTCTATGACCAGCATCTCAACCATTGAGCCAATCGGCACCCGGTCGGACTGCGCCACCAAATTCTCTGTGGTAAACAGAGGAGCTCCCACTGTGGTCGCCAGTTCTTGTACGCCCGAAAATTGCATCTTTGATTCCATTGCAAAAATTATTTGATTACAACGAAGATTTGAGATTACAAAAATTCCGAAGAATTACAAGAACGGGAATATTAGTTTATTCCCTTTTTTATGTGGGTTCGGGTGGCGGTGGAGTCTCGTTGCTGCCTCCGTTGACCGTCCGACCAGGAGAAGATGGCTCTGCTCTTTTCTTTGATCTCACGAGCTCGCCCGAAATCTTCCCAAAGTCCAAGAATCCAAAAATCAAAAGTCCTCTCTCTCGTTAAATTCCTGTATTTTATAAACCGAAGAAGCTCGAAATCTGGCTCAATTCTCTCCTGAAAAAGCGGATCACGGATTATCAGGAAAATAAAATAGGAAATAAAACAACGGGAAAACAACGAAAAACAACCCGCGGGTGGCAACCCGCGGGATCGCCCCCGCGGGTTGCCACCCGCGGGAATCCTCCCGCGGGTTGCTTCCCGCGGGGGTTCCCGCGGGTTGCAACCCGCGGGTGCTCCCGCGGGTTGCTTCCCGCGGGTGCCCCCGCGGGTTGCAACCCGCGGGTGCTCCCGCGGGTTGCAACCCGCGGGTGCTCCCGCGGGTTGCATCCCGCGGGTGCACCCGCGGGTTGCATCCCGCGGGTGCTCCCGCGGGTGCAACCCGCGGGTGTGCCCACTTAGCAAAATTAGGGTTTTTTTTTTAATTTATTTATTTATTTAATTATTTTTAGTGTCTACATATGATTTTAACGTACTCATTAGATGACAAGCAGATGTATGATGTTAACGTGCTTATTTTAAGTCAAGCAGAGGTGTCATGTTAACGTACTTATTTTAAGTCAAGCAGAGGTGTCATGTTAACGTGCTCATTTTAATCCTAACCGTTCAGTGACATCTGGTATGACGGATCAGGGAAAGACAGAGGTGATATTAAACGTGTCTTGGAGCTCAACCTATTCAGAGGATCTGGTCGTGATAGGGACAAGCTGACTAAATAGAGGTGACGGTTAACATATTTAGCTTTGGAGTCGGACTATCAGAGGTAACTGTTAACTTGATAGGGGGATGATTTTTGTCAGAGGTAATTTTTAACTTAATGACATCAAAAGCACGTTCATCAGAGGTTGTAATGTTGGACTTGATGAAGTGTGAATTTTCTTTTCTGTCAGAGGTGAATCTTAACGTGACAGGGGATCGATTTAATTAGAATTTTATCTCTTTTGATTTTGAATTATGATGTCAGAGGTATGATTTTGACAAATATTTTGGAGTGTCGTTTACTCTGTTGGAGAAAAATGACGAGAAAAGTTTTATTGTCAGAGGTGAAATATTAACGTGACAAGAGATTTATCTGATTAGGATTTTTAGCAAACCCCCAGCTATCAACGGATTTGATTAGTCTTTACCAACTACCGTTTGAGTTGGGCTAGCCATACTATTCCTCTCAGCATGGTGAGTTGTCGAGAATTTCATTTGGGCTTAAATGCCAAACTTTTCCTCTTCCCTTTGCCTTAGCAGCGTAGGGCAGCGATGTATCCTTATATTTGAATAAGGATACTGTTGTGACATGTTTGTCATGGGATTTTTAGCAAATCCCCAGCTATTAACGGATTTGATTGGCCTTTACCGACTACCGTTTGAGTTGGGCTAGCCATACTATTTCCCTCAGCATGGTGAGTTGTCGAGGATTTTGTTTGGACTTAAATGCCAAACTTCTCCTCTTCCCTTTGCCCTAGTGGCGTTAGGCATTTCATACTTTTATCCCCAGTATGATAGAGTTGACGAGAAATTAATTCTCTTCCCGTAGGTTTGTTGGCGTTGGGTAATTCATACTTTTTACCCCCAGTATGATGGGGTTGGCGAGAAATTTATTCTCTTCCCGTAGCCTTAGCGGCGTTGGGCAATTCATGCTTTTACCCCCAGCATGGTGGGGTTGGCGAGAAATTTATTCTCTTCCCGTAGCTTTGTTGGCGTTGGGTAATTCATACTTTTTACCCTCAGTATGATGGGATTGGCGAGAAATTTATTCTCTTCCCGTAGCCTTAGCGGCGTTGGGCAATTCATACTTTTACCCCCAGTATGATGGGTTGGCGAGAAATTTATTCTCTTCCCGTAGCCTTGTAGGCGTTGGGTAATTGATGCTTTTACCCCCAGTATGGTGGGGTTGGCGAGAAATTTATTCTCTTCCCGTAGCCTTATCGGCGTTGGGTGATTCATACCTTTTACCCCCAGTATGGTGGGGTTGGCAAGAAATTTATTCTCTTCCCGTAGCCTTGTCGGCGTTGGGTAATTCATAATAAAAAAATTTTTATTATGGGGGTTTAAATTAACCGCCCTAAGCTCGTTTTGGGAATTGTTGTGAGCCCAAGTGGTACCTTTAGACCACACACATTAGATGTGTCGGAGTTAGCTCTAACTCTTTTTTTGTTCAGTTTTGAGCTGAACTGCTCCAGCGTCAATCAACGCTTGAATTTTATCTTTTAAGATAAAATAATTTTTTGTGGGGTGACCTACAATCCGATGGTATAGGCAGTAATTCGGATCGTTAGTCTTCCCAATTTCTTCAGGCCTCTTGCTTTCCGGCAAGTTGAGTATCTTGCGTTTGCTGAGCAGGTTGAACATAGTAGCAGTATATTCATCCTTGAACGAATACTGCTTTTGAAGTCTGGGCGACTTTGCTGTGTTGCTTGTAGTTGGCCATCTTTTCTGCTTCGGTGTACTTTCTACCGCCATTGCCATTATGTCTTTTCCTTTGGAACGGAAAAACTGGAATGGAGGTTCATTTGTACTGTCTCTGGTTGCAGACTGTTGTTCTTCGAGACGTCGAAGTATTTCTTCAGCCTGTTCACCCTTGTAGATACGAAAAAAAAAAAAAAACTGCTAAGTGGGCACACCCACGGGTTGCACCAGCGGGTTGTCCCGCGGGATGCAACCCGCAGGAGGATTCCCGCAGGTTACCACCCGCGCGGGGGCGATCCCGCGGGTTGCCACCCGCGGGGGCGATCCCGCAGGTGCCAACCCGCGGGTTGTTTTCCGTTCTTTTCCGATTATTTATTTCCTATTTTATTTCGCTGATAATCCGTGATCCGATTTTTCAGGAGAGAATTGAGCCGGATTTGGAGTTTTTTCGGTCTATAAAATACAAGAATTTAATCGGAGAGGGGACTTTTGGACTGGAGGACTTTGGGACGATTACGGGCGAGCTCGTGAAATCAATGAAAAGAGCAGAGCCATCTTCTCCTGGTCGGACGGTTAACGGAGGCAGCAGCAAGACTCCACCGCCACCCGAACCCACTTAAAAAGGGAATCCATTAATATTCCCGTTCTTGTAACGATCCTATTTTCTTTTTGTAATCTGAATTTTCATTGTAACTCATTAATTTTACAATGGAATCAAAGATGCAATTTTCGGGCAAACAACCCTGTTTAAGCAGATCTTTCCATGATTTGGATTCGACCGAGCCCATCTTGTCTAGTATATCGGTCAACAAATTGTGTCTGCAGGTTTCCACAAGCGTGTCCTGCGTCATGCCATGTGGGCATCGAACAGAAAGCTCTCGGAACCGCTCGACATAAGTTTTGACCGTTTCGCCTTCTTCTTGCTTCGCTGCTAGCAAAGACAGTATAGAGACTTCTGTATCATCTTCAAAAAATCGGGCTAAGAATTCACGTTCTACATCGGCCCATGATTTAATTGTTCCCTGGGGTAGCTGCATGAACCAGGTAAATGCGGGCCCCCGTAAAGTGCTCGCAAATATCCTAGTCATAGTCGGATCATTCCCCATGAGGTGTCCTGCGTGCGACAGAAAGTAGAAGATGTGCTGTTGCGGCGAACCTTTACCGTCGAATGACTGAAGATTCAACGGTTTATATTTTGCAGGGTAAGGTACGGTCTCCCATTATATGGGATAAGGACGTACTACCCCTACCTCTTGTAGCTTCTTGCGATGAAGAAGATGTTGCAGTTGGTTCTCCATCTTCTCTATTTTCTCTGCGTGAAGGTTGATGGTAACCTTCATTTCCTCTTCCTCTCTTGAATGAGGAGGAATTTCTTCATTGTCATCCTCGCTGTCCTCATTTATCTGGACAGGCTATTTTCCTTTCTGCCGATCAGAAACGGATGACGAGGATTGGTTTTTTCTAGTTTGGGCTAACAACTCAATTAAAAGTTGTTTCATTTCTTCTATGGTCTCCTCTTGCTGTTCGAGATATTTTTCTTGTCTCTCAAGTCTTTCAGAGACTTCTTCTAGAAGCGCGTCCTCTGGTTCGATAGAAACTCCTTTTGACCCTGGAGTAATTTCCTTATCCGAAGGGTTGTTTCCGACCACATTTTTGCCTTTATTAACCATATAGGATGAAACGGCAGGCAAATCATCCCCGGAGCATATCTTTTTCACTATCCGTCTTCTCTTTGGCTCCGTAATCCGCTCGAAAACGGATGGTCCTGACTTACATTTGCAGCTTGACAGAACGGCTGAGATCAACCGTTCACAATGGCAGTGAGAAGTGGATTGGGATGTGCTCCTCTTTTGAGTAAGATACTCTCTCAAATCCTTAGACATGTTCCCATTTAAATTTACACTCTGACGCCTCTTGCGTCGCAAGTTCTGTTCATAATACTGGTTGGTTTGTAGTATCTCAGAGCTGAGAGCTTTTCCCGTATCAACACGCTCTCTTTTATGGAGTCGTCTAGAGTGTGTGCTGGCTTGCGCAGTTGCACGGGCCCGACGCATCTGACTTATTCCTTGGAATATGTTCATCCGAAGAGAAACTTGAAGACATCTCCTCAGGTGGGTGCATGAGCACATCCTTATATTTGTTTGAAGAGGAACGGGATGGTACACCTGAGAGAGTAACCAAAAAGTTAGGTGTGCGCTGTGTGCTCACTGCGCTTGTGCCCGAATAGACACCAGAACCAACCCCTGATTTTTTCTGCGGAGTGCAACTCGCGGGTTGCAGCCGCCGATGTGCAGACCGCGGTTGAAATCGCGGGTTTGCACCCGCGGTTGCAAACCCGGGGTTGCACCCGCGGGGTGCACGGTCGCAACCGCGGGGTTGCCCCCGCGAGGTGCAACCCGCGGTTGGAACCGCGGGTTTGCACCTGCGGTTGCAACTCGGGGGTTGCCCCCGTGCTGTGCAACCCACAGTTCTGCCTGCGGATTTTCATTTTTGGAATTTTTCTTTCCTGATGTTGCCTGTGTCAGGATTGTTTCTTGGGCTGGATTTTCTGACTGTAATTTCCCAGAGGCACTGTTGAGGCGGGCCCGTTGGGTTTTACACCTTAAGTTTCTTTTCTGAGAGCGGGTGAGAGTTTGGTTCAACTTAAGAGTAGGCGATGACGCCACATATTTTCTGACAGAGTCAGTTTTAACGGGCGATGACGCCTCATAAGTTTTAATAGGCGATGACGCCTTCTTCTTTTTGGTGGGCGATGACGCCTCACCTTTGTTCATCATAGCCCGGCGATGACGCCTGAGCTCCGAATCAGAGGAAGAGAGAAATTCCTCGTATTTTTGCTGATCGACTTCTACGATCAGCGTTTCGACAACAGATCCAATGAGTACCAAGTCGGACTGCGCCACAACGTTCTCTGTAGTGAACAGAGAGGCTCCCACTGTGGTCGCCAGTTCTTATTTGCCCGAAAATTGCATTTTTGATTCCATTGCAAAATTGATGAGTTACAATGAAAATTCAGATTACAAAAAGGAAATAGGAGTTACAAGAACGGGAATATTAATGGATTCCCTTTTTAAGTGGGTTCGGCTGGCGGTGGAGTCTTACTGCTGCCTCTGTTGACTATCCAACTTGGAAGGGGATCTGTGAGCTCTCGAAGAAAACCCGCTCCTTCTGATCTCTCTCAACTCTCTATCAGGAATCGCTCTGCCAACCCCCCGGTCCCTTTCTCGAATCCAATCTTGTATTTTATAGACTGAGAGGACTTGAAATCCGGATCGATTTCCTCCTGAAAAACCGGATCACGAAATATTAGCAACGAAAATGAAAAAAATACGGAAAACAACCCGCGGGTTGGCACCTGCGGGATGCCTCCCGCGGGTGGCAACCCGCGGGAGCTCCCGCGGATTGGCACCCGCGGGATCTCTCTCGCGGGTGGCAACCCGCGGGAGCTCCAGCGGGAAGCAACCCGTGGGTGTGCCCACTTAGCATTTTTTTTTTTTTTTTTTTTTGGTATCTACAGGGTGACGCCTGGTTCAAGTCTTCTGCCAGTATCAGGTGCTTATGGGATGGCTTGTTCATCAAGTTGCACTCAAGCCATAATGACAAACACCATTAGAACAGTATTACAACCTAACTCTAAAAGAAAATGATCTAATGTCTACAAGTCTCCGAACATTTTGACACCACAATGGAGTACTGCTATCTCAATGAGTCTTTGTGAACCTGCGAAATCCTCAACAACAGAAGACTTTGCTAATATCGATACCTCAGCCCCTACAAGTGGCTAATCATAAATATTTAGCACAAAAATACAAAAATCTAAAAAGAAAAATACAAAAATTCTATTATTTTTTTTTTTTTTTTTTCGTTAGGATCTATTGAATGAGGCTAGAGATAAAGGGAATGCTCTCATCACAGTCCTTGGCACAAGCAGCTAACTCAACTAAAGCTACTTTAAATTCTCTCCTGCAACCCCTAATTCTTAGGTGAACTAAATAGCACTGCCCTACAAAACCCTAGCACTCTCATACAATTGAAGCACAGCTAGAAAAATATCAATATAATAGAAACTGATAATAACGAAAGAACCAACAACAAGTATTCAACAATTTCATCAACACCAGCCGAGTCCAAAATAAAAAATTTCCCGAAAAAATTTCCCTAAAAACTCCATACAATCTAGCTCGAGCTCGAATTTTGAATGGATAGAAACCCTCAGTTTAGAACAGAATTGTGTGTGTGAGAGAGAGAGAGAGAGACTGACCAATCCATAGCGCTCTTCGGCCTGAAAGGAGAGCTTCTTGTGGTTCATGGCCTGCGAGTAGAGCTACGAGAGGGAGTTGGCGGCGCTGTAAAAGGTCGAGCACATGCTCCAATCCACCTCGTCCAGCCGAGGTGCCTCCGATTTCCTCTTCCTCTCCCCATCAAATCCGATCTCTAAAATCCTAACCCTAACCCTACCCCTAATTTGCAATGAGAGAGGAGCGGTTTAGGAAACGAAAAGAAAGGACGAAATTTTTTTTTTTTTTTTTTGAGTATGCTCACTTGGAAAAACCCTCTTGTTTCGAAAGAGTGGATGGACTCACTAAGAAAAATAGTGTCCCTCTAGAAACTCCCATTTTATTCTTATCCAACTCACTGATTCTCATGAGGCAATCCAGAATTTCTTCCTGTATCTAAACTCTGATTTCGCTATACAAATTCAACATATGGATCTCCAAATCCTCACATAACACTTTATCAATGAACATTTAGTATTATAATAAAAATAATGTTTTTCTAACTCAAAACTTCCTAACTTAAATTCCAACTCGATGGAGTGGCTTGTGAGGACAAAGGTCATATACACTAAATGCATAAGTTTTAATTTGAAAACTAAATGTGCAGTTAATATCAAATTTAAAATTATGCAGTGATTAATTATAACAAATTGCAAAATTAAGAATTAAAATTTAAATTATAAGTATAAACTTTTAATAATAATTATTGTTTGAAAAGTTATAATTAGTTAGCAATTAAAATTTAAAAATAAGTTTTGTAAGTCTTTATACTGTTATCTTCAAATTCTCAAAATTAATGAATTTACATTTTTCCAAATTAATTTGATTAATATTTTCTTTCGAGCAAAAAAATAATAAAAAATGTGTATTAAATATTCTTTAAGAAAGTTAATTTTAAAATTTAGTCTACAAATAACAATTTAAGGTTAAAATGGCTGGCCTATGGAGTATGTCAAATATTTCGTCTGCGACCTTTATTCATTTACGATTCAAACTTCAAAGCCTGTCTTGAATATTATTTTTGTAAATTTTCATATAAGAGTAAGTTTTTTGTCTAATTAATAGCATCAACAAAATAAAATCATGATACTTCATAGCACTTACATGCATCCGTAATGTATCATGCTCCTTTACTTGATTTAAATATAACATATAAATTTTTTTTCCCAAGAATAATATCAACCACCAAATAATCAATGCATGCATGGAGTCATTTATTGATTCAAGTTTAAAATCAAAGAGTTTTTTAATATGCACAAAGATAAACATATATAATATTGATTTTATCTAGATAACAGTAATGCAAGAGATGTAAAATACAAGTGGAAATAAAAATAAGCAGCGGAAGAGAATCGTAATGCCTCCGACCATTTATGCTTGATCTTTTTTAAAATCTACCACCTGTAAAACAAAGAGATTTTGTATAGAGAACTATTGCGGGTGAGAGACTTCTAGTCTTATTTTTTTTAACTTATGGGTGATTTTGATGGAAACACAAACCCTTATATACATAAGACTAGGGACCCTATTTTGTAAAGCTACTCTCATTATTCCATCCATCAAGAAATAACAATGTAACTTGTAACTCATTCACAATTAAAAATAATTATTCTATCTCCGTAAAGTAGCAACTCAATAGTTTTAGATTCATGACCCACTATATTGAAAAAATCAAGAGTTAGCATATAAACCACCACACGGAGAAAACTAAAATTTTTCTTACATTCTCCTACTTGGTTCATATATTATCAACTTAATGAGATAGAGAAAACTAGAATGGCCAAATGATCCCCTTTAATGTGAATATACATACTTTTACTTAATCAAGATATATTACATATGAACCATGGCAGTGTTGCTCATGACAGCGAGCCTTCCCTTCCATATGTCATGATACATAACATCTCTTAATAGAGTTATATAGATAAACTTTATGAATGACTAATAAAAGTCATTCGAGTCCAATTTAATCACCCAGATGGATATAATAAATTTATCACTTTATGTGCAAAAATTAAAACTGAATAAGTATTATATTCTTTGTGTTTTATCTAGCAACATGAGAAATATTACACTTTAAATAGGCCCATATTATCCACATGACTCTGAAACTGTTTTATCGATATGCGATCAGCTACCATCAAGTCTGTACTGGTGTGCTCAATAAACACCATATAGTTTTTGATGTTCTCTCTCACACTCAAATACTTAATGTCGATATGCTTGCTTCTGCTCCAGCTTTTATTATTCTTTAAAAAGAACACTGCAGCAGTATTATCACAAAGAATTTTTATTGGTCTATCAATAGAATCGACAACTTTAAAACCACCAATAAAGTTCTTCAACCAAATGGCTTGTGTCATAGTCTCATAGCATGTAATAAATTATGCCTTCATAGTAGACGTAACAATAATTATTTGCTTAGTACTCTTCCAGGATATAGCTCCTCCAACAAAAAGAAAGATATATCCAGAAGTAGATTTTCTGCTATCCACGCATTCAGCAAAATCCAAATCTGAATAGCCAACCACTTGCAAATTATTTGTATGCATGTAGGTCAGCATATAGTTCATAGTTTCTTGCAAATAGCGCATCACCTTCTTTGCGGCAACTCAGTGTTGGAAAGCAAGGTTACTCTGGAAGCAACCTAATAATCCAATAGCCAAATATATGTAAGGATGGGTGCAAACTTGGGCATACATTAAACTATCCACTGCACATGCATAAGGTATACATTTCATTTACTCTTGCTCCAATGTATTTTGTGGTGATTGACCTTTATAAAATTTATCACCTTTGATTATGGGAGCTAAAAATGATTTACAATTTTTCAAACAAAATCTCTCTAAAACTTTTTCAATATAGGCCTTCTGAGACAATCTCAAGATCCTTTATTGTCTGTCTCTGTGAATCTCTATGCCAATGACATAAGAGACTTCACCCATATCATTCATTTCAAAGTTTTTAGAGAGAAATTGTTTAGTCTCAAGAAGTAAACCATAATTACTATTAGCAAGAAAAATATCTTTTATATAAAGGACTAGAAAAATATACCTATATAAAGAACTAGAAAAATATACTTACTCCCACTGACCTTGAGTTATATATATTGATCAATAAGATTATCAACAAAACCATATGAGGAGATAATCTTGTGAAATTTTAAATACCATTGTCGTGAAGCCTATTTTAGCCTATATATAGACTTCTTCAATTTACAAACTTTCTGACTGTCATCACCAAAACCTTCAGCTTGTTTCATGTATAACTTCTCACAAAGATCCCTATTAAGAAAAACCGTTTTCACATCCATTTGTGCTCTAAATCAAAATGAGCTACCAAAACCATGATAATCCTAAATGAATCCTTCTTTGACACCGAAGAGAAGGTTTTATGATAATCGATGCTTTCTTTCTGAGTAGAAATAAGTCTAATTATATATCTTTCGACATTATCAGAAGCATCTCTTTTAATTTTAAAAACCCATTTTTGGCTTATGACCTTCGCCCCTTCTGGTAAGTCAACAAGATCCCAGACTTGATTTTTGTACATGAATTCTATCTCATTCTTCATGGCATCTAACCAAAGCATGGAGTTATCTTCACTCATGCCTTGGAAAAATGTAACTAGATCTGCCTCAAGTCCAATATCAAAATCAGACTCAGTGAGTTATACAATATAATCATTTGGAATTGCAGATTTCCTTATTCTCAAGGACCTTCTCAAAGTCACATCTTCATCATTCTGTGATGACTCAACTGGTGCAAATTGTATAGATTAAACCTTTTAAGGTTGAAACATTCTTAATATGAATAAACTGACTTTAAACTGGTTGTACCTCATGATCGTTAAATCTATTTTGTTTTACTACAACCATACGACTTCCAAAAGAAGGCATTACAGTTTGTTCACGTTCTTCCTCAAAAGTAATTATAGGAGAATTCACACTCCCACTAGGTTCAGTATCCTTAAGAAATTATGCATTTATTGATTCGATAATTCTAGGATTATGTGAGGGACAATAAAATCTGTATCATTTTGAGTGACCTGGGTATCCAATGAAAAAACCGCTAATTGTCCTTGGGTCTAGTTTCTTTATATTAGGATTATAAATCCTAACCTCAATAGGACAACCCCATATGTGTATATGATTTAGACTATACTTCCACCCTTTTCACAACTGAAAAGGCGTTTTAGAGACTGTCTTGGATGAAACTCTGTTCAATAAATATACTGCAGTTTTAATAACTTCACTCCATAAATATATTAGCATGTTAAAGTTGTTTATCATACTCCTCACCATATCCATTAGTGTGCGATTCATGCATTCTACTACAACATTTTGTTGTGTCGTACCAGGCATTGTGTACTGTGGAACAATACCTTCCTCTTGACGGAATTTTACAAATTGACCTTTCATTTGTCCATATTTTGTGTACCTCCCATAATATTCCCCTCCACTATCAGATCTGACGATCTTAGTTTTCTTTTCAAGTTGATTATCTGCTTCTGTTTTATAGGTTTTGAAAGCATCTAGTGCTTCAGCCTTCTCATTCAGAAGATAGAGATACATATATGTAGAATGGTCATTAATGAATGAGATGAAGTATCTCTGACTATTTAGGTAAGAAGTAAAAAATGGTCTACAGATATCAGTGTGTATGATCTCAAGAAAAATGGCCTACAGATATCAGTGTGTATGATATCAAGAACACTAGAGCTCCTTTTAGAACCTTTAGAATTTTTCTTGGTCTGCTTACCCTTTATGCAGTTCACACAATTCTTAAAGTTATTAAAATCAAGATTACGTACGAGCCCTTCTTTTACTAACATTTTCATCCTCTCTATAAAGATATGTTCCAATCTCTTATGCCATAGTAGAGAGGAAATTTCATTTATAAGGTTCCTTTTAACACCACTGTAGATATCTAAAAAAAGAATAATAATAAATAAATTAATTAATTAATTAAAATTAAAAAATATATATATATATATATATATACTGTGGGCCCTGCGGGAGGCTCCCGCGGGTGCAACCTGCTGGAGAACCCCGCGGTTGCACCCGCGGGAGACTCCCGTGGGTTGCAACCGCGGGAGAACTCCCGACTCTCCCGCGGGTGCAACCGTGGGAGAGCTCCTGCGGGTGCAACCCGCGGGAGAGCTCCTGCGGGTGCAACCCGCGGGAGAGCTCCTGCGGGTGCAACCCGCAGGTTGACACCCGCGGGAGCGATCCCGCAGGTGCCAACCCGCAGGTTGTTTTCCGTCTGTTTCCGTTGTTTATTTGCCTGGTATTTCGTGATCCGATTTTTCAGGGAGGAATCGAGGCGGATTTCGAGCGGATTCGGTCTATAAAAGACAGAGATTGAGTCAGAGAAAGGAGTTTTTGGAGGACGATTTTGGACGAGCTCGTGAGATCAAGGAGCGGAGCAGAGCCATTCTATTCCCGGTCAGACGGTCAACGGAGTGCACCAGCGAGGCTCCATCGCCACCCGAACCCACATAAAAAAAGGGAATAAATTAATATTTCTGTTCTTGTTATTTCTCAGATTTCTTTCGTAATCTCAATTTTCATTGTAATCAAATAATTTTACAATGGAAGGAAAGATCCAAATTTTGAGCAAACAACCACCTGTATGCAAAGATAAATAATTTTGCTCAAAATCGGAATCGAGATCAAATTTAAACAAATTATCAATCAAAGTTCCAAAACTAATAGGAATTTTAAATACTCATAACATCCTTAAATAAAAAAAACTGTAACTTTTTACAACCAGTCTGAAAATAAAAAACAAATTTCTAATAAAATCTGGAATATAAAATACATCATTTAAATCCAAAAGATGTTCCGATTTCAAAATTATTCTAAAAGTTCGAACTATCACAACTTGTGAATGCCTTATATTTCTAGAATAAACCCAAAGTTCACTTGTTGCTGGCTTTTTACTGTTGAGAAAATCCCTACAAAGTATGCACAGTATGGATTGAAGAATCGGAATCAATCCACCATGAATTTTTAGAAGTATCAACGAAAAAATATTCGTGACACACAATAAAATTAGAGTTAGCTTTCTTTTTGAGCAATTTCTTATACTTAATGCAGACTCTCTTTCTTGCAAAAGAAGCAAGTCATCTTTTTGCCATTTGATTTTAGTGGCACCTTATGCATCCCTTTATTTTGAGGTTCATTCCCCTTTTTCTTAGTTCTAACCTTATCATGGACGACCATATTAGCAATTTTAGGTCGGTATTGCTTCATCCTTTCCTACTCTTACACATACATGGTCAAATGATCTGTAATTAACTAATTTTCCTTATGTGTGTTATAAGAGATATTGAAAGGCCCATACTCAAATGGAAGTGAGTTAAGGATGAAGTGAATTAAGAATAGCTTAGATATCTCTATTTTTAACGCGTTAAGCTGAGAGACTATGTCTCTCATTTTCGTAATATGAGCACGCACACCCTTAGAATTGTCAAAAGTTTTGTTAGTGAGTTACTTCATAAGGGTACTAGCCAAGGTTTTGTCCGGCTGAACAAATTGTTCCTCAATAGCCAATATAAATTCCTTAACCGTAGTGCAGTCACCGATAGCATCTCTAATGCTCCTATTCACATGAGACTTTATGAGCATTAGACTTAAACTATTAGATCGCTCCCACCATTGGTACTTATCAATGACTTCTTGCGTATCTATATCCGTGGGAGCCGGAGATTGCTCCTCACGAAGCGCATAGTCAAGGTCCATATACCTAAAGCAAATTCAATAGATTCTTTTCAGTCAGAAAACATTAGTACTATCAAGCATTGGAATAAAAGCACCACCACCAACTACAAATTGTGAAATAACCGCAAAATCCAAGGATAATTTTAGTGTTATATTCACAGTAAATTCTAACATACCTGTGGGCAAAAATGCATGAATTTACTTATCTTAATTTAGAAGAGAAATAAATTTTAAATACTAACAAATAAAATTGTCTACACCTATAGGCAGAAGACAATTTTATCATCAATGCTTAAAATTTATTTTCCCATACAAATCAAATCATAAAAAAAAAGTATTTCTCTGTGGAAAAAATCCTTAAGAATATGACTTAATTACAATTAGATACCAATTACTTATGAAGTTTAACTATATGTGATTTATCAAAACGAATGAAGATGCTGTGGCATTACCAATAATTTTTTAAAATCACAACTTCTTGGCATCTCCGCTTGTAAAATATATTAAGCACATCAAACCTTCAAATGCTTAACAAAATAAAACGAAAGAACCAAATATATAGAGTACACAAGAATAATGCGTTATTGGGTTAATGCGGATAAATGATAATGATCTCTTTAAGTGAAAAGAACTATCTAAAATTTTTCACAGTGAGATCTTTAAAAAACATTCCATGTACAAATTACCCATAACAATAAAGATTGTCAACAGAAAATGCTTTAGGCTAGATGTTTGGGTCATCAATTTTAGAAATAAGACAAATAAATATGATCATGTGCATTGGAAAAAAACACATCTAAATCCAAAAATCTTTGTGCCAATTATCATTTTCACCATAAAAATCCAACCATGAGATTTTTTTAAATGAATCAATATCAAAACGACGTCCTATATAGAGGTATTGAAATAATCCACATTTGACAAATATGATTAATCAAACATCCAGATTTTTAGATAAAGAAAAATCAACGTTTATGGTAAATCTGAATATTCACAAAGGATAACCCAAGATGAAAATTACAGGTATAGAAAACTAACAAATATGATCAATCTAAAAGATAAAATCATACATGTTTTTGATCAAACACAATAGCCCAAAAGTGACTCTGATACCATATGTAAAATACAAGTGGAAAAGAAAAAAGTAACGGAATAGAATTATAATACCTTCGGCCATTTGTACTTGATCTTTGTTGAAATCTACCACTTGTAAAACAAAGAGATTTTGTATAGAGAACTATTGTGGGTAAGAGACTTCTAGCATTGTTTTTTTAACTTATGGGTGATATTGATGAAAGCACAAACCCTTATATACGCAAAACTAGGGATCCTCTTTTGTTACTCTCAAAAAATTTTAGACTACCCTTTTATATTCTATCCATCAAGAAATAACAATATAACTTGTAACTCATTCACAATTAAAAGCAATTATTCTATCTCCACAAAGTGGCAATTCAATAGTTTTAGATCCATGAACTATTACATTGGAAAAATCAATGGTTGACATGTGAACTGCCACATGGAGAAAACAGTACTAATTTATTCAATATTTGTATCGACAAATAAGAGTACATGTAGATCGATATTGTTCAAAGAGACTCAGGATAAAAAAAAAATGCTAGCTTGTAACAAAATTAAGAATATTAAAGGTTAATAATATTTGGTATTTCCTCTAATTTCCAGCCCCTTTCTAGTTTTCAAACAAAAATACCAATCCAGAGACACCATGCGGGTTAGGTAGTTGGATTCTAACTTCATGATGTTGCAAAACTAAGGTTGATCCATTCCGGACATGGGCTTGGGCCTAAACTTGCCAACCAAAATTTTCAGTTAATATGAGTTGGGCTTTGGTAAAAAAATCAGAGACCTCAAACTTACGCCAATTCTCGGGCCTACGCCACAGCCCATTAAAACATCAAAAAGAGAAGGGAAATAAACCTCAAACCGCTCAGGCCCTGTTCGGTAGAAAGAAATTAGTGAAATAAAAGGGGGGAAATAGGGGGGAAAAAGTAATATTTCCCATTGTTCATAGGAGAAGATTTGAAGGAAATAAAATAAGAGGTAATTAAGAAAAAAAAATAAGAATTCCTCTCCTGATAGGGACTCAATTTGGATAATATTACAAAAAAAAAAATAAACATCAAAATTTTCTCCTCCATTTCTCTGCTCTTATTTTTGTTAATTTTGTTATTTTTATTTTTAATTTACCACCCAAACAACAAAACAAAAATGTATTTTTCTTTTCTATTTCTTTCATTTTCTCTTCCCTTTTCTTTTTTCTTTCCCCCCATCATTTTCTATCAAATCAAACAAATCCGAAAAGAATAGAATCTATCTCTAGATGCTCATTTGTAATTAAAAGATAATCTGAAATCAAAGAGGGATCTTGAGTATTGTAATTGTCTGCTAAAGATTATCTGAAGACTAAGTAACTTTGTTCGTTCTACATTTACCAAGCATGGCAACATTCTTCATTTGAGTTAGTTCCTAAGTGTAATTAATAGAGATTAGATAGAAGTATGCAGGGAGAATAATGATGCATGATATAAAACATGATTTAGGTTTATTTAGTAATTTGAGGATTTTTAGGGAGCCAAGAAGAGTTTGTGAAAAAATTAAAGTACTTTACAATTATATCCGGCCAAAGCTTCCTACGCTCAGAAAGTTGCAAAAATAGCTCTTTATAGATAAGAAAATGCAGAGATATCCACTAAAGAATTTCAAATGGCAGGGTCCATTTACCCCTCCACCACCATATGGGTAAGAAATAAATAATTTCTTGGCGAATATAATATTTTATATCCACTTAATAACAGCAAAAATGAATCTTAGACACCGTAAATTTTTTATCAGAAAACTCCTAAAAGATACAGATGAAGAAAAGATGGCAACCAAATTGTTCCAAAAACTTTAGTTTTCTTGTTGTAACACAAGAAACTTTGTTGCATTGACAGTGTACTTGCACACACATATCGATATATGTGTGTGTTTCTACATATATAATTATATGTATACATGTACATATATAATACATACACATATTATATAGGCACTCCTATTAGAACAGTTCTGAAAAACACACACACATATATTATAGCAAACAGGAAATACATCGGCGGTGAAGGGAATTCCTTCATTGTCGTTTAAATGGTCCAATAAAATTATTACACGTGGCGCCACTCAAAAAGTGATTAAGTGTGTTAACACACCCCTGCAGGTTGAAGACCTATTTTTGGGTAGAAATTTTGGTTTTAACGCAGCGGTATAATTTTTTAAAACCCGCAATTAAATGAGTGCCCAGTAGGAATCGAACCTGAGTTGCTCTGATACCATGTTGAAAGACCCTTGGGCTTTAGTACAGCGGTATAATTTTGTAAAACTAGCAATTAAATGCTTGTCCAGGAAGAATCGAACCTGAGTTGCTCTAATACTATGTTGAAAGACCCTTCCACTGCACCAAAACTCCGAAGTTGTAGTGAGGGTTGAGGAAAATTATTTTATATTTTTAATATATATATATATATATATATATATATATATATATATATATATATATATATATATATATATATATATATATATATATATGAACAAGAAAAGAAAAGTACAAATTTTCTTGTTCATAATGGCAAATTCACATATTTTATTCCACTTAATTCTATTATCGACCATTTTTCATCGTGATTCTCTTATTTAACTATAGTATACAAATTTCACAATAATGGCATTTTAAATTTACATCTTTTTATGTTATTTTCTAATCAAGTTGTTGGAGTTTATATGTGAGTGTAGTCTCATGTCGAATAGAATAAGAAAAATTTATAGAATTAAATATACTAACTCTAACTGTCATCTTAAAATTTTAGATCAGATTGTTCGCGACATTGTGCTTGAAACCCATCATACTCCTAGAAGGTCTGACGTTTCTCTCCAATAACTGGTATCGGAGCCTATTTGTGGCCCAAGAGGGAGTGTTTAGACTAAGGTTGAGATTACGGATGGTTAATGCCTTTGGATAGAATAAAAAAACTTTATTGGTTTAAAATAATAAACATAAAAAGAACAAAAAAAAAATTAAAAGAACAATAAGAAAAATTCATTACGATAAAAAAGTTACAAGATGAAATCTAATTATCTCTTTTTCTCCCGCATCTTTCGTAATAACAAAAGCTCTTTCTTCAATAGCTCATCTCTCTTGTCACACACACAATATATATATAGAGAGAGAAAAAACGGAAAATACACCGACAGTGAAGGAAGTTTCCTTTACCGCCGCTTAGGTGACCCAATAAAATTATTACATGTGGTGTCATTTAATAGAATTCATTTATTTATTAACTTGAATGACGTCCCGTGTTATAATTTTATTGGGCCATCTAAGCGGCGGTGAAGGAACTCCCTTCACCGCCGGTGTATTTTCCGTTTACTCATATATATATATATATATATATATATATATATATATATATATATATATATATATATATATATATATTACTATTATTATTTAATTGATCAAATCTAATTGGAATTTTTTGTAATTTTTTAATCATATCTAGGTACTTAAAAAATGCTAGATGAATATCATTTAACAATTTAATAAATTTTTAATTGGCATACATCCAATTTCCATGTAATTAATTAATCTTCATCTTTATATGGGAACATGCATGCATGATACATAATACGTGCCAATCACACTTCGCTGTTCCCATGCAAAAAGTTCTCACGTGTCCCGAGGCATCCATGCACATGCAGACGTACGTGCAAGAACGTGGGAAAGATTTGAAACAACGTGCATCCAATGAGATCCCAAAACTAGGGGAACGTACGTATCCTCCCCCTAATATTGTTGTTTAGTGGCTTTGAAGGCAAAAATTAATGTTTAGTCATATATAAATTTTCAAAAACACGCCTTTTTGGAAACTGTGCCTCTTGGATCACTCGCTAATTATTGTATTAGGGGTTAAAATTTGCCTTTTTTTTAAAGCAAATTTACATACCACGTGGCGATGTACACTTCTTCAAATGTGAATGTCTGGAAAAAAAATAACAAATTAAGAAAAATGATCACATTCTTGCTTCCTTGCTTTAGGACATGCTTGATTGAAGCAATTAACAACGAACGCAGCCAACAAATTGGCAAGTAATCGAATTGCATTATGAAAAGATACCTTCAAAATGATCCGATGGAGTTTGCAAATCAAGATTCTATTGTGTTTTGATTAGAAAAAGATTTTATTTATGTTTAAGTGTTTTTTTTTTTTTTTAACAGTTTGAAACAAATGTACATCCACGAAATAAAGTTTGCTATTATTTAGCGCTATTTGATCCTATCATATCGAGAAAAAATTAGAAAAAAAACTCTATAGATCTCATTTAAGTTCAAATATTGGGATCTAGAAGTTCGAAAATTACACTTATCGTATCACACATATGTGAGACATGCATAGAAGAAATAATCATTTTTAAACTGGAAAAATTGTAAAATTTAATGTTTGTTCAGAAAGATAGACTTATTATGAAAATTCTTTTTTTTTTAATGAGTAAATTTTCACTATGTTTTCTGGATTTTACATAATATTAAGAGGATAAGGTAAGAAGAAATTTCACTAATATTACGAAAACGAAGTCAATCATTTGTAATATAATAATACTTAAACCAGTGTAAAATTTCAAACTTCAAGGCTTATTAGTTAACTATTTGGTTGGGACCAAGTCTGTAGCAATCCAGGCATCATATATACAAAGTCATCGAAATTAAGCTGATAAAATATTCTATCATCTCTTCTTAATTATTCCAATATATACATCATGGGGCCTCATTGCTTACATATATCTACTAACTTCAAATTCAAATAGTTTCTTATTACTACTAGACATTAGTAAATTATTTAATTAAGGATTTAATCAAGTACAATTACGTGGCTAAGATTACAAGAATAGAGCGAGGATATAAACGGGCTTGGGTCTTGCATGTGACATGGGCTATTAACGTTGACAAGACACCTATGTATCTTAACTTTAATGGGGGTGATTAATTAGCTAGCTTCACTCGTTTGGTTTTGAATTTTAGCTCCATGTGCCTTGATCCCCATTGCTTAACCAAATCCATCAATCATTCTATTAATCAAAAAGTTAGGTACACTTAATTGGACACTAGTGGCACATCTAATTATGTGCATGCATGAGTTCATTGCGGTAATTAATTTGAAAGTGAGAGGTAGTACGTGACAAACTTAATACCCTCCTAACATGCACAAACGTACTTATACTCTCATAATTAATATTGGTAACTAATATAATGTTGATAATTAATTTGAAAGGGAGAGGTGTTTGAGTTTGTTGGTTATATTGTAAATAAATATTGTTATATTGACTTGAACTAAACAAAAAAAAAAAAAACAGATATTGGAAATCCAAACATATAAAATAAAATTAAATAAATTGTAAACTTACAAGAAAGTAAATAAATAAAAAAAAACTATGTAAAAACAAAAGTTAGAAAGACATTATTTGAAACCGTTAGAATAGAAGGTTGGGTCTAGCATTGAACGCTATGTTTTTAAGACCGATTCACCCCTCCACTGTATAGAATTTTGGAACTTAATGAGCGTCAATCTTTCAAGATATAGCTATGTAAAAACAAAAATGAAAATTTATTTTTCTAATTCAAAATTCTGAATATGACGAGTCAAAAATTAAACCGTAGAAGTATCCATTATCATCTTGATGCTATTGCCAACTTAGTGCAAAGGATGGTCGGGCCCTAATAATAGAAGCAAAATTATAGTAGTTTTGTAACGGCATAAATTTGGATATACTACAAAATATAAACATGATAATTCTTCACTCTGTTCGAGTTATTCGGATAGTTTGGTCCCCACGTAACTATACATAGCACAGCGCAGGATAATTTATTATATAATTTTGAAATAAATATTATCCATAATTTAAAAATACTTGGAGTGCTTGGTCCCCTGGCCTGCTGAGGTCTGAGCCAAGAAACAAGCAGCAGCCTCCTGGGATAAAAGAGAGAGAGCAGTGCAATCTTGTTGTTGTCTTCTGTTGCTGATGCCTCTCTTCTGCCCGAATCTGATGCTCTGACAACCACCAAAACGAACCGTAGCTTCTCCACCACGCCATTTCATGCCGCCTTCTCAAGCTCTCTGCCGCAGCTCTCTCCGGGCAACACGGATCCAACCACTCTCCTTTGCCCCACCCACATTTCTCACCCATTCACTGGCAGGTGGGCCCGAAGCGTTGCGGGCCCAAGCGTTCTGTTCTTTTCTTTTTAAATATTCCAACCGCCCACATGCCTCGTTTTATTCGTTCTCTGGTGGTTGATTTTACATATTTAGCCTTCCTGTTTTAAATAATTTACGTAAGTAACATATTGATGTAATTTTCTGCTGCGGTTGAGGACTTGTCTCCCATTCATGTTATCATTAATTAACCATAATTAGTTTTATTAGTCATTATTACATATAATTAAGCATGCATGCATGCATACATGGCCAACTCAGTCTGTGTAATGAGCTGATCAACTGGGGATTAGCTGCTCAGCTGGTCAACCATTATCATGTCAACACCCGCAAACAAGATCTGGTGGCAGTCACTTAATTACTTGCTAATCCTGGATATATCTGACACCATTTTGATTAATTATACTTAACGAGCCATGGTTAATCTGGCCTTTACTTTTTCCTCTACTTGGAATTCATTTTATTATGTAATTATTTTTTCAGAGTAAGGACGTACATCGGTGGCTCAAACGTTCTTGTTAAGTTTCCATTTGTATATATAGAAACATTTCATTGTTTACATCAAATCCATGATTGCTTGCTTGCTTTATCTCTGATAAAAAATTTAAGATTTTTTAATTAAATTATGTCTAACATTTAACGTTGACAATGATCAGTTTGAAAGTTTTCTAAGTAACTATTTATCTATAGAAATCTCTTAGCGAGTATCTTCTAAACTTACTAAAGAGCTACTATAAAATCACATTGATGAACACGATAGGATTGATAACCGCATGGATTCATTTTCATTTTAAATTAATTATATAAAATTTCGCACCCAACCAGATCTAGCTAAAAAGTAGGCAAGCAAATTATTAATTTGTCTTTATGAGAGGGAAAAAAAAAATGAAAAAAAAAAAGAGATTTTAAGTTTTAAGCCCCTTGAGACCCAACAGGTCACGTGATTGCGGGCAGCTTTTGCCGAGAGATCTGGTGTTGATATGATAGTGTGGCATGGCATTCTCGTAGTTTTATGAGAATTTGAGGTGCTGTCTTGTTGAGGAGCAAGCTGAAAGGTACGAAGCAGTAAAGAAGCATTTTAATGTGAGAGATTTGAGGGTACAGAACGCGAGCATGCAAAAATAAATGCAGAAATAAAATCTCAAAATTTCAATGCTTTCTGTATAATTTACTGAAGCTAATTATACTTCTATCTGGATGAATTGTTAATGACAATTTTGTCATATATTATTATTATTATTTTTACTTTTTTATCTACTAGCCTTTATATAGTAGTTGTAGATTCTCTCTTAAACCACTTTAAAAAGTACCGACTTTTATGTCCCCGCAGCTTAAAATGCTCCGCCCTTATAATTTCATTATCACTCTTATACAATCTATGTTTGTAGATTGCACAAATAAATATCAAAAAAATTATACATCAAATGATTTATTGTCATCAAACTATCAAGCCAACTTATAGAAGTATTCTAAACCAACTGACTTTATAATCGCCAACTAATAAAAATATACTACAAAATAATTATAAACTGGATTTTTTAAAGTTCTACTTGCATGAACACTCTACTATCAAAACTTTTCACAACAGTTTCAAGAAAAGATTAAATTAAAATGTCCTATATAGACAGTCGAAAGTCAGGATTCTAACGAGTGGTCTCCTTTCTCCATTCTTATGCACCCGCTTGAGTCAATTCAAGAGGTCCAAGTTGAGGAAATGCGCAATCTGTTTTAATTTTAGACCACCGAAATTATCAAGTGGCACACTGGCCATTAAATGAGCTCCATCCTCACCTTGCTCTTGAATCGATCCTCGCTATGGACACTGCCAATGAGCACGCTTAAATGTAGAATATATTTATTTTTGATAACTTGAAATTACAATTTATATGTAAGAAATTTAAACTGCATTCATTTAAATAGTGGAAAATCTGTAGCAAGAAATTGCAATTAAACTTTTTGACAGATGCCACCAATACAATGCTAGTAGGCCTCCAGTTGGGAAGTTTCAAAAAATTACACTATTTTTGAACCCACTTAATACTAATCAGACTTTTTAAATCCGAACAAAAAATATATTGACGAAAATGGGTGTGCTCCTTTAGAAACTCCCCTCCAGTTGAGTGATAGCACCTGACGATAGGCCTTCTCTAATCAAGATAGGCCACCTATCCAGCTCAACAGGATGGGGGCAACTTATGTGGGCCCCAAATCAGAATTACTAATCCCCTAACCAACCCCCTGGTAATATTTTTAACCCCAATCTTTCTTCTTGTTTTTTTTTTTTCAATCCCCTCCCCACCTTTTTCCCTCCCTTTTTGTCCTTTTCCTCTTCTTCTTCTTCTTCCCTTCTCTCAAATTCTCCCCCAAACATTTACAAATTTGCACAACGCTGCTCTCCCTCTCTTCTATATAAATAGCCCAACCCCCTTTCTTCTTCCTCTTCTTACAATTCTCTCTCCTCCACCCAAACCGCTCCCACTTTTTCACCCGATGGGACCAGAGGGGACCACCGCCGCCTCCGACGCCGAATTCGCCTCCGAGGATCCGTGCTCCACGCCGAAGTCCGCCAGGCACGTGCTCAAGGCCCCCGTCACTTGCCCGCCGGCCCCGAGGAAGCCGCGGCCGGCCAAGAGGAAGGCGGCCGGCCCCACGCCCCCTTTCTTCACCGCCGTCCCCCGCGATCTTAGCACCGTGTTCCTCGCAATTCCGCGACCGGAGAAGAGAGTTCGGGTTTCGTGATCTATTAATTTAAAATTTCCACGGCCGTAACTTAATTATTATTATTATTATCATTATAGGGTAACTTTTTTTTTTTTTTTAATTTATGAAATTTAATACGGTGTTAAAATTTTATATAGTGATGATCTGTCGATCGATCGTTTATAGCAGCAGTTTTGTTGGTAGTTCCTGTGATTGTTAATTCTCTCTCTCTCTCACTCATGTATTGTCACATATGCTCTTTGCTTGAGAATAAGAATAATGAAATTTTCTTCAGTTTCGATGCGAATTCTAGCTGTTCTTTTGAATTCCTCTTATGGGTCTGATCCAAATTGGGTAATTATCTTTGTCTCCAATTCTGGTTGATTTTTGGTGATTTATTTATAGCGATTGATGGCGTTAGTATTTCTTATGAATTCTCATCTCTAATTGCAGTGAGAGTTTTGATCATTGGGGGTCTTGTTAGCAATAGTTCTTTTGAAAATCTGAGAAGGGTTTGATCAAAACGATGGGCAATTATATATTTTATTATACTGATCTGGGCTCAACAGAATGGTTGTTCGTGATGATTATCTCATAGGTTCGTTCCAAAAATCACTAAGAATTGTTCGGTATTTTTTGCTTATACTGTAGAATTTTGTTTCCTTTTGTTTATGGCTTGTTCTAGGGTTTGTGGTATGAGTCTGCTTCCTGGGTTTGATTATTTAATCGTGATTTCTTTTTTTCTTTTCCTTTTTTGAAAATAATATAGCTACGATCAAGATCAGGGTAAAGGACAGTCAGTAGGTAATAAATTTTCGTTTTTTTCGGTGATAAACATTTTTTTGTTTCATATTTCCACTGAGATTTTGAGTTTTTTTTCCTCACGAAATTAGATCCAGCTGTTCTGGACGAGTCTGCTAGTTTAGGTTTGAGAGGCATTAATATCTTTAATTTATAGAATGCAAGTTATTTTGGGATCTGAACTAATTGAATTGAGTTGAGAGAGAGAGACAGAGAGAGAGAGAGGGAGGGAGATTCTATTCTCGTTGCAGAGAGACACTGCACATGTGAAAACTGGTGCTGTAGCTTGGTGGACAATGAAAGGACTCAATTGTCTCCATTTTTTCAAGACTGCCCCTAAATTTAACTTTATGTACTCCTCTGAGTAAATTAAATTAGCACCTTAGTTGATTATTTTCCTTTTGCTGTTTCTGTTTTTTTTTTTTTTTAAATAATGAGGGCTTATCCTAGTTAATATAAGATTAAGGAACATAACTTGTTTCTTCGGTTTGAAGGAATTTTTTTTTTGGATGAATTTTATTAATTTTCTTATAATTTTCTTTTTAAAGATTCGAGGTGATAATCCAGATGGCTATAAAAGGGAATCATAATTCAAAATTAGATTAGAGATAAGCTGAACATGGAAGGTGTGTTTCTTTTAATTTGTGTTCAGGTTAATTGGAGAGGGGGAGAGAGAGAGAGAGAGAGAGAGAGATTCTCCTGTAGACAACCGCACATGAGCAAGTATAGCATGAGGAGATGGTTCCTGAAAGTTGCGAGGACAATCAAACTGCATGTAGAAGTACACCACTCAATTTACAAACTCAAATTGCAGAAAACAGTACATATGTATGTTCACTCCGTAAAAAAAGAGTCGATGATAAATAATAGGGGTATTTATAGATCTGCCCCTTAAATCTTTATAAATTATAATTTAGTCCCCAAGATCTTCATATTTAGGATTTAGTCATCCAAATCCTTTAAATTACTACAATTTAGTCCCAAGTTTATATTTTGGTCCGATTTTTCCGTTTGACCCTTGATTTCCTTCACTTTCCCCGCTCTTCTTAGTTCTTATTGGGTTCTCCCCTTATTCTTCTATTCTCTCCATCATTTATTTATTGGGTTATCCATCTCTATATTGGATAAATATATTTAGTGAAAAATAATACATTTGGTCTCAATATAAAAAGTGAGAACCCAATAAAAAAATAGAGAGAGAAGAGAAGAACAAGGGAAGGAGAACTCAATAAGAACTAAGAAGAGAGGGGGAAGGGAGAAGGGGAATTAAGTTAAGAAGATCAGGGGTAAAACGGGAAGATCATGTCAAAATATAAACTGTGGGACTAAATTATAGTAATTTAAAATATTTAGGAGACTAAATCCTAAATATGAAAATTTAGGGGACTAAATTATAATTTATAAAGATGTAAGGGGGAGATCTGTAAATATCCCTAAATAATAATAATAGGATCTTAGGCTTGGTTGATCATTTTATGTCGTTCTCTTTTTTCCAATGTATTCGAATGAAATCCGAATTCGATGTGATATGCCTGGCTATCCATTTTATTTATGCATGATGCATTGGCAAAATAATTTAACATTTTTTAATTTTTTTTTATTTCAGGACACTTTGAATAGCATAAATTAATTTTAACAAAGTCAAGTATAATAATGAATATCTCATTATTAAAATATGATAGGAAGGATATGAGCTCTAATTTTTTCCATAAAATATATACATACAATATAAGTGTGTGTAGAGCTGTAAACTCAGGAAAAGTTACATTAAATAGCAGCAAAACAATAATGATCCAATAATTTTTCTTTAATTTTTTTTAACAATTACTATCTCTACCTCCTTAATTTCTTTCAGATTAAATTTCATAAATTATGGAGTTTATTTACCCTTTCATCAAGCATATACAAAATGTTTTATTCATTGAAAATCGTTAATTTTGTGTTAATTTGATGGAGGACCAAATTAAAACTAAAACCCAAAAAATTTAGTACGAGTGAATCCTAGGGGATAAAGATCATAATCCAAAATAATTTTTTAAAAAAAAAATTATTAGAGATAGTGGAAATAAACTGCAGCTCAGATAACTTGCGTAAACTGTCACCTCATTTCCATCTCTCTCTCTCTCTCTCTCTCTCTCTCTCTCTCTCTCTCTATATATATATATATATATATATATATATATATATATATATATATATGAGAAAAATGGAAATGAGCTGACAGCTCACGCAAGTTACCTGAGCTGCAGTTCATTTCTACTATCTCTAATAATTTTTTTTTAAAAAAATTCTTTTGGAATATGATCTCGACCCCATAGGGTTCACTCATACCCAATTTCTTGGGTTTTAATTTTAATTTAGTCCTCCATCAAGTTAATACAAAATTAACGGTTTGTAATTAATAAAATATTTTATATGCATTCGATGAAATGATAAATGAACTCCAAAATTTATGAAATTTAATCTAAAAGAAATTAAGAAAGTAGAGATTGTAATTAAAGAAAAAAATTGAAGAAAAATTATTGGATTATTATGGTTTTGCCGCTAGCTCACATAACTTTTCCAGAGCTGGCGGCTCACCTACAATAATCCATATATATATATATATATATATATATATATATATATATATATATATATATATATATATATATATATATATATATATATATATATATATATATATATATATATATATATATATATATATATATATATATATAACCGATGCTCGTGAGTCATAAATACCTGACGCGGAAGGCCCCTTTATTCAGTTCTCCTATATAAATACTCGCAGCGCCTTTTTTCGTTTTACTTGAGGAGGCAGAATGCATCTCTCATATTAAGAAAACGATTTTGAAATGGAAGGTAGCCTAGCACTTTCACTTTCTATCATGAAAACAAAGAGCAAATCATAGCCAAAATGGAAGTTTTCATCTCCGGTCTCATTGTTTGCTTCGTCAAAAGTCCCACACCCTGCTGCAAAACTTTGAAAATATTTCATCAACGGTCTTTTCGATGGAGAGGAACCATTTTCATAGAGGAAGTGATATCTGACGGAAAAAATAAGAGATGGCATCGGAAAGAAGAAGGCAAAGGAACTGACAGAGGACTGTCTCTAGAAGGGGCTTTGAGAGATGACTGATTTACAATACTTTCATATATATATATATATATATATATATATATATATATATATATATATATATATATATATATATATATATATATATATATATATATATATATATATATATATATATATATATGAATATTTTTTATGAGTCAACAGCTCAGATAAGTTACATAAATCAGTGGCGAAAAATTAATAACCCCATTATTTTTAAAAAAAAATTATCATAATTTCTACCTCCTTAGCTACTTTGAGAATCAAATTTCATGGGTAAAGTTTGTGCGTGTGTGTCGGCGCGTGTCTGTATGTGTGGAAGAAATATACTTAAAATATTTTCATAGGGAGTTGCCTTTGGTAGTCTCGCTAGATCTCAACATAAAAAAATGTATATAAATAATCCAAATCATTAATTGTAATTTTCATGCTCTAAAATGATGGTGTATAAGAAATTTTATATTTTCGATACATTTTGATTGTATATTTGAATATACAAAATGAATGGTTTTTCAACAATAAGACAAATAAAATTTCTTGATCGATGATAAAAAATTATCCAAATTATATAATTTTTTTTATATACCACATATTTATAACATAGAGATCACAATTAATAGTTCAGATCATTCATATAAAATCTCTATGTAAAAACTTAGTAGCGCTTCCACAACTAGCATCCTATGGA
Source organism: Dracaena cambodiana (assembly GCA_036321105.1). Lineage (NCBI taxonomy): Eukaryota > Viridiplantae > Streptophyta > Magnoliopsida > Asparagales > Asparagaceae > Dracaena > Dracaena cambodiana. The sequence goes on from JAYEPQ010000008.1 coordinate 33,013,453, forward strand.
GATACCTTAGATACATCATTTTCAATATTACATGCATTTGTCAGTGTGTTAGACTACAATCTTTCCTTTAAATCTAAAAAGTTTGTTCACATATTTCACCGTCTGGGATATATATCAGTCAAAATTACAAAAGGTGAATAATGAAAAATAAATAAGGTAATAGTAGGCTACTAGTGAAAGTATATGGTGGAAAAAGTTGAAAAATACAATAGCCAATCACAATTTCAAACAAGTTGATGAATCATAGAATAATAATCAACTAATCACACAATAAAAACAAAGTAAATAATCTCAAATTATCAAACATGTAGGCACAAAAATTTAACATGGAAAATCCAAATTGGATGAAAAACTATGAAAGTAACTACAATATAATAAATAGTTGATTACAACGATTTGAACCGCAACTACTAGATAATCACGTTTGAACAATAATTTAAAACCCAACTCTTCTATTAGATTATCATAGATAGAGTTCTAATACTCAAGTTATCTCAAACCTAATAAAGCCTAAGCTCCTACAATCGTAGATGTTTAAGTAGAGAAATGTGAAATAGAAACGAGTATTAGTTATCAAGTTTGTAGCATTAATTCTGGTCTTTGATCTGTAGATTGGAGGTGTTAAATAGCATGATCATGAAGATCAAGAATAACAACTTGACGAAGAAACTTCTCCTCTTCAATCTCACTATCTCCTTTAATATTGTCAACCAAAAAACTCAATTTTCAATAAATGGAATATTAGTTGAGTAATTTTCTTTCCAAGTAAACTCTATCTCCGTCTTTTAATTTGGTCCATCCATCATTAATCCATATAAATAAATAGCACTATGAATCCAATCCAAATACTCAAAATTCGAGTGAAAATTCAATTTAAAAGCTGGTTTTGTAGTTCAACCGGCTGGATCATCTTACTAGAAGGCCTACCAATAGCACCAATAATAGAAAGTCAAGAGTTGAAATTAAAAATCACCTACCTAGTAGCCATAATGGTAGGTACTAGAGTTGTTGAACAATACTCGATCCGTAGCTACTGATAAGGGTGTCGGTACCTTAGTACACATGCACGCTTGCACAGGAACATACAATGGAATTTTCTCCTGAGTTTCTTCTTCTTGTTTTCGGTACATTTTACTATATATATATATATATATATATATATATATATATATATATATATATATATATATATATATGAGGAAACGGAAAATACACCGGCGGTGAAGGGAGTTCCTTCACCGCCGCTTAGGTGGCCCAATAAAATTATAACACGGGGCGTCATTCAAGGCAACAAATAAATGAATTCTCTTAAATGACACCACGTGTAATAATTTTATTGGGCTACCTAAGCGGCGGTGAAGGAAACTTCCTTCACCGCCGGTGTATTTGCTGTTCTCTCTCTCTCTCTCTCTATATATATATATATAGAGAGAGAGAGAGAGAGGAAACGGAAAATACACCGACGATGAAGGGAGTTCCTTCACCGCCGCTTAGGTGGCTCAATAAAATTATAACACGGGGCGTCATTCAAGGTAACAAATAAATGAATTCTCTTAATGACACCACGTGTAATAATTTTATTGGGCCACCTAAGCGGCGGTGAAGGAAACTTCCTTCACCGCCGGTGTATTTCCCATTTTCTCATATATATATATATATATATATATATATATATGAGAAAACGGGAAATACACCGACGGTGAAGGCAGTTCCTTCACTGCCGTCTAGGTGGTATATATATATATATGAGAAAACGGGAAATACACCGACGGTGAAGGCAGTTCCTTCACTGCCGTCTAGGTGGCCCAATAAAATTATTACACGTGGCGCCATTCAAGATAACAAATAAAATGAATTTTCTTAATTGCCTTTGAGTGGTGCCACATGTAATAATTTTATTGGGCCACCTAAGCAGCGGTGAAGGAACTCCCTTCACCGCTAGTGTATTTCCCGTTTACTATATATATATATATATATATATATATATATATATATATATATATATATATATATATATATATATATATATATATATATATGATTGGACTAAAAGCTTTTCATTAAATTAAGAAAGTCTCAACACTTTTTTCACCTCACATCACTAATGGTCAATTATTATTTTATTCTATTATCTTTTTTAATAGTAAAAAAAACTCACACACATATATTTTGAGTCTGCACCAGAGTCGAATTTAAAATTTCTCACAAATTGAAAGAGGGGTGATTCTAGTGGAGACAACTCATTGATACTTACTCCATTCTCACCACTAACTTTTTGAAAGATATATTAATTCTACCTTTCAAATTTTAATTGAAAAAAAAAAATTTGTTGTTCAATTTCTTTCGAGCAGTTGGCGGTCACGTTTATAAGCTCAAATCAGCCGAGCAGAAAATTTTAATTTGCGTGGTGAAGTGTACGATACCTCTGAAAGGGGCAAGAGGAATCAAATCCTTGGAATAAAATATTCAATTTCAACAAGAAAACTGGTTAGCAACTGATTTTTCTGACAATTTTGTTGAGCCTACTTCAAACTGGAAGCAAATTGTGGAGACTTATGGTCAAATTCCATTTGTGGGTCACATTAACTTAGCCTACAAAAATGGCATACTTGATAATCTTGGGTCATATAGCAAATATTATCAAATTTAGGAATTTTTGATATGATGTGCAAGGATGAGAAATGGAGCGGAATCTTTCCATGAAAGACGTAGATAAAGACATTAGCAATTAAAAAGTTTTGGTGAGCAATAAACAATTGTGCACGCTGCCATTTGACAAGGATGTGGGTAAGTGACCAACCCATCCCTACTCCACACTCACATTAGTACTATATATATATTTTAATTAATTTCTTAGACAATTGACATATCATTTCTTCTCCCATTCTCACTCTTTTCAAATATTCAAGATAGCTAACTATTTGGTCTCGCACGTTCTGATGGGATGAGAGCATGCGGATTCAAAAACAAATTCTTAACCCGTCATATTCATTACTTGCACCCATAATCAATTGATTATTAATTTTTTTATCTTGTTATCTTGTTATAGAATTTATATTTTCAAAGTTTCATTTTTTTTTTTTTTTTTTTTTTTTTTTTGGATTTTAGAGAGAGAATAATTTTGTAAGAAATAAGCAATATTTGAATATTGAATGTTATGGTACTCTTATTATTAAGTTTTATGGTTATCACCAAGTAGTAATATCCAAAATGCCAACTAATATGAAAAGGACCCCTTTTCGTTCTTTTATACCCTGAGGGACAAGACATGGCATATGCCACTAATTGAATCGATAATTATTATTAAAATTAAGGGGTATTTACATGTTTGTCCCTTAAATCTTTATAAATTATGATTTAGTCCCCTACATCTTCATGTTTAGAATCTAGTCCCCCAATTCCTCTAAGTAACTACAATTTAGTCCGCCCGTTAGTTTTTCCGTCCAAATAAATGGCAGAATTTAATTTTTACTTTTTTTAAATAATAAAATGACTTAAATACCTCTATAAAGAAAAAGAGGAAAGAATAAAGAGATAGAAGAGAAGAAAAAGGGTGGAAGCCAATGAACCCAATAAAGAAAAGGAGAAGAGATGAGGAAGCGAGAAGGAGAAAAGAGAAGAGGAAGAGAGAAGAAGAAAAGAGAAGGAAAAATGAAGAAAAGGAGAATAGTGGAGGAAAAGGGAAGAAGGAATTAAGGAGGGATAAAATGGAAAAATCAGGTCAAAAAATAAACTGGACTAATGAAAGTTAATGAAGGGAACTAAATTGTAGTAACTTAGAGAATTTGGAAGACTAAATCCTAAATATGAAGATTTGAAGGACTAAATTATAATTTATAAAGATTTAAAAGACAAATCTATAAATACCCCTAAAATTAAATAGCGACATGAAATTATAGTACATCACATTTTAGGTATATATATAGAAGATATTTTACGTAAAAGCCAAACACTTATTAGCTTCAGGACCACAATGTTGATACCCAATAATTTTGGAGCTAAGCTTGCATGTGACACGTTGTTTATTGGCTACTGAAATCATAGAAAGGGATCTACCATTTTGTATACGAGTAATTATCCCGATATTTTTCATGTACATATTTATCATTTACCAAGCTAAGGGTGTTTATTTCTGTTATGTCCAACAATTTCACTGCAGGATGAAGTGAGATTTCGCCAAAAATCATATATGCAATTCAATAGAAATACAAAATCATATGTTATATCATATGAAAATAAAGTGGTTAATTACAATAACTATGTAGCACGTACCCTCTATCGAATTTTTTTTACAGTTAGATCTCAAAAAAATAAACAGAGTGAGAAAACCGTTAAATTTGATCGACAGCACGTATACTGAACATGGCTCGAATTGTTCAAATTACTCCCTTCCTCTTTCAATCTTCACCATCCGTCCCTCTCCCTCCTCTCCTTCTCTATCCCATGGTGGTTGAATGACTATCTCTCTCAGCTCATCTGAAATTTTTAGTAAAATTTTTTAGCTCCCTTGTGTTAAGATTGGCCCACCTCCTCGTGTTAAAATTTTCAGAACATTCTGTAATTGTACAGACCATGAGCCCATGAAATGCAAATACATATAATTACTACAAGTCTGCACAAAGTTCATTACTACAAGTCTGCACAAAGTTCATAAACAAAAAAGTAAGCACAATAAAGAAAAGAAAAAAAAAAAAGATTGAGGAGTTTCGAAATGTATTTTTATGACTGAAAATGAGAGAAATTTGTAGATACAAAAAAAAAAAAAAAAAATTCTTTTTTTGCTAAGTGGGCACACCCGCGGGTTGCACCTCGGATTGTTTTTCGTTGTTTTCCGTTGTTTTATTTCCTATTTTATTTTCCTGATATCCCGTGATCCGCTTTTTCAGGAGGAATCGAGCCGGATTTCAAGTCTCTTCGGTCTATAAAATGCAGAAATTTAACCGGAGAGAGGACTTTTGGATTCTTGGACTTTGGGAAGATTTCAGGCGAGCTCGTGAGATCAAAGAAAAGAGCAGAGCCATCTCTTCCAGTCGGATGGTCAACGGAGGCATCAACGAGACTCCATCGCCACCCGAACCCACGAAAAAAAGGGAATAAATTAATATTCCCGTTCTTGTAATTCCTCGGAATTTTTGTAATCTCAAATCTTCGTTGTAATCAAATAATTTTGCAATGGAATCAAAGATGCAATTTTCGGGCGTACAAGAACTGGCGACCACTTCCAGTAGTGTGGAAAGCTGAAACGTTCGACGTCGAATGATAACTGGACGAGCCTCAAACAAAGTATTACAGTCACCATTTGCAATTTAATATGAATAACATGCAGAAACTAAATGAAATTTTTCTTTATCAAAACAAAGCGATAATAATTTCCCTCAAAATAAAATTAACAAATGTCACTACAGTTAAATTATTTCAAAATAAAAGAAAACGACTGTCTCGCGTAAACTTAAATAAAGTGTTATCAGCACTTATTACATTTTTTTTTTTAAAAGAGAGCAGCTAACAAAAGGAAGTAATCACTCCTGCAGATCCGCTTGTTCCTGGAAGTACAACATATCATGTTCTGCCACTGGTGGATCTACCTCTTGATAGAGGCCTGCATCTGGTCATGCATAACCAGGATCGTCAGCAAAGCGACCCAATATTCAATAATTAAAGAACAACAAAAAAAATAATGAATAATAATATCTCAATGTCAGGAATAATCATGCAAATGAAGGACAGAAGGTTTTACGTATTTATACTTATCATTACTATTATTTTAATCGGTATCTTTTTAAATTTTTTTCTTTACAGTTAATGTCTTTTAGTTATGGTATTTGAAAATTTAAGAAAATATGAATATAGCTGAGCTGAACGCATCCCCGTCTACCCCCGGGAAAACGGAACAGTAGTTATCGGAGCCTATCTCGATCCTCCCAAGAATGGGAAACAGTGGCGCAGTAAATTGATCGGAGCCTATCCCGATCCTCCCACAAGTGGGAAACAGTGGCACAGTACAGTTACGTTCAGCCATCTAATTCATACAAACCTAAATTTTCCCCCCAAATCCCCATTGTATATCAAGTTCGGTGTTAATTATCAATTTCAATACAATTTATGATTTCAGTAAATTTCAGTTCAGTATGTAGATCGGTGATTAGAGTTTAGTGAACAGTAACAATATCAGTGACAATATAACATTGCGGTAATTTAATTATCTATCACCAATCTTATACAATAACAATTTGCATTTATACGGTGTCTTTTCGGGCTTTGTTTCCAATATGATGTATAGTAAAGTGATTTACAATATAGGAAAAATGGGGCTCACTACTAAATATGTGTGCATTTAGAATTTCCTAAAGTTAACTTATCATTGCAAGGAGAAAGAGAAGCAGCAGTAGCCGAAACAGGAAAAAAAAAAAAAGAAGTAGAATTCCTAGATGCGCACCCCATTCTATATAGTAGAGTAAATTACAGCATAGAGAAAGTAGTGTTCACTAGTAAAATATGTGTGCATTTAGAATTCCCTAAAGTTTTCCTGCAATGTTGAGATAGTTCTAGATGCGTACCCAATATTATATAATTAAGGTGAATTACAACATAGGGGAAAGGATGCTTACTAGCAGAGGTGTGCGCGTTTAGAACTCCCAAAAGTTTCCTGCACTACAACCAGGTAGTTCTACCTGCACACCACAACCTATTTAGTAAAGTGATTTACAACATAGGGGAAATGGTGCTCACTAGTGAAATAGGTGTGCACTTAGAATTTCCTAAAACTTGGTTGCAGGTAGTCTAAATACGCACCACATACTAGATAATAAAGTGGTTTACAACATAGGGGAAATGGTGCTCACTAGTGAAATAGGTGTGCACTTAGAACTTCCTAAGGCTTCATTAATATTGCAACCCAACAGGGAAAGGAAGGAGAGATGCAGCAGCAGACGCTGAAGCAAAAAGGAGAAGGAAAAGAAGCAAGGAAAAGAAGAAAAATTCAATCACCCAAAGAAAAAGAGAAAGAAAAAAGGAAAAAAAAAAGAGAAGTCTTCAATCCAACAAGGCGGTGGCAGAGATTGATAAAGCCGAGATCGTCGACGGTCACCTGCGCTCGTCTCGGCCGAATCGCCTCGCCGACTCTAACCCAAAGCTTCGACCAACGAGGGCAGCAGCAGAGATCAATGGAGTCGAGATCGTCGACGGCCTCCGGCGTTGGGTTCGGCCGGATCATCTCGCCGACCCTACCCCGAGACTTACCCCAGTTAGGGTTGCGGGTGATTCGGGTTAGGTACCATACATAGTCCCTTTTGCTGGTATACTTTGGCTGCATAGTTCATGATTGTTTAACAACAAAATTTTGAGATTTATTTTTGGAAATTTTGAGGTTCAATTTGCTGGCATAGTTGGGTTGCTTACAATTCTGTTATCTTCAATTACATGGGTTGTACAATTACATGAATTTTCGATTGCGCATTTAAAATTTCTCCGAAGTCGAAATATCAGTGCAACCACCTAAAGAAGAAGGGCAGCAGCGGCAGAAGCTGAAAAAGAAGAGGAAGAAGAAGAAGATGAAGGAGCAGCAGCGACAGAGGCTGAAAAAGGAGAGGAAGAAGAAGAATATGAAGGAGCAGTATATTAAACCGTACTGAATTTCGAAATAGTTTGGATTCTTTAATTTTGGTTATAGACCTTTTAAAAGATTTGGTTGATAGAGATAACTGTTAATATATTTATTTATTCCATAACAAGCAGAGGTATGATTTTAACGTACTCATTAGATGACAAGCAGAGGTATAATGTTAACGTGCTTATTTTAGGTCAAGCAGAGGTATAATATTAACGTGCTTATTTTAATCCTAACCGTTTAGTGACATCTAGTATGACGAATCAGGAAAAAACAGAGCTGACATTAAACGTGTCTTGGAGCTTAACCTATTCAGAGGATCTGGTCGTGATAGGGACAAGCTGACTAAACAGAGGTGACAGTTAACGTATTTAGTTTTGGAATCGGACTATCAGAGGTAACTGTTAACTTGATAGGGAGATGATTTTCGTCAGAGGTGATTTTCAACTTAACGATATCAAAAGCACGTTCATCAGAGATTGTAATGTTGGACTTGATGAAGTGTGAATTTTCTTTTCTGTCAGAGGTGAAATCTTAACGTGACAGGAGATTTATCTGATTAGGATTTTTAGCAAACCCCCAGTTATCAACGGATTTGATTAGCCTTTACCAACTACCGTTTGAATTGGGCTAGCCATACTATTCCCCTCAGCATGGTGAGTTGTCAAGAATTTCGTTTGGGCTTAAATGCCAAACTTTTCATCTTCCCTTTGCCTTAGCAGCTTAGGGCAGTGATGTATTCTTATATTCGGATAAGAATACTGTTGTGACAGATTTGTCGTGGGATTTTTAGCAAACCCCCAGCTATCAACGGGTTTGATTTTGCCTTTACCAACTACCGTTTGAGTTGGGCTAGCCATGTTATTATCCTCAGCATAGTGAGTTGTCGAGGGTTTCGTTTGGATTTAAATACCAAACTTTTCCTCTTCCCTTTACCTTAGCGGCGTTGGACAATTCATACTTTTACCCCAAGTATTGTAGGGTTGACGAGAAATTTATTCTCTCCCCGTAGCTTTGTCGGCGTTGGGTGATTCATGCTTTTTACCCCCAGCATGGTGGGGTTGGCGAGAAATTTATTCTCTTCCTGTAGCCTTATCGGCGTTGGGTAATTCATGCTTTTTACCCCCAGCATGGTGGGGTTAGCGAGAAATTTATTCTCTTCCCGTAGCCTTGTCGGCGTTGGGTAATGTGTACTTTCTACCGCCATTGCCGTTATGTCTTTCCCTTTTGAACGGGAAAAATGGAATGGAGATTCGTTTGCACCGTCTCCGGTTGCAGACTGTTGCATTTCGAGACGTCGAAGTATTTCTTCGGCCTGTTCGCCCTGCTTAAGCAGATCCTTCCATGACTTGGATTCGACCGAACCCATCTTGTCTAAGATATCGGTCAACAAGTTATGTCTGCAGGTTTCCACAAGCGTATCCTGCGTCATGCCATGTGGGCATCGAACGGAAAGTTCTCGGAACCGCTCGACATAAGTTTTGACCGTTTCGCCTTCTTCTTGCTTTGCTGCTAGCAAAGATAATATGGAGACTTCTGTATCATCTTCAAAGAATCGGGCTAGGAACTCACGTTCTACATCAGCCCAAGATTTAATTGTTCCCTGGGAAAGTTGCATAAACCAGGTAAATGTGGGCCCCCGTAAAGTGCTCGCAAATATCCTAGTCATAGTTGGATCATTCCCCATGAGATGTCCTGTCTGTGAGAGGAAATAGAAGATGTGTTGCTGCGGCGAACTTTTACCGTTGAATGATTGAAAATTCAACGGTTTATATTTTGCAGGATAGGGTACGGTCTCCCATTCTATGGGATATGGACGGACTACCTCCACCTCTTGTAGCTTTTTGCGATGAAGAAGAGCTTGTAATTGGTTCTCCATCTTCTCTATTTTCTCTGCGTGAGGATTGAGGATAACTTTCACTTCCTCTTCCTTTCTTGAATGAGGAGGCACTTCTTCATCTTCGTCTTCGCTGTCTTCATTTATTTGGACAGACCGTTTTCCTTTCTGCCGACTAGAAATGGACGGCGATGACTGGTTCTTTCTAGTTTGAGCCAGCAACTCAATCAAAAGTTGTTTCATTTCTTCTATGATCTCCTCGTGCTGTTCGAGACGTTTTTCTTATCTCTCAAGCCTTTCAGAGACTTCTTCTAGAAGCGCGCCCTCTGGTTCGATAGAAACTCCTTTTGACCCTGGAGTAATTTCCTTATCCGAAAGGTTGTTTCCGACCACCTTTTTGCTTTTATTAACCATATTTGATGAGGCAGCAGGTAGATCGGTTCCAGAGCACACCCTCTTTATTGTCCGTATTCCTTTGGATTCGGTGATCCGCTCAAAAACGGACCGTCTCGAATGGCACTCGCAGTTTGATAGAACAGTTGAGATTAACTGTTCGCATTGGCATTGAGGAGTATTCTGTGCAGAGTTCTTCTTCCAATTGAGGTATTCTCTCAAGTCTTGAGATACTTCTTTATCCCTATTTGCAACCTGACGCCGCTTGCGTTGCAAACTTGGTTCATAATACTGGAGGGTTTGCAATATTTCGGGGCTGAGCTCTTTTCCAGCATTAGATTGTTCTCCAACCCTTCTGCGGATTCTTCTGGAGTGTGTGCTGGCCTGCGCAGTTGTACGGGCCTCGTACGCATCTGACTTGTTCTTCGGGATTTGGAGGATTCTATCATGAATATGTTCATCCGAAGAGAAATTTGAAGACCTATCCTCAGGTGAGTTCATGAGCACATCCTTATATTTGTTTGTAGAGGAACGGGATTGTACACCTGAGAGAGTAACCAAAAAGTTAGATGTGTGCTCACTGCGCGTGTGCCCGAATAGACACCAGAACCAACCCTTGATTTTTCCTACGGAGTGCAACCCACGGGTTGCAACTTGCGGTGTGCAAACCGCGGTTGGAACCGCGGGTGCGGGGTTGCACCCCGCGCGGTTGGAACCGCGGGTTTCCACCAGTGGTTGCAACCGCAGGGTTGCACCCGCGGGGTGCAACCCGCGGTTGGAACCGCGGGTTTCCACCCGCGGTTGCAACCTTGCCTCCGTGCGGTGCAACCCGCACTTCTGCCTGCGGATTTTTATTTTTGGAATTTTTCTTCTCTGATGTTTCCTGATCTGGATTTTCTGACCGCAATTTTCCATAGGCACTGTTGAGGCGGGCCCGCTGGGCCTTACGCCTCAGGTTTCTCTTCTGAGAGCGGGTCAGGGACTGGTTTGACTTTTGGCTTGACCTTGAAACGGGCGATAACGCCTCGTAAGTTTCAACAGGCGATGACGCCTCGTAAATTTTCATAGGCGATGACGCCTTTTGATTTCTGGTGGGCGATGACGCCTAGGCTCCGAATCATAGGAGGAAAGAAATTCCTCATATTTTTGCTGGTCAACTTCTATGACCAGCGTCTCAACCATTGAGCTAATCGGCACCCGGTCGGACTGCGCCACCAGATTCTCTGTGGTAAACAGAGGGGCTCCCACTGTGGTCGCCAGTTCTTGTACGCCCGAAAATTGCATCTTTGATTCTATTGCAAAATTATTTGATTACAACGAAGATTTGAGATTACAAAAATTCCGAGGAATTACAAGAACGGGAATATTAATTTATTCCCTTTTTTTCGTGGGTTCGGGTGGCGATGGAGTCTCGTTGATGCCTCCGTTGACCGTCCGACTGGAAGAGATGGCTCTGCTCTTTTCTTTGATCTCACGAGCTCGCCTGAAATCTTCCCAAAGTCCAAGAATCCAAAAGTCTTCTCTCCGGTTAAATTTCTGCATTTTATAGACCGAAGAGACTTGAAATCCGGCTCGATTCCTCCTGAAAAAGCGGATCACGGGATATCAGGAAAAGAAAATAGGAAATAAAACAACGGAAAACAACGAAAAACAACCCGAGGGTGGCACCCGCGGGTGCTCCCGCGGGTGCAACCCGCGGGTGTGCCCACTTAGCAAAAAAAGATTTTTTTTATTTTATTTTATTTTTTTTTTTTTTTTTGTATCTACAAAATTATTGTAGAAATTTTTAATCAAATAATACAGAAATTGTTAGTTAAATTGTAATAGTCCTCGCAAGATATTTTTTTCTTCTTCTTCTTTCCTCCATTTATTTCAAATTACAAAATCAAATAAATTCACGGGTGACGACATACATTATTAATATACAGAGAAATGATTATATTGGGAAAATAAAAAAAGGCTGAAAAATTTGCTTGCGGCAAGCCTTCCAAAAAAAAAAAAAAAAAAAAAAAAAAAAACCATTGCAGTCCATTTTAAGTACATTCAGCTACTTATTATTTCCTTCGTCTCACTGTCTCTTTTTTTCTCTCCTATTTGCTGCGCCATATTAAACCCTGAAACATATAACACAACCAAATACTCAGTATCAAACAGATTTAATCGATAAGTTAAAAGCATAAAATGATAAGATATTTCTTTTCTTTTCTTTTTCAAACATAGTTATCATATGGGCAACCCCTCCAGGATTTGAACCCCTGCATCACCTCTCCCCTTCACTTCCTTGTACTTCCATTTAACTGTAATCTTTCCTTCATTAAGCTAAATGAGCCTTATTCCCCTGGGCTACATCTACTAATGACTAAACAATCTGATTCAAATTAAAATCAACAAAAACACAAAATATGAAACCTACTGGCCGACTATAAGTAGGGGTCAGAAAGCGTTTGACCCGTTCTATTCAAAAATTTGAATTATACAACAACTAAGCCTTTTATCCCAAGTATTTGGGGTAGGCTACATGAACCAAAAAAGAATCATGCCGGATCGATCACTTTGATAGTCCTTTTCCATTCATTTCTATCAAGTAATATCTCCTCATTTAAACCTCTAGAATTAATATCTTTTCATATCACCTCCATCCATATTTTCTTCGGTCTTCCTTTCGTTCTTTTAACTTGTCCTACATTCATAAACTCCCTTCGTCGAACTGGTGCATTTGTAAGTCTACGTTGCACATAACCAAACCATCGTAAGCGATTTTCTCGCATCTTCTCATCTAGGGGAGTTACACCTATCTCAGCACGAATATCTCCATTTCTCATTTTATCTCTACTAGTGTTGCTGCATATCCAACGGAGCATGCACATCTCTGCTACACTTATCTTGTGTGAATGACGTTTCTTTATAGCCCAACATTCCGTGTCATATAATAAAATTAGTCTAATAGCAGTCCTATAAAATTTTCCCTTCAATCTTAACGGAATGTTACGGTTGCATAAAACTCCCGTTGCCCTCCTCCATTTCAACCAGCCAAGCTTATATCCTATGGTTAACATCATTATCAATCTCTCCATCATTCTGAAAAATAGAATCCAAATAGCTAAACTGACTGCTCATTTGTATTTTTTGTCCATCCAATTTTACAGCATTATAGTCTATAATTAAAAATTTTGAATTATAAAAAATAAAAATTTTATTTTAAATTTTTTTTTTTATAAGATAGACTAAGGATTAATCTTAGGACACACTCATTCTTATCTCTAACTACAAGAGACTGATAAGTTTGTCAGGCTCACACCCTGTCGAATTTATGCCTAGTGCCATATGCCACATGCTATTCTAGTCTAGATGCCAGATTATAGTCCTTTTGCATGCTGGCATTAACATCAACTCAGGGAATGACTAGTTTACATCCAAACAGGCTTCAATGAGAGTGCTTGATAGGGTTGAAATCCAAGACCTAATTCATCAACCACGGGGGCAAAATGGACTCAATCTTTTGTTAATGTCCCACTCTCTGGACTTCATCTATCATACTATGATGATCAGAGAAAGATCAAATGAAGGTGGCAAATACGAGTTAGCAGGTCTAGGACTTGGTGAAGGCTATGATCGCACCGGTTACCTCCATAGTTTAAACTAGAATTAGGAGTCTAAGTTGAGCTGACTGGTACAAGGTTTTCTTTAAAAATTGGTCTGAGTCAGATTTAGCTATAAGATGGGATCAAGTTAAAACTAGCGCATACATGAAGATAAAAGCAATGGCACAATCAAGAGTTGATCTACAAGGTGTTCTTGTTTATGGACTGAGATGGAGATTGTTAGGTTTGGGTTTGTGTTTGTGTCTTTTCAAAAACATCCAAGTTAAGAAGGGGATAAGACTAATGTTTACTAATTTAGTACCACATAGAAAATGGGCTTCTAATATGAGTGTTCAATATATTAGTGGGATCCAAGACATGACGCATTGGACTTTTGGGTCAAATTGATTTCGGTAATATTAATGTGCAACTGTTCTAGCTCCATAGCTCATAACAGTTAACTTTTTATTCTATTTTCATATAAACATTGATCATCTTTGTTTTGACATGTCTGCTGTTTATGTTCAATGTTCATCATTCTTACCATTGAAGGCGGCTGGCAGTGGTACATAGTTAATTAGAAAGTTAGATAGCCTGTGCTTGTAACTGAGAACTCTTTTATTCTTGAAGAATATGTGAATCTAGTCAATGTTGTCATACAAGTAAAACTATGGAATCTCTTAGCTTCAATTATGATGTTCATAACTTGATTATTTATTTATTTGGCTACTATTTTGAATTAGATTATCAAATCCAAGTTGTCATATGTTCTAGGATCAAACTCGATTTGGGTTGGATCTACTTCAGATTCTGCTCCTTTTTTTTTTTTGCCCATTAGCAAATGATGATTAGGAACTCCAAATATGTCCGACCAAAACTGAAATTCAATAGAATCAAGAATCGCAATTATTATAAACCAAATGTAAAGTTGAATTTATAATTCTAAGTTTCTCAATTCGAAAAACTTATACAATGACCAAAGTTTTCATACAAGTAACCTGATGGATCTGGAATGATTTTAGGTTGTAGGTTTAGCAAAGCTTTTCTATTAACAACTAACTATATGAATTTGGTTTTATAGCTTACTAAAGTAACAGCTTGATTCTCGTAACTTTCTCAAGGGTATCAGTAGGGCAGTTGTTGCTGACCACTAGCCTCAGCTATGTAACAGCATCTTTCCAGAGTGTGGTCATTACCACGACTCCAGTGGTGGTTTTCATAATTGTTGTGGCCTCTCGACGAGAGAAATTTCAGTTTTGGGGGTTGTATGACCAAGCAAAGTTCTGGGGGGTCCTTATGTCAGTTGTTGGAGCTTCTATAATGGTGTTAAGCCAAGAATTGAACAGGTTAACTGGTTCTCCAACTATAGGAAGCCGATATATTGGGTGTCTCATGGTTGGTATTGCAGCACTTGGCATTTCGACTAGCAACATTTTGGTGGTGAGCAATTTACTTGACGCTAAACACATGATTTCATAAAAATTGCAAATACTACATCAGTTTTAGTCATATCGTGCAAATGTTGAAATACCAGAAATAGAAAATACGAACCAACATGTAGCACATAACGACTATCTTGGTCAAGAACTCTTGATCATTGGTCCCTAAAGTATGCAAGTTTCCAATAGAAACATGGGGTAGGAAAATGTTCGAAGTTCGAAAGATTCTTTGATAGAATGAGTAATATCTAGTGAAATTTATTTTAATTTCCTTATTAGGATTTGAACAGTTTTAGATACTCCCTATTGAGTTTAGATTATTGTATTTGCATATGTTTAGGGCTTCTTTTTATAAGAAAGCCTATACAAGGCCCTTTTCAATAGTTTGTAGTAGTATTGGTTGAACAAAATTTTCAAAAGAAAATTTCCCCTTCACCCCAAAGTTCTTAAGATTTCTCGTGGAAATTAGAGCCAGAGATCTCTTCTCATATTCCTATCACCAAAACCAGTACAGCTGATAACTCCGCTCCAAACAAGACAGCTAACTCGCGAATCAATCACATAGAAGAAGAAACCCACATGTTAAGCATCATATCATTTGTTGCCCTGTGTCTTATGATTATCCATGAAAGTAATCAAGATGCAACACATGTTGTTAGTCCTCTTGACGTTAATGGTCAACAACCTCCAAGTAAAAAAAAAAAAAAAATCAACAACAGCCACTAGTACATCAAGATAAAGGAATCATCCTGATGTTAAGGACGAGTTCTTTGCTATAGAGGATCCAATCCACCAAACATCGGAGATTAAGATTCAAAGATTCAACGCTCTTTAAGGATCCATGAATATTAAAAAATTTCTCGATTGGCTCAATAAGGTAGAGAACTCTTTCGTTTCATACGGAAACAAGTTTTGTTTGTCAAGTACAAACTCAAAGGAAGCATAGAATATTGGTAGATGCAAATTAATCAGAGTGACAGGTGAAGTTCCAAATTACAGATCGGTGACTGATGGAGAGGGAATTAAAGAACAGATTATACATAGGTTTTATACAAAGAAATTTTACAATTGCAAGTAGAAAAACAATATGACAGAGTCACAATTTACATACCTCACAATTGATTTGCCACCTTTTCCTCCTCCAAAACCGGTTGTTGTCCTCCAAAGAAACCACTAATTTCAGCATATGAATTGAACAACCCCACGTTGATATACATTCATATTTATTGATTATTGCATAATCAACTTCACCATATCCCAATTTGTTTTCAACAATTCTATACCGTTTTCAACACTGACTATCGTCTTCCAAATCTTTCATTTGTCACCTGAAACTTATAGCCATTTTTAAATTTTTTTTCACGACATTAATTTCCGCTATAGGAAGAGATATATGGAACGAAGGTTCATACGATAATAAAAATCATTTCGCAGTTAAAGACATTATGGGTGTGTCCTACACATTATAACACCAGAGTTATTGTAAGGGTCGACATGGGATTTGTACTTCTCATTTGGAGATCAATGAAAATTTTGAAAGTGATATACAAGTTTGAGTCTAAAATGCTATACATGTTTCTGTCAACTCAAAACAAAGTTTGAGGAAAGAACTTTTTCAAGCAGGGGCATCTAATGTAAGACAATGTTCAAAGCTTGAAAGTTCTTAGTAGATTTGGCAATTTCTAAAGGAATTTATTTTATTTGCTTTTTATTAGAATTTGAGTAGTTTTACAACCTTCCGGTTTATTAAAGTTTGTAGTATGGTATGAGTTTAATTCGTATTCTCAATAAGTTTAGGACTTTCATTTTATAAAAAATCCCATATGAGGTCCCTTTTCATTAATTTGTAGTAGTTTTTATTGGATCAAATTTTCCCTTTGTTTAAGCCTTTCAAGTTTCTTTACTATTTGCCACTGTGAAAATGTGACGAATACCAGTATCACAGTGTCGGAACATTATATTTTTATCATATATACAATCATTAAAAATTCATTAGGAATCATCATATAAATGACAGTTTAATATCTTAAATTTTTATTCTTTCTAATAATATAAAATAAACTAATACGGATGAGGGGTAAAACATTAAAAGATGAATAATAAATGAGTACATCCATAGGACGTTAGAAGTTGATCTGATTGAGGATAAAAAGAGAGAACTTGTTGAGATCGTTTGGACATGTGTTACAAAGATCTTTATGCTCACTTAGAAAAAGTGAGAGAATTGTAATCCATAAATGTGGGAGGACCAGAGACAGGTCTAAATGATTATGGATGGAAGCATTAAAAAAAGAACATGGGAGTTACCTATGGAAATGGTCCTTAACTGAGCGGAGTGGAAAAAAAGGATCCATGTATCCAACCCACCCCAAGACTTTGGGATAAAGTATGTGATGACGTTGAAATAATAAAAAATAAAAAAGGATGCGAGTTTGAATAGGTAAAAACAAATAAAAGGGATAATAAAATTAATGGGCGGGTCAAAATTGGTAAGAAATCAGACTGCCTACGGGATTCTAGACAACCAATAACAACCATCAGCAAATAGCATGGTATGCGAAAATTATCCACCCAGATGTAAAAGATCAAATAAGAATTACAAATATCCTAGCCCATCTCTACAAATCTTATTGGCTTTCACCAAGATCTTCACAATCATAAACTATTCGATGGATATTTACGTAAAGCCAGTTGATTTGTGAATCTTCGAAAACATTCTGCATTCTGGAGAAAATTCTCAATTTAGATAACATATTCGTAACCATAACAATTACTTATCACAAAGTTAATGTTTATCTCCAAACTAGTCCAAATCATATTTTAGGATGATATCTAGCATAATTAAGACTTTTAACCTTGCCTGTAGAAATCCATTCTCACTTCATTATAATACGTACTTTATGAACTAATCTAATATTAAAACAACATAAATGATTGATTGAAAACTAAAATTAAATTCATGATATGGTAAGGAACTATTTAATTTGATGGCAACTTTGTAGATACAACTATATATAATAATTCCAATGGATTAAAACTTTTTAGTCTTTAAATTTAAGAAGAAAGTAAGAACGTGTAAGCTATTTTTAAGGGGTATTTAACATACCAGATATACTAGTGTTCAAAAGACAAAAATAACTTTAGTGATAAACGTAATATTGTCTACAACTTAATTATCCTAGCTGAACTCGGAATTAGTATTAAAATTTATGGTATTTAACTACCAGATATACTAGTGTTCAAAAGACAAAAATAACTTTAGTGATAAATGTAACATTGTCTACAACTTAATTATTCTAATTATCCTAGCTGAACTCGGAATTAGTATTAAAATTTATCTGCACTTTCTCCACTGTGCCAATGTTACCAATATTTTGTACATCCCACATTTGATTTTAGAAAGTCTACTGATAGCTATCAAAATACCGTATTACCGTTGAACCCAATTTCCATATTTGTGGTAAAAGGTTTTTCTTTCTGTACTATTATTATTTTTACCAAACTGCATTTGGACTTCCCACAACCTATTCCCACCAATTTACAGCTAAGCCAGGCCTCACTAGCATGTTTGTGGGAGTCCATTACTCTTGTGCAGTGGGTGAAGAAAAAAGAGCTAGGGACAGTTATGCACAAGGCTTATTGATAATATCTTACACTGGAGTGGGAGCTCTGTCCATTATTTTGTTCTTATACTGGAGTAGGAGACTCTGTTCATCATTTTATATATATTATATAGTGGCAACAATACCTAATACTGTAAACTGTTATAATGTTCTATACAACTGATGTAATATGCTACTAAAGGTCAGAGTTCTCAATTTACGGTTTAAATTAGAAAAAATCTCCCATGCAACTGCTTATATGCAATTTTTCAAGCATCCTAAATTCCAGTCCTGATCTGGGTTTTACAATAGTTCTATATGGCCTTGGCTATGAAGAATGATGTTATGCAGGAAAATGTAGCTGTGAAGTATCGACGTATCTTACCTTGGCCGCAATGACGAATGTCTTTGGGACCCTCCAAACTGCAGTCATAGCAACCATAACAGAGAGGAGGACCACCTCTTGGAAGATAAGATGGAGGGGCCTGCAGCTCTTCACCATCCTATACGGGGTAAACATAGCAACACTTCAGCTTGATTCCAGCATTATTTTACATATAAAAACATGAGTTCATAAATATAACAATCAGGCCTTATAAAAACATGAGTTCATAAATATAACTATCAGGCCTTATCAAAACATGAATTCATAAATATAGCTGTCAGGCCTTATCACTGCCTAGCCGGGAATAGCCACTCAAGGTATTCAATAGCCAAATTATCATACAAAGTATTGAAGGTTAGCTATGTGAATCTTTTTCTTTGTCCAGCTCTCTTAGAAATCAGATCACTTTATACGTCCAACAAAATTTTACTAAAGTAAAAGAGGATAGCAACAAAGTGATTACCTCTTCACCAAATGTATCAGTTCTTCGTCATGCTCCACAAGGAATTGATATGCACTGAATGTTGAAAAAAACTTGCTTACGACAGTGCTGAAAAAATTATATTCGAGAAAGACCAGTCCGCAAGAAGTCAATAGCAACTGTATATCGATAGTCTGAAGAGAAACTATTCACCTGAGGGGAACTTTTTTTAGCCCGTTTAGTGCTAAAGCTGCTAATCATTTCCAGAGAATTATGGTTACTGGGTTGTCATACTGTGCACAGGTTTGGTGCATACATGAAAAAGGCCCTGTCTTTACAACCGGATTTTTCCCACTGCTCATAGTGTTCTCATTTCTTCTCGAGACCATGATCTTGGGAAGACCAGCTCATCTTGAAAGGTCTGCCCAAGGCCTCTAACACCTTTATTGCAACACAAAAATCAATCACTTGTCTAACCAAACCTGTGTTTTTTAGTTCCACCATAATTTGTTTCAAATCCTATGCAGCATTCCCGGAGCTGTACTTGTCATTGGGGGTCTTTATATCCTATTATGGGCAAAATCAAAAGAGTTTGTGTTCAAGAAGATCGCCAAGGGACACTGAAGACTCAAGCTCAGAACCACTACTGGCGAACAAAGTTTAGCTCAAAGAAAAAAGGCCATTGTAGGGTATCGCCGGCAATTTGCCCATCTAGATTGTCTTCTCGCCAAAGGAAAAGCTTAACCAATTCATGGACTTCACCATTTGCTTAATTCAGCAAATTTTTGACCAACAAGTCCAGAATCTTTGCTATAGGTTGAAATCTGTTTGCACATTGTGACAGTATAGGAACAAATCTAAAGTAATTATACTCTATCACAAAGGAAGATCAAGATTTGCGAAAAGTTTTATTTCTGCCCAGTAGTTGAAACAATTTAAACAAATTTAGTGACGTGCACAACATAAATCACCTGCCTGTCAGGATATCAAATACATTATCCGCTAGATTCCTTTACGGATCTCTTCCAATAGAAAGCTCATGAGCTCACATCTTGCACCCTGATCCTATTTTTTTTAACACACCAAAATCCTGAAAATTTTCAGTCTATCTTACTAGCTATGGTTGCAATTTTGTAACTGGACAAGTTTATATAGCTGCAGTGCACTTATGAATCAAATAGTTTGAAACCATACATTCGTTACTGTAGACACACAAAAAAAAGAAGAAAAAAAAAGAGAGAAAAAAAAAAAAAGAGAAAATGGTGACCATCCACCCGCGAGTGCCTCCCGCGGGTGCAAAAAAGAAGAAAGAAAAGAAAGAAAAAAAAAAGAGAGAGAGAAAAGAGTGACCAACCACCCGCGAGTGCCTCCCGCGGGTTGCACCCACGAGGTGCACCCGCAGGTACCGCCCGTGAGTTGCACCCCCGCGGGTGCACCCCGTGGGTGCAACCCGTGGGGAGCATCCACGGATGCCACCCGTGGATGCACCCCGCGAGAGCATCCTGCATGGTGCCGCCTGTGGGTTGCACCCGCAGGGTGCCGCCTGTGGGTTGCACCCGCAGGGTGCCACCCGCGTGGTGCACCCCCACAGTGTTATCTGAGAACAGTTACTCTCAATCTCGGTGTTTCCGTTATGTGGATTTTGCCCATGATAAGGAGTTTAAGGGAACAATTACTCTCGATCTCGGTGTTTCTGTTACGTGGATTTGGTCCAGAGTTTGAGAGAACAATTATCTCTCGATATAAAAAAAAGGACGAGAGAATTTCCAGAGCGGAGAAATTCTCAGAGAGGAGATTCCTAAACAAATATAAACAGGGAGATGGAAAAATCCCGAGAGCAGAGTTCCCTCCCCTTCTCCTCCGGCCAGAGTTTGGTATCGAAAAAATCAATCGACACGATGTTCAGATCGTCAACGAAATGCAGAAATAAGGCTCCACCGTTGCCAGAACCCACAGAAATTAAAAGGAGAATCAAAATCAATCATTCTCCATTCTTGTAATTCCGATCTTTTCGTGTAATTTTCTTTCTATTGATGTAATTTCAAAGTAAATTAGTAATAGAAGAAATCCCAATTTACGGACGTACAAAAATTGACGACCAGAGTGGGATTTCGGCGACGCAATCCGATCGACAAATTCCTCTGGCTTGAACCTAGGCGTCATCGCCAGGTGAAGGCCAAAAAAAAAGTGAAAAAAGTGAGACGTCATCGCCCACTAAAATTGGTAAGGCGTCATCGCCTGTCAAAAAATATGAGGCATCATCGCTCATAACAACACTGACAAGGCGTCATCGCCTGTCAAGAAATATGAGGCATCATCGCCCATAACAACACCGACAAGACATTATCGCCTGCAAGACATCATCGTCTGTCAACAAAAATAGGGACGTTACCGCCTCTAAATAAAGATACAGCGTTATCACCTATCTCCAATCCAAACTCAACTTTATTGCGGTCACAAAGAGAAATCAAGACAGTCGAAAGAGACATAAGGCCCAAGGGATATGCCTTAACATTACAAAAGAGGCGTTAGAAGCGTTAATTGATAATTACAGCCGGAAACACTCTGTACAAGAAATCCACAGTCTCTTCGCACTCGAAGGCGCACAACAAAAAAAGAGAAAGAACTTGTAGATATTCACCCGCACGAAGAGGGCCCACCCGTGCACAAGTGCTCTTATTAAAAAAACAGAGATGACCGTGCGGTGTGCCACCCACGGGGTTGCAACCGCGGGGCTGTACCCTTAGGGTGCACCCGCGGGATGCAATTCGCGGGGTGCACCGGTGAGGTGGTGCATCCACAAGAGCACCCACGGGGTGCACCCGCGACATGCACCCGCGAGGTGCACCCGCAGGGTGCCGAACAAAAAAAAAAAAGGATCTCTCCATGCCCACGCACGCGAATCTGTCCGCATACTAATATTTTCCCGTTCAAAAATCTCTTTAGTTTTGAGCCAGAGTGTTGCCCTGATGGGTGCGCGCGGAATGAACGCTTTGAAGCTCTATGCAGCCAAGTTTTTAAAGAAATTTATAAGGAAATTAATAGCCAATTATCTTAAGAAAATTTTCGGCTGGGGGCATTCCCCCCGTATCCCCGACAAGGGCACGCCGCCCCCTGCACCCCAGGCGAGCTATCCAGGTAGCTCGACCCCCCGTGTAACTTGTCGAAGGAGCATATTTAATTATATTGGATTAGTTATATTTATCAAACACTTAAGAGGATTCAAAAAAAAAATATTATAGTCAAAATATCAAACTCAAATATTATTTATAAATTCAAAAACATCTGAAGAAGAGAAATGTTTTTATCACAGAACAATTATCTTTGATGTCGGGAAATGTGTCCAGAATACACATCAATTGAAGATAAATCTAATAAAATTTTATTTGGTGAGAATTCAAAACTCACGGTGCATGATGATACTTCACTGTTCGTGCAACAAATATTGGTCAACCTCAAACTCAAGTTGAACGCAACGACAGACTCGAGATCGTCAAAAAACACTCATAAATTTTGAAGCCCGTATTGGTTATGAGGTTCAAGTAGTTAGATGCGAGGTCCAGTTTGGTATGAATCAGATCATGCATAAGGCTCAGCCTAATCCTGACCAAAACAGATAAGAGACCAAGCCCGTGAGAACCGAAGCAGACATAGGGCTTAACCTTGCATAAATAACTCATTACATGATTCTCATATCCTGCAATCCCAGGAATTTGGAACGACCCACTTAAGGGGTAGGGCCGATATTTCAGGAAAGTTCTTACTTTTGCACGATCCACCCAGAGGATAGGGTCTGTGTCTGTATTTCAAGATGGTCCATATTTATTACAAAGCCAACATGCATATCAAAGTTATAGTGTTCGGTCAGACTCAGCTTCAAAATACAATTCTAAAGAAACTCCAATGTATAAGAAAAGTGAACAAAATCTTCCAAAGCAATACTGGATTCAATTCCGCCATATGAGGCTATATCTATATCAAGCAACAGCCAATATAGTGAACTGCAATAATATCTGGATGATTCAAAAATAAAAAAAATGGACAGCTCTCCTCCCAGTCTCTGAAGACACTTCAGCATAATACGGACACAACAAATCACCAAAAAAAGTTGAATATTTCCTCTGCATTAAGAATTGATTCAACTGGAGATGATGAATGAGATCTACGAAATTCCCAAGGCTTGCCCAATTCCTCATAGCATTATGAGGCTTACAGTATAGCAATTAACCTAGTCAATGGAGCTTTATTCCGAGATATATCAATCTTGAAGATGAAGATGTGCAACTCAAGTAACTTGAAGTTTCATACAGAGCTCCTTGACCACAATACAGGGTTTGAAAAAACACTCGCATGTCTCAGCTCCTGAATAAGGCTTGTCATGACTCTCGCATGTCTCAGATGACATTCGAGCTTTGTCATGACACTCGCATATCTCACTCCACAGACTCAATTTTGATAATTCATGTGTTCAAATCATCACAGACTCATTTTCGAAATTGCAACCAAAGCTAAAAGTACAAGCTTTATCTTCAAGGTCATGTAGTCCATAAGACACATGAAAGAGGCTTTCTCTCCGAAACTCTCTCGAAATCAAAGTTATGTGATGATGACGTCAGGTTTGAGCCCATTAAAAAGTTAAAGGTTCATGTGAGACTCACGACTGTCGTGTCTGCATCACAGGAATGATACTCACATTCTTTTTAGAACTATCGTGGAAATACGAACGAATCCGCAATGAAACTCTTGATTCTTCGATTGTCTGAGTGAGGGCATAACTTTCTCCTGTAGCATCCAACTCAAATCGAGGGTCAAATAGCTTGGGACTTAAATCACTCAAAGCTCAACCTTAACCAGCTCAAAAAAGACAAAGGCTAACCAAATAGCTATCAAATTGATGGCCATTCATGTCCTGCATTATAGGAACATCATGCGGATTTATTGATATTTCTCGCAGTTATCTACCACTGCTTGACAATATTAACCAACACATCAAAATCCTTGCTTCTTGGATTGATAAAAAAACCTTTTTTTTTTGGAAGGGTTCGACCATATGCAATCCTATCTGATGATACTGAAGATGAAAATTAGGAAGCATCTAAATTTTATCATTATGGACCAAAATCATTCCGAATGATAGAAAAAAATAAGATATGACTTCATCTAAATGCCAAGTTTGAATTTGGGCATGCAACAACGCTCACGCCCATGGAGCGTTGTGTACGCGTTTGCGCTCGCACCCGCAAGGGCGCTATGTGCACCCATGGAGCGCGCCTGCAAAGTGTTGTGCACGCACCCATGCACGTGTACCCCCTGTATCCAGAGAGTACTACGCGTGGGAAGGAGCGTCAAAACATGCTCTGCTTCTTCGTGTCCGAAGGAAAAGAATCAGATTACCAAAATAAAACCAGCAGGGAGTTGCGATATATCACGATACCTAATACTCCGGTTATAAAGAATGGGATCTGTCAAAATGCAAAAAAATCTGATGGGGACTCAAATATCAGTCTGGAGGTACTATCCAATGGGCTGACTACAAATATGATGCCTAGCAACCTGACTCCAGATGAAAATGATGAGCTAACTCTTCCTCAAAATGAAGCGTCAGTCAAATATTTTGATGTCATGAAGCATGCACTTTCAACAGCGCGAATCACCTATCGAAGACAAGATGGTAGATGGTTCAAGTGAACATGGGTGATGAAACCAACCCCAAGCCTACAAAATCCTCAAGTTGCTTTGCATCGACTAAATATTAAGTCAGATGAAAAACCAGTAAAGCGATATCAAAGAAGACTTCGTCCAGAGCTAATGGAGTCGATCAATGATGAACTTAAGAAGCTTATACAATCAAGCTTCAATAAAAAAAAAGAGTACCATAAATGGGTAGCAAATACTGTTCATATTTCTAAAAAGAATGGGAAGATCCGAATTTGCATTAACATTCAAGATCTAAATGCAGCTTGCCCCAAAGATGAATTTTCGCTTCCAATAACAGATGTCATGATCGACAATACCTGCAGATTCGAAAGAATGTCTTTCATGGACGGGTGCTCTGAATATAATCAAATCTAGATGTATCCCGAAGATAAGAAGCACAAGAAGTACTCAAAAAAGCGCATGATGGAGCCTGCGGTGCTCACCAGCCGAGATCCAAATTAGGAGACTGGATAAAAAAAGAATGGGTTTCTACTAGCCAACGATGATGCCAATTAATGAAAAATTCCTGAAAAAAATATTATTCTTAAGGAAATAAAGTCATCCGACCTCTTTTTCAACCAGCAAATTGAGAAATGCTGGCTCACCACTAAGGTATTGCTTCGCACCCCAACTAGAGTATTAGACGAAAGTAATCCCACATCTCTATAACTAAGGATAGATGAAACGTTTGGCATGTAAGCCCAAACAAAGTCCTCACAAATCCATCATGTTGAGGAAAAAGTATGAATTGCCCAACGTCGTCAAGACAACGGGAAGAGAAAAAGTTTCTTGCAAATCCTATCATGCTGGAGTAAAAACATGAATTGTCCAACGCTATTAAGGCAACGGGAAGAGAATAAGTTTCTTACCAACCCTATTATGCTGGAGTTAAAAACATGAACTGTCATAAGCTGCTAAGGCAAAGAAATATGAAAAGTTTCTCGCAACCCTATCATGCTGTAGGTAAAAATATGAATTGCCCAACATCATCAAGATAACGGGAAGAAAACCAGTTTCTCGCCAACCCATCATGCTAGGGTAGAGGCATGAACCGCCCAACGCTGTCAAGGCAACGGAAAGAGAATAAATTTCTCGCCAACCCTGTCGTGCTGGGAGTAAAAGTATGAACAGCCAACGCCGTCAAGACAACAGGAAAATAATAAATTTCTCACCAACCCTATCATGCTGAGAGTAAAAGCATTAAATGCTCAACGGCGTCAAGGCAACTGGAAAAGAATAAATTTCTCGCCAACCCTATTATGTTGGGGGTAAAAGTATGAACCGCGCAACACCATCAAGATAATGGAAAGAGAACCAGTTTCTTACCAACCCGTCATGCTAGAGTAAAAGTATGAACTGTCCAATGCCGTCAAGGCAACGGAAAAAGAATAAATTTCTCGCTAACCCTATCATGCTGGGGGTAAAAATATAAACTGTCAAACGCTGTCAAGGTAATGGAAAGAGAATAAATTTCTCGTCAACCCACTCATATTGGGGGCAAAAGCATGAATTTCCCAACACCGTCAAGATAATGAGAAGAGAACCAGTTTCTCGTTAACCCATCATCCTGGGGTAAAAGTATGAACTGCCCAACGCCATCAAGACAACGTGAAGAAACTAAATTTCTCGCCAACCGTATCATGCTGGGGTTAAAAGCATGAGCTGCCCAATACCGTTAAGACAACGGAAAGAGAATAAATTTCTCGCCAAGTCTATCATGCTGGGAATAAAAGCATGAACTGTCCAATGCCGTCAAAGCAATAAGAAGAGAATAAATTTCTCGCCAACCCATTATGCTGGGGTAGAAGTATGAACTACTCAACGCCGTCAAGATAACGAAAAGAGAATAAATTTCTCGTCAACCCTATCATGTTGAGGGTAAAAGTATGAATTGTCCAACACCGTCAAGGTAACGAGAAGAGAACCAGTTTCTCGCCAACCCATCATGCTGGGAATTAAAAGTATGAACTGTCCAAACCTGCTAAAGTAAAGGAAAGATGAAAAGTTTGGTATTTAAGTCCAAACGAAATTTTCGACAACTTACCATGCTGAGGGGAATAGCATGGCTGCCCAACTCAAACGGTAGTTAGTAAAGACAAATCAAATCCGTTAATAGCTGGGGGTTTACTAAAAATCTCGTGACAAATCGGTCATAACAGTATCCTTATCTGAATATAAGGATGCATGGAAAAGTTTGGTGTTTAAACCCAAACGAATTTCTTGATAACTTATCATGCTGAGAAAAATAATATAGCTAGCCCAATATACACGGCAATTGGTAAAGGCTAACCAAATAATAATTAGGGGTTTGCTAAAAATCCTAATAAGATCAAATCTCCTATCAGCTTAAGATTTCACCTCTGACAACAAGATTTTTCTCGTCACTTTTCTCCAGCAGAACCAGTAACTCCAAAATGTTTGTTACGTTAAAATCATACCTTTGACACCAGAGTACAAAATCGAATCATTTTTCTCCATGAGATCAATCTCCTGTCACGTTAAAATTTCACTTTTGACGGTAAGACTTCTCTCGTCCCTTTTCTCCCAGCAGATTCAGTGACTCAAGAAATTTGTCACGTGAAAATCATACCTCTGACATCAGAGTTCAAAATCGAATCAATTTTCTCTATGAGATCAAGTCCAATAAAATCTCTTATCACATTAAGATTTCACCTCTGACAGTAAGACTTTTTTTGTCATTTTTCTCCAGCAGAGCAAGTAACACTTCAAAATATTTGTCAAGTTAAAATTATACCTCTGACATCAGAATACAAAATCAAATCAATTTTCTTTATGAGATCACATCCGATCAAAACTCCCGTCACGTTAAACTTTCACATCTGATAGAAAAGAAAACTCACACTTCATCCAGTCCAACATTACAACCTTTGATAAACTTATTTTTGATACCGTTAAGTTAAAAATTACCTCTGATGAAAATCATCTCTCTATCAAGTTAACAGTTAATTCTAATAGTCAAATTCCAAGACTAAATACATTAACCGTCACCTCTGTTTAGTCAGCTCATTCATATCATGACCAGATCCTCTAAATAGGTCGAACTTTGAGACATATTTAATGATATCTCTGTCCTCACTCAAATACCGTTATACTAAATGTCACTGAATTGGTAGATTAAACAAGTTAAACCCTACCTCTATTTAATTGGTCCATTACTATTAAGTCATGAACCTCTAAATAGAATGAACCAATAGACATGTTTAATGACACCTCTGTCGTTTCCTAATCTATCATACTAGATGTCACTGAATAGTTAGGATCCTATGAGCATGTTAACATTATACATTTGCTTGTCATCTAATGAGCACGTTAATATCATACATCTACTTGTCATCTAATAAGCACGTTAATATCATACATTTGCTTGTCATCTAATAAGCACATTAATATCGTATCTATGCTTATCATCTATAAAGCACGTTAACATGATAATATTGTTCATCTTCCATAAAACACGTTAACAATTAGTTCTGTCTATCAAATTCATCACAGATTGTTTGTCATGCTCTTAGCCTCTGAACAGATATCAAAAATATTTCTGACTGCAGACAATAAATTTTCTGGAGCAAAGCTATAAACTGAAATTTGGTTGAGCCGCACAAAAACAATAGCCAGTATCAAAAAAAATTCACTAAAAGCAATCTCTAATACATCAGAGAGGCTCAAAGTACACCGCCAATAACAAAATAACCGAAAGATAGCGATTGCAAAAAATGATTCATAATACACCATAACAATCGCACCACACAATAAAAACTACAGAGTCAAAATTAAAAAAGTCCAAAATGATTCGAAATTCGTTACAAATCAATAACGAAGTTTCAAAAACTTTGGAGCGGGTCATGTAGACACAAAAAAAAGAAGAAAAAAAAGAAAGAAAAGAAAAGAAAAAAAAGAGAGAAAATGGTGACCAGCCACCCGCAGGTGCCTCCCGCGAGTTGCACCCACGGGGTGCACCCGCAGGCATCCCACATGGTGCCACCAGCGCAGTGCACCC
This sequence comes from Dracaena cambodiana, assembly GCA_036321105.1. NCBI lineage: Eukaryota > Viridiplantae > Streptophyta > Magnoliopsida > Asparagales > Asparagaceae > Dracaena > Dracaena cambodiana. The sequence continues at coordinate 33,042,432 of JAYEPQ010000008.1, forward strand.
ATGCGGTATTATCTGAAAACAGTTACCCTCGATCTCGATATTTCTGTTATGTAGATTTGGCCCACAATAAGGAGTTTAAGGGAATAGTTACCCTCAATCTCGGTGTTTCTATTATGTGGATTTGGCCCAGAGTTTGAGAGAAAAGTTATCCCTCGATTTATTAAAAAAAAGGGACGAGAGAATTTCCAGAGGACAGGATTTCCAGAGCGGAGAAATTCTCAGAAAGTAGATTCCCAAACAAAGATAAACAGGAAGACAGAAAAATCCCGAGAGCATAGTTCCCTCTCCTCCTCCGGCCAAAGTTTGGCATCGGTGAAATCAATCGACGCGACATTCGAATCGTCAACAAAATGCAAAAATAAGGCTCCACCGCTGCCATAACCCACAGAAATTAAAAGAGGAATCGAAATCAATCGTTTCTCATTCTTGTAATTCCGATATTTTCGTGAAATTTTCTTTCTATTGATGTAATTTCAAAGTAAATTTGTAATAGAAGGAAATTCCCAATTTTCGAACGTACAGTTACATCCAATTTTTAACTTTTTACTCTTGGATACATCTAAACTATGGCTTCAATACATATAGGATATGTCGCAATTTTTTGGATACATCAAAAGTAGTACCCAAGACACATCTGGATAAGTATCAAAGCATAGAGTGTCGAGATATTAAAAACCTACAGTTAGGGGTGCAGCTAGCTTTTTGGAGTATCGATACTACATAGATAGAGAGGAACGAGTGTGTATGAAGAAAAGGGTTTAAATAAGGTAAAGATAATGATGACAAACTTAGATGGTCATGTGCTATGAAGATCTAAGGCTCAGGTGAGAAGAGACGTAGATTTATAATTAGTTAGAAATAAGGAAGATACATATGCAAGATTGATGAAGGTATTAAAGAGAAAGAGTAGTGTAAGATGATACATGACGTTATCCTTAATAGAAATCGCTAGAGAAGAAGGATGAACACTCAAACAATGAGGACTCAGCTTGATGGCTGAGGCACACTAATAGAATAGGCAAATTGACAAGAGTACATCTTCTTGCACTTTACCATCCATTTCCAAATCTTTACCTTCATATCCTCAACCCATGTTCTCACACATATACCTTCATCAAAATGGAGAAGAAACCTTGCTACTGTTACACGTAAATTCAGTATATGCTTGCCTCAGTGGGAAACAAATAAAGAAGGTATGTTCGCATATATATCCTAATAATTTCAGAAATTACATATTCATCCTAGCTTTATATTTTCTTATATATCATTCCATAATCTAATTATTTGCAAACAATATCCCTTGTTTAGCTAGAATAATCTAAGTTGAATTAATAATGATCTTCACAATATTAAATCTCACTAGTTTGGTAACATGTATGATAAAATCACTCTATTTTTCTATAAATGCATCAATTAAACTAATAGTCATATTTCTTAATATAACCTAATATCTAATTCGATATGTCAAAGAGATACACCTTGAAAATGATTAAATTGGATAAGTCTAAGATAGTTCCATCATATAAATCATAAAACCTAATTTAAATCATGCACCAGTTATTAAATTTTAATGTTCACTTAATTTACCCCGATCCCTCAGGTCAAAAGACATAGTTGCAAAAACAAAAAACTCAAAAATATAAGGATATATACGTAAATATCATTAAAGTAAAGAGAAATATGTTATTTCTCGAAAACATAAGGATATACATATTAAAACCCCATCAAAGAATTATTCCATAATTTTGTATAGATAACTAATTAGGGAAAGAATTTCTCGGTGCACTTACTTATTTGTATGGGTCTTCTGTAGTGAAAAAAGGTCATTTTCCAGAGTGACACTTTCTGTCAGTATGTATCAAAGTATCTTCCTAGTAGAAACTAGTATGAACCATGGTGCATAAACTAATGAAAGAACACAAGGTAAAATGAGGTAGGAAGCTAAAAAAACACTGAAAGTGTCTCAAGTAACTAACAAATTGACTTCTTATGTAGTTGACAATTCCGAAAAAACCAGCAGAGCCAAAATTTGCAAGGAAACAAGTTAAGAAGCTTGAACAGACTTTCAGAATTCAGATATCTATAGACATAAAGTCGTTCGAATTCCCTCCGGTCCTACCAAGATAGAAGAAAGTTTAGGTCTAGGAGATGGATCTATCCATTGGAGTAACTTTAGCGGTGACTATCATGATAAATATTTGATGCAAGTTCGTTTGTTAAAAAGTTCCAGTCATGGGCAAAAATGATGTAGATTCCAAAAAGAAACTTACAAAATGAGCGGTGATACTTGTTGAACCTAGTATTCAGGGATTTTGTTTTGTAAAGGAATGAGTCACAAATATAACTGCAAAGAGAAATTTAATGTTCAAATACTAGAATTGGTTCGGTGGAAGATTGCATGGTAATCAATGATTTTAGCAGAAATATGATACGACTTCTGAAATGCTTGGAAAACAAAAATAGCAGAACTCAAAATCATCCAAATTATTAACAAGTACCATGGTTTAATGATAGAAATATTTCACTGAATTTGAATCTTGATTGTTCGTATATACCATTGTCACTTTATGTGGAGTTTAGTCACACTGCATTACAACTACAATAGGTGCCTACTATATCACTGTTTCTGCAACATTGGAAATGTCATTAAGAAGGCCAGCACGCTACTCGTGTACTATCTATTTATCAACCATATGTCCAACTCATGCAACTAGATACAGGGTGGAAATACAATACAGTGCATAAATAGTGCATCAAGTTCAACGCCTATAACCGCCGAAGGAGACAGGATTTCGCTCCCAGAAGAGGAACCTTTACAACAAGGAAAGAAACATGATTTAAAAAATCACAAATTAAAAAGTAAACAATTTCGTTATGTAGATAGCAAAATAAAGTTGGAACCACATAACAAAGATCTCTAGAAAATAAATCAAAATTTAGAAGAAGAAAAAAAGATTCAGGAATCATGAAGAATTTTTATAATTTTGAGACCTTCACTAAATTTTTCTTCTTTCCTGGATTCAGAAAAACAAATAAAAATAACCCTTTAATATGAAACTCATATGAACAACAACAGAGCATTATCTTTAAAGTTTGGGGTAAATCAGTCTGAAGCCTAAATATACCTCCCTTCATAACCACTTTCCCATCAGAGCATAATTTTTAATAATTTTGTGAACATTTAGAATCAGGTTTATTACTAGTTTGGCCGATAGAGGTAGGTGGAGTGATGGGTCATGGGCTCACGGAATGGCTATTGCCGTGTAGGCAAGGAAGATAAGCTGCACTCATCAACAAATCTAATTTATATTGTTCCTTTAAGCATTTAAAGAAGCCATAATCACACTACACATGCACACCCATCAGGTCATACAAGAAAAGAACGTGATGAGTGATGTCTATTGACATTTTTGTAACAAATCCCATGATTATCTTTGAAATTGCACAATCGTTGCACATTGAAAAAACTTCTATGGGTAGTCACAGAACAACTCATCACACAAACATATAATAAAAGCAACATATGAAACACTACAAACTGAAGAAACGCCACAATAGTAGTGGAATAAAACAAAATTGCAAAAGCATAAGAAAATGGTGCAATCAGGGGCAGACCCAAGTACTTGAACTAGAACGCAAAATTATTCGGGGTTGAGATATTCAGACAGCTTATCGGCATTACAAAGAGCGAAGCATCTCTACCGGGAGTGCGGGGACAGAGCCCCCAACCTAAAAAAATTTATATATTACAACAAATATGAATTCAATGATAAAGTTATAATTTTGCAATTCAATACATGAGAAAGATATAATTTGATAAAGATCCAAATTTTGTAGGCCAATTGAAGAAAAGAGTTTCTAGAGAAAAAAGTGAAAAATTGCACTATCAGATGGCCAAAAACATACTTGCATCTTGACTCTTGATATTGAAGAGAGGGGGACAAATTTAAAATTTGAGAGAGGGCAGACTCATAACAGTAAGTAAAGAATATTGAGGGGGCAGCTGCCCTCCCCTCCGGCGTAAGGGTGGGTCCACGCCCCTGGGTGCAATGGTTGTATGTAAGGGTAATATAGTTTTTGTTTAGATGATTTGGAAATATAACGTGATCGGCACCTTCGTTAATATAAAATGTAGAAGATCATTGAGAATAAAGTCCAAATGTTAGTCTCAAAAATGTTGCTCTCGATAAGGGATGGTAATAGATGCGTTCATGGGTCAATTTTTTGTCCACTCTATATAAATTTTTCGGCAAAATTTACCCATGGACGTGTCGATACTGTTGATATGAAGTCAAACTTCCCAGTTCCAACAAGGGAGCGGGCCGGATAATCAGTGGACATCATGAAACACTAAATTGATGGGTCGCAATTTATTTCGATATTCATTAATTTATTCCAGCTACTCTATAAAAAAAATGAGCAAAAATATAATCGAGAATTGATGTTAACCTAATTAGTCTTTCTGCGCGCGGTTGGTTTTTGGGAAGCTAGTTTGTACATCCAATACATCTGCAGTAGTAGCAGCAATAGAAATTAAGAATTGAATACCAAACGCCGTTACAAAATTAGCCAACAAATTAATTTAATAAAAACTAAGAGGGAAAAAAAAATACCAAAACAAAGATGTGGACGACCATGATAGCCATGACGAGGAGAGAGACGGGCTCCAGAAACCACGGGCTGGTAGTCGCCTCCGTCATCGCAGCCTCTGTCTCTAGTGTGAGATTTCTTGCTCCCTTTTTTTTTTTTGTCCGAACCAAAACCCTTGAAGCCACCAAGAAAATGAAATGGGAATTACTAGATGCGCCTATACTTTTCTTAGTGTGACCTAAACCGAAGGGGCCTTTCGGCAAATTCTATCTACACACTGCAATTTAGTGTTGAAGTCCTTGAGTATTCTTCACGGTAAACTTCCATTTTGAAATCTTACCAATTTACTCTGTATGCTCATTTTTTTTTAAGTTTAACCATCATCTTTCTCTCTATCTCGTTATGTCGTCCGATCCCAAATTTTTCGAGTCAGATATTAATTCCAAACTAAAAATATATTGGTTAGGTATTAATACCCGAGCAAAGAATCGCTTGGTCGGATATTAAAACTTGACCAGCAGCCAACGTCTCCCTCACAAAAAAATCATAAGTAATAATAAATTGCAAACAAATACACATAAAAAAACTAAGAATAAATTTATTATGTACTTTAAATTTGTCCTCCGACACCAATTGCATGTTGAAATTTTCCATTTGAATAAAAAAAACTCAAACTAAAACTTCAAATTCTAATTTTACTTGTTACATTGAATTCGAAGAATTTAAAATTTCTCCAGATCTTTTTAGGAATATGAATTTAAAAAATTTAAGAGGTTAAGAAACTAACTCTATGGGTTTGTAGGAGATGTATTTTTTTTAAAAAATAAATTCCACTAAAAAATATTTTTAAAGGTTCTAGAGAAAAAACAGAAGAGTAAGACGATGAGTTGTAGTTCTAAATTTTAAAAATTCTTAATTTGTGATTTAAAAATGTAACTTAGTTAAAAAAATAAATGGTAAATTTGTAATTATTTACAAGTTTTAAAACCGTACATGAAGAGTAAATCTTCGTGTGTAAATAGAATTTCCCCTTTCGTTTACAAGTTTGTTATTTAGTGTTTTTACATATCTGTCCCTTAAATCTGTAAAAATTAAAATTTAATCTCCCCAATTTTTATATTTATAATTTAACCTCCAAATCCTTTAAATTAACAAAATTTAGTAAGCAGTCATATTTTTTAACCGAAATTTCCGTTACCCCTGAATTACTTCACTTTAATCATCACTCTTCTCTTCCTCCTCTCTTCCCTTTCTTATTGGGTTCTCCCCTCTCTCTCTTCTCCAAGTGACTAGCTCCATTCACTCATTTTTATTAGTCTATTTTTATTAGTGAGCCTCAAACTCCTCAACTGTCTTCTCATTATTTACGTGTGAGAATTCTCCAGGAAAAAGAAAAAAGCAACTCTCAAACCCATATATATATATATATATATATATATATATATATATATATATATATATATATATATATATATATATAATTCTGATTCTTTTCTAAAGTAAGCTGTTTATATATAAATATAAATATCAATTCGAATTTCTTTTCTAATATTATCTTTCTGATTCAAGTAAATAACATATTTTTCTAATCTTATTATTCTTATACAGTAGTAAACAACGAACAATTGCAAACTAATGCTAAGAAAAGTATGATAGATAGTTTATAAAACAAAAGGCAAAAATCCACGGATCCACCGCCAAGGCCCTACAGCAGAAGGCATAATCCCTGACCGATCCCACCAGCAACCAGGCACAGACCCCCACTCAATCAAGGATGAATAGTTGGCCCCCACAATTATTTTTCTTGACCTATTATCTTTTATTTTCAAACAAATTTTCAAGACCGTCTCTTTGAAAGCTCAATTTTATAGTTTCGCCCTCTTTCTTAATTTTTATTTTTCAAGTACGAAAACTGTGAATGCCAGAGCTCAATGGTTGTTTGATAACAATAACTCGTTTTTCTTCTAATAAAATATTATTATTTCATTTTAAACTCCACGAAACAATGAGAAAGCTCAACATCTAAACGTTCAACTCCTTTCTACGTTCCAATATGCACTCATGTGATTTAATTGCCCTCGTTATCCTTGGATTATATTAAGAATTATTAGAATAAATATAAATTTTAGACTATATTATTATACTTACAGAGAAAAATAAAAATGATATTACATACGTTACTTGAGCTGGAGTCCATTTTCATTATATCTAATTTTTTATAAAATAAATTATTTTGTACTATGTTCTCAACTCCCTAAGGTTCACTCGCATCAAATATTTTAGGTTTTAATTTTGATTTGTTATTCCATCAGGTAAACATAAAATTAATGGTGTTCGGTGAATACAATATTCTTTTTTATCCACTTGATAAAATAAATAAACTTCAAAGCCCATAGAATTTGAACCTAAAATAGCTAATGGGGGTAAAGACTGCTTAACTCAAGTGCAAAAAAAAATGAACCCATCAAAACTATTATTAAAAATCACTAAATTTATATTGCATAATCAATTAGTAAATCACGCTAAATTTTAATGAAATTTTATTTGCTAATATAATTTATAGGTCACATCTATCGGAATTTTTTTTATATGTGGATTATCCATTCGTAAATCTTGGTTGATTGCGTGTGTACGAGAATAATAAGAATAAGTTAATAACAACTTAAATTACTTGGGTTGCAGTGGAATACACTGTTTCCAATAATATCTCTCAATTTTTTTTTTTTATTATTATCTCAAATCTTTACGCCCACTAATATATATTTTTTTGTTTTTTATTTGGTCTTCAGCTAGGGTGTGTTTGACAGTGGAAGTAGAAAATAAATTACGAAGTAACTTCAAAAATGGTAGAAGAAAAAAAATTTTCTTCTTGAGTCTCTTTGCTAACTTTTGGAAAAAAAGAGCCCATTACGAAGATGCGTGAGTATTATTTAATTGATTAAATAAAATATTTTTTATATAATTTTATTTATTTTATATGTATAAAAGTGTAGTTTTTGCATAGTAATGCTGATATAAATTTTTTTTTTATTTTTTTGACTTCTTTATTTACTTTCTAGAGTTCTTTCCAGGCAAAATGAGAAGAAATATTTTGGAAGTAAAGTCATACAGAGGCGTCATCTCAGCATATAAAAAATAACTTCTAATTTATTTTATTGTTTTTTGGCTAAGGAAACATTTTAAGTAATGGAAAGTAATGTTACTTTCACTATTTCTATTTTACTTCCATGCAAACAAACATTTCTGAGAGATATAAAATTAACAATTTTAAATAGATATAACATCTAGCATTCACTCGAAAAAACGACAAATAAACGGCAAAAAATATGAAATTTAAAGCTAAAAAAGTATGAAGTTTGAGATCATTGTTCCAAGAATATTTAATAAACAAATAAGAATAATATTATTTTTTATTTGCTAATCAACATAATTTATCTAAACTGGCAGTTTATTTACAGTAATTTCATATTTCTTTAATTAAATACATTTCTATATTTTTGATATTTAGCAAGCACTGAAAAAATAATATTAGCATAAATTTATTTTTAACTTTAGCAAGCACCTGCATTCCTACGTTGCTACCTGCAGTGAACAATAATCAACCGTAATGGCGCTGTTACGCCACGTAATTCTCCATTTTCAGAAAATAAAAAAATAAAATACATAATGGAAGTGGAAAGAGGGCACCCATTTGTTAGCCCACTTTTTGGGTCCCACATAACACGTGTCGACCTTCTAGATCTGGGTGCCATCGCAGTAAGCCCATTTGAAGAATTTTCTCCTCTCTCTTACAAAGCACCCGGCGACCAAAGATCCAAAACTTCGCCCTTTCCCTTGTTTCTTCTATCTAAGATTTTGGAGAATTAGGGTTTGATTTATTCAGACTTCTCTCGATCAATCTTTTGTCGCCTGATGGACTTGTGATATTCATTTGAATTCGTTCCTTTGGATGCAGTTTTGTTGGCTTGAGAGACTGTGAAGGATAGGTTATTTGAACCCAGTTCTGTCGAATTCGGGTGGAAGCCAAGAGTGTAATTCTACAGTTAGCGGCAGTAGACTAAGGTATTACATACTTTTTACTTTTTTATAGATCCCTTGCTATTGTAAATTATCGTACCTTTTCTCGTTCGGTTCTGCGGAGAAAGTGGAATTCATCCTGATAGCAGTTGCTACGATTCAGCTAGCGTTCAGTTTGTGCCAAATTTGATGTTTCTATTGAAGTTCAAGAATCTTGAAATTATTATTTTTGACGCGCTAAACTTGAAATTATGATATTTAAAGTTGTTTTTGGATCTTAATCACATAATCTAGTCATTTGGTTATTTTACTCGTTCACCCTTCAATTAAAGTAGAAGGCTCTTTATGCAGCAGTATTTATTATTGCATGTTGGTTACTATTTCATTAGATATCGAGAATATTCTTATTGTAATAAAATCTGAGTGTTGAAATTGTGGAAAAAAAAAATTAATAAGAAATTACAGAGGTTTTCTAGATAATTTTGTTATAGTAATGTGGATATAAAGCTAATGGGATGATTTAATAAGCACGCTTTCTGTTTTTGAACTGGATTATGTTTTAGTTTTGTTGGACGATGTTGGATAGGCAATGTGATTATGCTAGCATTAGTTGCATGTGGCATTTAATGATAATTGAGTGTGACAACAAAGGAAATTCTTGTTGTTGGAGAATCTCTAAACTATGCATTATTCCTGACAGGGGACTATATCATGAATAAGGTGTCTTAACAAGGAATTCTAGGTGATTTTGAATAAATTTTTCATGGTAACTTTATTATGGGGGTAGACTGCAGGGTTTAGAGACCTTGCCATTTCGTTTCACGTCTTGTAAACATATGACTGGGTCATGGAGTTTTTTTTTCTTGGAAAAATGTTTCTGTGGTGTCATGCACTCTGTAATTTTTAGTAATTTCATGTTTTGTTTACTCTGTAAGGCTGTAACAGCCAAAATGGAAAGTTCAGTTATGGATATCCAAGCTCTCCTGGGAAAAGATCGTCTATGGTGGACTTCTGTGTGACCAGAATTGATGGTATAGATGGAGATATTGTCAGTTCGTTTGGAGTATTTGATAGCGAGATTTTCTTCTGTTTCATATGCAGGTGCTAGAATACATTTTTATTTACAGACGACATTGTAATTGTACAAGAAAAATACGACATTGTAAGACATGACAAATCTTAGGTTTTTCTTTCTTCCCCCAAAATAACATGATTACGTATTGTTTCACTTATGCAAATCTCATTTTTGAAGTATTTTCTAGACTTATATCATCTTGCATTGTCGTTATGTTTGATTCAGTTCCAGTTTTGCCTAATTTGTTTTGTAGATAATCATTTTGATGGTCTCTCAGATAAGTGATCTATATTCCAACATTTCACGTGTTGATGTACATATTCACAAGTCATGGAGGGGTCCATGTAGTAGATTATGTTAAAGAACCCTCTTCAGCAATTTGATCAGTCATCCAAAGTTTATAAGTGATACCAAGTCTGCTCTAGGTAAATTTTGTTTTGGTCCTAAAAAAGAAAACATTCTCATTATGTGTGGCCCTAGTTCACACTAAATTATCTTTACTTCTTCTATATGTTTTTGCAGCTGATCAAAACCATACTGACTCGAAGTTCCTTAAATGTCAGAATAATCAGAACAGAGATGCTGGGTCATCTGCTGTCTTTGTTGGTGACCGATTGCTAGTTGCTAATGTTGGGGTTTCTAGGGCTGTTATCTGTAGGGGAGGCAACGGTGAGCCCCGATGTATGACACTTACCTACTACAAACTACCTGCACATGTTGAACATGACCCGTTTTGGATGAAAGGTCAATTTTCTACTCGAATACATTCCTTATGCATATTGCCTACATGCAGCACATTCCTAATGCTAACACTGTACATTTATAGTTGGTCAATCTTATCGCATGGCATTTAATTTGATATATTGATCATCAGTATTCATTTCTTTCTGACCATGCATGTTCACTTTGTCTTCTTTCACTTCTCACCTTCCATCATTTTTATTCCGTTGCTTGCAAGAGTCCATCAGTTATCACTTACCCAAATGCTTTTTTAGAATGGTTTATTTACTTTGCTGTTTATTTGCGCGAGTATTTAGCCCTTTTGGAGCTAGGAGCAGTAAAGCTATGTTTTGAAGATTTAGTGAAGTATCCTCTACTGGGGATACTTCTGATTCAAAAACCACTTCCCCTAGACATTTATAATCTTAATTATATAAATAGGATGCAAGTGCTACTGAATTTCAATAGTTTCTTATTAGTTTACTTGTTGAGTTTTATTCTGCTTATTGATCATAGCTGGTTTGTCTTGTCACTGTTTGTGCTCCAACTTATCTGGTGATTTGAATCAGCTGAGTTTGAAAATAGTGACCATGGTTAAATGGATTTAATTAGACTTTATTTATCAATATGTTAATTGTGGGGATGACTGTTGGGGATATATCACTAATATACTATTAAGAAGTTTTTCGTAGAAAGACCCCAGATAGGGGGTACAAGTATAATGGGAAAAAAAATTTGTTGCACTTATACCCTTGTCAAGTGTCTCTCTGCGAAATCTTTTTATATGGTGGTCTTAGTGATACATTCCTAATTATACATGGGTGGTTTCTATAATTAACCCTTGATTAATTGTGTTATGGATAATCCATTAGAAATTTTTTCTTGTTGGGAAAAATTTAATTTGATTATTGATTAATATTGTGCCAAAAGATGCTATGTTGAAACTGAGATCCACAAAGCTGTTGCATATTCTATGGCACACCCTTCTTTTCTTCCTTTTTTCCTTTATAGTTGTTGGTTGAAAAAATGAAAATTCTGGACTGTTCCTAGACAAATAAATAAAGTAGATTCTGTTTATTACTTGTTTGTCTTGTGCCTTACATCCAGTTAAAAGAGCAGGGATTCTTGTAGTAAAGATTCACTAGACATTATAAACAGAATTGGAATATGACGACATAATCATATAACTTGTTATTGGGATCTAAATTGAATGGACTAACTATTTGGGTCTAAGGTGGTCAATACCTTAACACGACAACAAATTGGTATTAGAGCCCTCAATGATGTTGCTCCCAGATACATGTTGATGTTAGGCACCATGATAGTTCATAAAGGTTAAGTTCAAAGGAGGTTCCAGAATTCCGCCACCATATTGTCTCTAAAGCTTGTGCCTAGCCTGATAATCATGCAGAGTTTCTTCAAAGGCTTCGTGGGATAAAGTTGTCTATTATAAAAACAGGGACATAGTTAATATATGCATCCCAGTATGAGTCTGTGACAGGTCTATCTCTGTGTCATTGAGATTCACAGAATATGATCTGGTGGAACTCGTTGAGTTGTCTCAAAGTCGGTTAATAGCCATCAAATTGGATGAAAAGGGGCTAATGGGCTTAAGATCTAGTGTCAGTTAGGATATTGGAAATAGTGGCTGACAGTAGTTATTGGGCTTGTGAATCCTCAATATGTGATTGGTATCTAAGACCTAATGGTTTAACCATTTTAGGTCTAAAGTGCTCTTATTCTATTTCTATGAATGTATCACAAGCTTTTATAGCCGCAACATGTTTATTAGATCACTTTTGCAAAGATCTAATATTATTCTCTGCTTGGTATTTGATGAATTTAGTCTGTTCTCTTTTCTAAGAGTTCTAAATTGGGATCTAGGATTCAGACGTATCAGTCACAGCATTTGCATCTAAGCATGACAAACTAGGGATATCGCTGGGAAAAAACAGATATTCTGGAATATGTAGCTTCTGAATGTCCTTTGGAAAGAATATCGAAAGGTCTTTTTGTCAGAGCATTAATGTCTGCTTGCTTGATTTGTAAAACTTTTATCTTCTATTTTTGCTTGTGCAGTCTGGTTTTATAGTTTTGCCCCTTTTTGCTTTGGAGGTTCCATTTATTTTAGTATTGTTTTGTTTTTGTTTTGTTTTTCTCTTTTTTTTTTGTTTGTGGTTGGTTTTTTTTCCTTTTATTATTATTATATATATATATATATATATATATATATATATATATATATATATATATATATATATATATATATATATATATATATATATATATATATATATATATATATATATATATATAGGGTGGGGGGGGGGGAGGTGTTGGTTAGGTAGGTGTTACAAACTTACATGCAGATGAACCGGACACAGGAGGAGATACTATTGTAATGCTTAATGCAGTCGTGAACTGAACACAGGAGATCCTATTGTAATGCTTAATGCGGTAATGCGGTCATTTGATTTGTGTCTCTGGTGTTGACCTATTCAATCAAAGGTATTATATAAAATGATTGTATCCAAGGAAATCTTAGCTTGCAACGAATTAGGATAAGACAAGGGCAAATAAGTTTAAATGGTTTAGAAATATATAACTCCGTCTGCAAAGTGCATCAGTTAGGACCGTTTAATTATGCTACTAGAAAGGGGTAGGCCAAAATCCGAGCGTAAATTGGAGCTATAATGATAAAAAGGAAGCTCAGCTGCATACAAATTTAGTTGTGGAAATTGAACTTAATGCAGCTATATGGAGAAAAAAGAATTAAGCATTCATGGGCTTAAGGCATTATCATGGCTGTTATTGTTTTGAAATAATCTATTGTTGTTGTTTTGGAGCTAGATGTCTCGCAGAGTTTGCAAGGTACATCAGTTAGGACCGGTTAGAATTTTAATATGCTACTAGAATGGCGTAGGCCAAAATCGAACGTGAATTGAAGCTATAAAGAAAAAAAGAAGCTGCATAGGGCTTTAGCTGAGGAAATTGAACTCAATGCACATATATGGAGAAAAAAGAATCAAGTATTCATGTAGATGTTCAAAAGAGCTGGGATTTAAGGCTTTATCATGGCTATTATTGATTTGAAATAATGTATTATTGTTGTTGTTTTGAAGCTACGTCCAGCTTTATATGATATTCACTTAAAGTGTGTTTTTGTTAAGTCATTGCAATTTTGGTTTTAGTAATTCTTAACATCTATTAGACATCTCAAAATTATCAAGAGGGAGCGTACGAGTTTCAGTGCTTTGAGCTAGAGAAGGTATTAAGTGACACTGTGCAGTAATGAGCTGGAGTTATTGCACGTATGCTAAATCTGATACAAGTTAGTTATGTGAAACACTGTTACATGTTGAGGTAGTTTTCTATTGCTATAATCAATGTCAGTGCAATAAATATCTAGAAATTCTGTATGCATTTTATGTCATATATGGATTTACTTCCGCTTAAAATGTGAAAAATATTAACAGTTGAATAATTATTAAGAATATCCTAATACGTTTCTAAACATACTGATAATTTCTAAATTGTATGCATGCATGCTTACATATGCAAGTGCATGTACGTGCGGGTGCCTAATATCTCACCTTAAGTAACACCTTTGGTGTAGTACAAGGCACATTAATATCATCTTACTTATATGTAAAACTACGCTGAAATGAACGGTTCAATCTTCTTTCTTATTTTTGGTTGTATCCATTATGTGTGTCTAGTATCTGTTACTAGTATGGATCCGAGTTTGTATTAACCAAATATGGCTATTGAACTCATGATTCCAAATATTTTGTATTTAGATTTGTATTTGCAATAGAAAATACATATATATTTTGTAACTTATATAAGTAATGTTTATAAGTTACAGTGTTAGCATTCAGTACTGTCTGCTAATGTCTGTATTCGATCTGAACCTAGGTTTGCATTAACCAAATATCAATAGCGAGCCGAAGCTTTGATAATATATCTTGATGCATATTTTGAAAATTGTAACAAGAATAAACACAAATGTGGTAATGCATGTAGTTTCTCAGTTTTCGGTCATAGGAGTGCTTTTGGGAACTTTGTGAGATTGCAGAAGTCAAGAAGTTAAAGGAGATGTTCTACAGATGGCTACAAGACTAGCCATGCTTATGGGTAGCCTTACAGTTGTAGCAAAAATATGAGTGTAATAATATGAAGATGTCGAGATGAATAAGAAACTATTCAGTTGGCATTCTAAGAAAATCATTGTTATCAATGGAACTCTGAGCTGCTATTAAACTAGGATAGATGAGGGCAAACTAGTCAAATGGTTTAGAAACATATACAATGCAGAATGCAAGAAGCATCAGTTAGAAGAAGTGGTAAGATTTTAGTTATTTGCTTGTAGGATGAGGGTAGGCCAAAACCAAATGAATTGAAACTATAGAAAAATAAGAAGCTGCGTATTACTTTAGGTTAGGAAATTATATTGAATACAGATAAATGGACTTGTTTCAAAAGCTTTCATTATTGTTGTTAAAGCTACATTTCGCTCTATAGAACTATTGTGCGTGAATAGTGCATTTTATTAAGACCATCCTTTTTCGGTTTAAGAAACTATTATCAATACTTATTAGACGTCTTAAACTTATCAAAGGGGAGAGATGACAAATTCCGTCACTTTGAGCTAGAAAAGTATTGACGCTCTTTGGTAAAACTGGAGATATTTCACACATACTAATTCAATGCAAGATAGTTATTTGAAACTTCATTAGATGTTGGGGCAGTTTTCTATGGCGATAATTAATGACAGCGCTATGCACATCTAGAAATTATGAAGTTTGAATTTAAATTTATTACAGAAGCCAGAAGAGGTAGCTCATAGATAAAATGCATAAATTTGTTTATGCCACGATAATAGAAAATGAAAAACTTTCCAATGTCATTCTGAGTCATCCAAAAGCCATTGGGTGAACAATAAATTCTCAATAACTGAAATACCTTGACTTCAGTAAAATGGTGACTGCCTAGGAACTCCTTTCCTTTTGTGCAGTCTGAACGAGGTACAAGGAGGGGCCTCTTCGTTGTTATATCGCTTTCTTTTCAGGCCATCAATAAGTCCCTTACCGTTGTTCATGGAGCCATTTTTGGTTGGGTCCCTAAGGATAAGGTCTTCGGTAAGTAGCTCTTCATCAGTCGCCTCAAGGTTCAAATGGAGATGCATGAACTGTCGAATGAGTCCTAATGTGCTTCCCTCAGTTCTTAGCTCCTGCTTCACCTGTAACATCTAACCAATTAAAAAAACTCCATAGAAATGAATTAACTAAAGGGGAGAGGATGGTTCTTTAACATTACCATGCACGTGACTGAACAATACTCAAATTTTTCTTTAATAGATCGTTGGCAATAACGGCAGGAATGACAGATATTTTCACCAGTATGGTAATGATGTTTGGGAGCTTTTCCTCTCTTCTTGTGAGGGTGTTCTTGACTCTGCGTTTTCTCCTTTCCATCTGGAGATCTTGCTTTTAGAAACACTACTTGTGCTCTGTTGAGCTTATACGACTGCAAGCTCCAATATGGAGATGATAAGAGTCTATTTCCATGTTATTAAGTATATAAATTATGAAATTAAGAAATCATTTCTCCATCAATTGCATAATTTGCATAATCAGTGATTTCAAAATGTAATAGAGGAATTACACACACACACACACTGGATCATAGTTTTCTTTTGTTCTTACCTGGACTTTCAAGCAGTTGATTAGCTTTTCAATATCGTCAATTTTTACAACCCTATCATCATTGAACTTTCGGATCTGTAGCAAAATAGTTGGAAAGTAAAAGGAGGAAAGACAAAATTTTTTTTCCTTTATCTAATATTTCTTGAGAAAATTGAAGGCAGAAAAGGAATGAGTACCTGGAGAACTCGGTGACCATGATGAGTTGGAGAACAATTGTTGCAGAAGCTCGAGGAACAATCTAGACAAAATGTGTTCTTTCTGTTTTGCTTCAGTTCTGGATGGTTTACGCAAGGATCACAAAATTCCTCTTTTAATAGTGTGTCCAACCAGCGTGGGATGTTGCTTGAAAATCCTACCTGGAGAAAATAGATCTTTAAGGAAAAATGATATCAAGTTATAAAAGAAATTTATGAAATGCAAAATTGAATAAAAGATAAAAACCTCCTCCATCTTCTATTTCTTCTTTCTCTTCCTAACAAGCAGCAAAGAGACTGGATTATGATTGACTTTGGGGAATGATTAAGTGGCTGTTGTAATCATCATAATAGAATACCTAGAGGGGAGGAAGAGTGTAAAAGAGGCAAGTACCATAAGACACCAATGGTAGCGAGAGACATCGAATATGGTCGCATGCTTTGAATGGGCGAGCTGGAAGGTGGCATTGAACATGGCCGCATGCTTTGCACGTGTGAGTTGGAAGATACTTTGAAGGTCTAAATGCATCTGCTTTGTTTGGCGGATACATTTCTCATATTGTCCATTTAAGGAAGCCCATTGGGTCTAAACAATAGAAAAATTTCCGTAAAAGAAGAGTATGCTTATTATTGCTCATATTGAATATCAGTGACTTATCATTACTTGCATTGAATATCAGTAATGTATATGAAAAAAATCACATACATAAACATAATAAACATAGTTCATCCTTGGAGATTTTCCATTATATATAGCTGAACAGGTCTATTTGCTTCATTACATTATATCATAACACTCGAAACTTTCGTGATTATGCATATGGAGGACAGAGTCAAAAAGCTAGATATGTGTCTAAAAAATTGCTAATCTGACTATAATTTGATTATAATAGACTAGCATGTTTAACGACACGATTTTGATGAATTGTTTTCCAGTACAGTTTCAATGAATTGTTTTTTGTACTGCATAGCAAATGTAATTTATATATGGCAATTCATATCAAGTACACTGAGAGTTGTACACTTGACATAATCAATTTCTTTGAGAAATTAAGTTAATTAGAACTCTTAGCTTTATGAAATGGGATGTTGCCATCTACATTGTATTCCCGGAAGCCGACCAACCTGAAGTCTGCAAGGATGGGATTGGAGCTTTTACTATGTTGAAGCCTAGTGCCACATGACTACCTTAGCAGTACCTGTTCCCTGCTCATTTAACATTCCTTAGGTTCGATGGACTTCTAGCAAAAGTTATGAAATATATAGTTTTATAACACTCTTCTTGTGGCTGCGTTATACCAACACATTAAGTTGCCTATCTTAACAGATATAGTGCATGGTCGAAAACTGTGCAGCCTGAAGCCTGCAAGAGTAGGGTTGGGGCTTAGTATGTTGACAACCAGCACGAGGGACTACCTAAGTCCCTATCTGTGCGCCCTGACATTCCACCTAAGTACAAAACATTGCTCCCACAACTTATGAATGCAAAAATACACTACTAATACTTCTTGTAACTGAATTATTGGTTACATTGAAAATTTTATTGGTTCCAAGTATAAGTAGAGTAAAAGGACTATTTATATGGCTAGTATAAAGAGATCCAGAACCAAATAACCTTCATAAACTTCTTTTTCCTTTGTTTTTATTTTTGAACAAAGGCCATAACCCGGTATACATCTTTAAACGATTAAACCACCCAACTAATGTGCATAAGTATGAAGGTTTTAACAAGGCAAGTGAAGCTTATTTAGTTGGAGAACATTATCTAGCACATCCTCCTCAATTCCTTATCATGTGCTAAACAATAATTGTAAAGACCAAACTGAGGAAAAGAAATCCTCGAATGATGCAATTGGTCCTAGTCAAGTGACATGAGTTACTATTCATAAAACAGAAAAAAGTTAGGTGTGTTTAGTCCAGTATGAAGTAAAGAAAATAAATATGGGAATGACATCAGCTGAAAGAAATTGAAAGAAAAATTTCTTGTTTGTGATGAACTTGTCTGTGGATATCTGGTCTGGTTTGAGTTTCTAACAGATTATTTTATCCTTTGAAGGAGAAGGGGCTGAGTATAACACATAATTTAATTACTCTAACAGTTAAATTATCATTCTATTTAAATCTTCAGATGATTGCAATTTTTAAACAAAAATTTATTCTTCAGATTGTTGGAATTCTATTGTCCAAGGTAAAATTATTAATCCTAAAGTGGAATAGGTAGATTTTACTAGCCTCATGGTAGGTGTTGTTAGTCAAGGCAGATGTGCTCCTTAATGGTATAAACAGAGAGAGACCTTCATTAGTCCAAGCCTGGGCTTCCAACCCAAGATAGATTTTACAAAGTTTCCCAGCCTCGATGGCATTTTAAACTTTTTGTTCTATCTAGATAGAAGTATAAAACGATGTCGATGATAAAAAGGTAGGAGGCTCAGCTAATGTGACAGTTTTAGTTTGGGGTTTTAGTGTTTTTTAGGTGCTAGTTTTGGGCCTTCCCTTATCATGTATTTTTCTATAAATTCTAACCAATATTCGAAGCAGAATAACCTGCTAAAAAACTAAGTCACATAAAAGTCAAATGTAATTAACTATTTTTTAATAGTATAAAATTTTTATAATATTTGGGTTCTATTATTCATAAAACTGAATAGGCAAGATATACAAATGAGCAGTCAGTTTAGATATTTGGGTTCTATTATTCAGAATGATGGAGAGATCGATAATGATGTTAACGATAGGATACAAGCTGGCTGATTGAAATGGAGGAGGGCAACGGGAGTTTTATGCTACCGTAACATTCCGTTAAGATTGAAAGGAAAATTTTATAGGACTGCTATTAGGCGAGTTTTATTATATGATACGGAATATTGGGCTATAAAGAAACGTCATTCACAGAAGATAAGTATAGTAGAGATGCGCATGCTCCGTTGGATGTGCGGCAATACTAGGAGAGATAAAGTGAGAAATGAAGATATTCGTGCTAAGGTAGGTGTAACTTCCATCGAAGAGAAGATGGGGGAAAATCGTTTACGCTGGTTTGGTCATGTGTAACGTAGGCCTATAAGTACACCAATTCGAAGAGGGAAGTTTATCAATGTAGGACAAATTAAAAAAACGAAGGGAAGATCGAAAAAAATATGGATAGGGGTAATACGTAAAGATATGGAGTCTAGAGGTTTAAATAAGGAGATATTACTTGATAGAAATGAATGGAGAAGGAATATCAAAATGATCGATCCGGCGTGATTCCTTTTTTGGTTCATGTAGCCTACCCCAAATACTTGGGATAAAAGGCTTAGTTGTTGTTGTTGTTGTAATATTATAAAAATTTTAATATTTACTATTAACGATATTGCATCATCCTCGTATAATACACTATGAGGAAACAAGAGAATGGACATTCATATTGGACCACTTCTGTATACCTCCAGGGATGTAGAAAATACCAGAAGGATCAGGTATTTAATAATTTTAATATTATAACATTATTATTAATTTAAGACGTAGGATAAAAATTTTTAATGTTTGAATGAGAGTCATAACTGAGTTAATTTGTCTGCATCAAATCTAAATAGAAATTATAATAGCATATTATATAAAACCTTTTACCATGTTTAGAAAGCCATTGAAAGGTTCACATTTAGAGTTTGAATCTTAATGTTGATTTTTTTTACATGCACATTGCACATGTCAAGAATCTAGCATTATTCCATTACAGTCACAAGGTTTTACATAATGAGGAGTTGGAAGAAGAGGTTTGTACTTGCTGCGAATTTCATGTTCTGCTAACTCTCAAGCCAGATTAACTGTCACAGAATAGTTTAGATTCATGAATGACAGAAGGTGTATTTCTAACAATTGGTGGTAACTGGTAAAGTTGCACACTTGCCTTTTAAAGATGCCAACCACTCATAACTGCAAGCACAGAAAATATAGAGTTGGATAGAGACATTAATAAGTGCTTTGTTTAGGATGTCTTTCCTCGACCTTAATCTGTCTTTATTAGCCTTTGGGTTCTTTCATGCTAAATGTGCTAAACACATTACTAGCAACACTGTAACGATGGAGCCTTCAGTGTCCTCATTGGAATAGAGTCAGTGCCTTGTTGGAATTAAGAAATCTTATGATTGGTGTGGTTGCCACATCTCTCATCAGCCAATGGAGAATCAAACAAGAAAATTCACGTTGGAACAGCAAATTGTTAATGTCAGGGTCTCATTGGAGTAAATAAGGCATACTTCTGAGTCTGATACAGGCGTAAAAGGCATTTTGGGTGAATATTTTAGACGCCTAACAAAACTAAGCTATTTGCATAACAAGAGTAATGCATATTCTTTTACGCCATAGTACAACAATCACATGAGTTCGTCAACCTTACATATTGCTGTAGACTTGATGTGCATAATTTGTTTCTGACAATTGACATCATCATACGTTTATGTTTCAGCATTTGAACAGTAAAATAATTTGTGTGACGAAACTTGAGTTTCTTCTAAATAGGCACTTTGCATAATATGTGATGGAATGGTTCATAACTAGTCTATTTTGAATTTATTTGCTCTTCTTTTTATAAGTCTAAGCAGCAATAAATTTTTTTTCAACTGAACTATCAGCATGATGATTATTGCATGTATGATTTAAAGAATTCGTACAAGCTTATGTTAGCTCAATACGTTAGCTCCGTATCTATACTTGTTTATCATCGATCTATTTACGGTAATATGCACTCAGTAGGATCTATAGATGCATGTCAACCCTTTTTGGTCCACACAATTGGGTTTGCTGCGTAGGGAGAACTGAGGACCGGGGCTATCATTTGCGCGAGCTACTACTACAGGGAAAAAAGATAATTCTATTTTTGCTACTGATTTCTCCCCTTCAATTGTTTTTCCTTTAGGCCGCTTATACAATTTGTTCCATCCTATTTACTTTTGCTCTCTGCTCCAGCTTTTTCTCTCCCTGCTGGACCTGACTGCATTGAAGAGTCGTAATCCATTTTTTATGGGATGCTTTTGTCCAAGCACTTCCAATTAAATCCTTCCATGTAAATCGTCTCCCACATGTATCCTTCTTATTGACTGTCTAGAAATGCGGAAAGAACTTTGGAGTTATGTATGACAATGTATGTTCCATGGATACTTCATCAATGGAAATATTCCCTTAATCGATTAGATGCATGTTTGAAACTTAGGTACCTTGATATTTAAGGGTGTCAGGATACCCATTTTGCCGTATTTTAAAACCGTATTTTAAAAATCGAATGTATGAATGTTTGGTTTGCAATGTTTCTTAATTTGTAGATGCATTGCACTATATAATTTGTCCAGCTAACAGTAAGGAATATGGTTGGCTGTGTAAATTTTAATTTATACAACATATTTGAATTTTTTTTTCTTCTAACTATTCTAGCCTCACAATTGATGCTACGATGAAAAAAATTAACTGACACATGAATAATTTATTATTGTCGTATTCATAATGTAGTTTTCTCAAGAGTAAATGTGCTTTTGTTGGTTTGGCAGTTAAAACTCATTTACTGGGGGCAAACCCTCTTAAGATTCTTTTACATTAGTGCAAGGAGTTCAACTTTATAAGAGGAATTACCTTCCAGCTCTGAGACATGATTTGAAGTATAAGAACCAACTAGTGCCCTTACCATTTCATCACTTATTCATTCTATAAACATAATATAACTCTTACTGTAGCAAGTCTGTTAATTACCGGCTATAATTTATTGTGGAGCCTTTAACAGGTCCCAAAAAGTAGGTTATTTGTGCTTGTTTCAGTGCTTTTATTTGATACAATAATCTTATGACTGCAACCATAGCTGTTTCAAGAGATCACAAGCCTGGCCAAACAGATGAATGGTAAATGAGGAGGCTGGTGGTCTTGTAATGTGGGCAGGGACTGTAAGAACCTTTCAGTGTAAATCTGTTTTTGTACCTCCAGGATTTCTATATCAATTTTGTGTGATTTCTTTACTGCTAATAATGTATTTATCCTTTAAGGGAGTTTTTTTTGTTTTTTTTGTATATCTTGAGATTATTTTGCGAAGTTTCCTTGCTGAAGATTGCATTTATGGCTGGAACATGGCATGTAGGTTGTGCTCTTGCTGTTTCTCGTGCATGTGGTGATAGATTATTAGAGCAATATGTTGTAGCAGATCCAGAGATTCAGGTATCATTCTTTTCTTTGGTAATTAAGAGTGACCAGTTAATGTTCTTTCATTGTTGATCCTCACTAGTGTTATCTCATACCGAGAGTGTTTAATTTCACATGGAAATGCATTAAATTTCACTACCGTATGCACAAGCCCGGTCTTAACGTTTTAGAGGCCCGGGGCGAAATGAGAAAGGGGCCATAACAAGTCTTATTAAAATTTTAAATAAATATTTTCATTACCAAAATTAAAATTTAGTACATAGTTTTGGCATTACAAAAACTAATAATAATTCATAAAAAGTAATTCCTTCGAGCATTCCTAGATGCAAAATACTCAATAATAGTATCAAGATCAATACTGTCCAATATTTCCTTCTCAATACATAAAATCGCCAAACCATTCAACCTTTCTTGTGACATTGATGACTTCAAATAGGTTTTCAGCAATTTCAACTTTGAAAAACTTCTCTCTGCTAATGCAACAATCACAGGTACTGTCAATAAGATTCGATAAGTAATGGAAACATTAGGATAACAATCTGCAATTTTGACATACTCAAGAATTTCAACTGATGACATTGACATATTTGGCAGAGTCATCTTCAACACTTTTAGTTCAAAATTTTTTTTATCTAAATCCACATCCGACACATTGTTATGAGAAAAAGTATTGGCAAAATTAATACAACACTCTCTTAATTCATTATCATCCAATGACTTCAACTTTTTTGAATCTAATAAGAATCTAAAAATATTTTCAAATATTTTTAATTGCTCAAATCTATTATTCAATGAAGAAATCGCCATATCAATAATGACCAAAAAATAATTGACTCTAAATGACTCCTCTTCTGATTGCATTTCCTCTTCATTATCATTTTCATCAAATTGTCTTTTCCTAATAATGCGACGTCTTATTGGAAATATAGGCTCTACATTCATCTCATATGCAATATTTTTGGCAGTATTTATACTAGATATAAACCCTTCATTTCTATATTTTTCAAAAAATTCCATTACACCTAATTGATTCATGGTAGCATTAATGCACATAGATTTAGATTGCAGCTTTTTACTCACCATGTTAATTGCAAATAGAATATCATACCAAATAACCATACCAAGTAAAAACTCAAAACACTCAAGTGCACTAACCAAACTTTCCGCTTTACTCTTTGACTTTGCATCATCATAAGATTTTGATAACTCTGACAAAGCCAACCTTATTTGAGGAGCTTGAAATCTAATAGCTTTGACATTTTTATTCGACTCTCCCAACGAGTATTGGACAAATATTTCACAGTTATGTTTTAAACATTATCAAGTAAAACCTTCCATCTTTTAGGAGAGATAGAAAATACAGTATATATACGTTAAATAATCCCAAAAAATGAAACAGCTTTAACACAAGAATGTGCCATATCACTAAGAGTAAGATTAAGACTATGACAAGCACATGGCATATATAACGCTCTCGGATTTATTTCAAGTAACCGGTTTTGTACCCCTTGGTGTTTTCCCTTCATATTAGAACCATTATCATAACCTTGACCTCTCACATCATCAATATCAAGATCAAGAGACTTAAGTGCTCTTAATAATTCATTGAAGAGTCCCAAACCGGATGTATCATCCACCTTTAAAAACTCTAAAAAGTACTCCTCTACTTTTGTTTTGTTACTAGACATATTCACACATCGTATTACTAGACTCATTTGTTCTTAATGGCTCAC
This sequence comes from Dracaena cambodiana, assembly GCA_036321105.1. Lineage (NCBI taxonomy): Eukaryota > Viridiplantae > Streptophyta > Magnoliopsida > Asparagales > Asparagaceae > Dracaena > Dracaena cambodiana. Next base: position 33,066,628 of record JAYEPQ010000008.1, read on the forward strand.
ATCGGGGGTACAATTAAGAATAACAGAAAAATATTTAGTCTCTTTAATAAATCTTATGATGGAACATTTTTTTGAGAAAACATTTTTTTGAGAAAAAATATAACAAAATTATATAAGAAAAAAGAACAAAAGTACCTTGAAAAGAACCAAGCAGCAGAATGCCAGAATAACTGGGAGCCAACACATTCGACAACCTAATAACAAAAAATATTTATAGAGATAAAGAGAGGGAGAGAGGAGGAGATATTGGTTTAGTGTGGATTTTGTTTTGGAATGGAGTGTTAAAAACAAGCCGTTTGAAATAAATTATAATTAAAAAAAAAAACTAGCCGTTGCACCTTGGGCGGCTGGGCCCCCTTTAGATTAGGGGCCCTGGGCAGGTGCACAGCCCGCACCTGCCCAGGGTCGGCACTGCGTATGCAGATTTGAAATTTTCTTTTTTAGGGGTGAATTTGATGGCAAATTCTGTCCAAAGAAACCATGAGAAGAAAGAAGAATCCAAAAAACCTTATTATTCCAGTTTGTGGGTTCAAAACATTTCTTCTATGCCTGCCTGCCACCTGTTTTTTCTGTTTTTCACAAAATATTTGCAGTTTTTACTGTATCCAATTTTCTGAATCATTTCCTAGCAAGCACTATTTTCTTTCATGCATTCATGAAGCACTCACAATTTGTTATTTGATTTTTGTAGAAACTAGGAAGATGCACATGCGTTGCACGTGTCATTTTTTCAGTGATTAATTCTCTGATCATTATAATTATTATTTTTTTGACTGATATTTGGAAGATGGCTCCTACATTGCATGAATTGCAGGAACAATGCATAAGGTTTCCAACTTAACCTTTCAGTATCGAGGTAATCTCCTCCACTTTTTATATATGTATTTATCAGTTTTGTGGAGAACATTTGGAGAGCATTTGAAACTATGTGCATAGGAAATGGTTATTATAGGCGATTTCATTATTTGGGCTAAAGTTAAGTAATCTTGATTACTAATCTTATTAGGAGTTTCGATCCTCAATTCTAATAATGTCAAGAATCTCAATTGTATTAATCTTCTAATTTTTATAGGATCATGGGATGTGAGTTTATTTTGATCAGTGCTATTGTTTTTTTGAAGTATCTGTCACCAAACAACGCTTATACGTATAACAAGTTTGTAACGATTCTATAAATTAAACCCCCCCAAAAAATGTGAATGTTCTTGATACTAGTTATTATATTATTCGAAAGTTACATGCTGAAATTATCTTAATCTAATGATATCTTTGAAAAAAAGATGATTGGCTTATACTACCTTTATTATATTTGTGTGGTTGATTATATGTATACAAAGTAATTTTTTATTCTCATTAAAAATCATTTTGTTATTATATTTTTTATATAATTACCTTTTTGTAAAATTTATTAATTTACTTGATCACGAAGTAATTTTTTAAGGAGTTATAATGAATTTTATTTTTGATGAGTTTTTATTTCTAATGAATTTTTTTCTTTTGGGTAATTTTTGTATAAAATGTTACTAATTGGATATCAAGAAATTTGCTAAATGCTAAGATCAAATGATATTCTTTCAAACTACTAAATTTTTAGTTTAGTCATGGTTTGTGCTGCAAATTACCAAAAATAATAGCCCCAAATTAGTGTTCCTGAACTTAATGCTGCTGAATGCAAAGATAGTGACCACTGTGAATATATGAAGCAGCTAAATTCAAATAATATTTCAAAGCTGCTAAATTCAAATAATATTTTGAGAAACAATGGTATGGTATAGATGGAACACAACTGCACAAATTCAAGGCAACCCAAATTAAAAAAATAAAAAACCAAAAATCAAGGAATTCAACAAACATTCACGAAGATGAAAATGATTCTAAGCTCTAATCCAGCAGACACAGCGGAGAAAAGAGAAACAAAGTCCCAATCCAGTGCCAAAATCCAGCACCTTGCTCCGAAGTAAAGAAAAAAAAAAGTACATAAAGTTCAAGCCAGAAATCATAACACTAATCAAAATAAATTCTCCTGCTAGATACTAGTTTTAGTATAAATGAGACTAATGAGATTATAATCGAGAATTATGGGGACTTCCAAATGGATTAAATAAACTCCCTTTCAGACCTTTCAGCTCTCTCCTCCCTTCTCTTTTCTATTTGATGCTTCACTGTTGTTCGTAGCAGAAATTTGCTTTCCTTCCATTGAAATAACTTAATTACAACGAAAGTGAACAAGAAAAGAACAAACGTGAGGATTTATAATTATCGCTCTCTTTTACAATGAATTGTGGGATCTTGTAGCGATAAGATCTAACTAGTAGTTCCTTTTGACGATCTGACGACGATGATTTTCTCTCTTGAAGATGACGGCCGACTTGATCTTGATCTTCTCTGATCTTCACGAATTCAAGGCTTTCACGCGTAACTCGAATTCTCCAAGATGCCAAAAAGATGATCCGAAAGATCCCTAGGGCTTCCTTTAAGGGGTATTTATAGTCTTAGGAAAATATGAGAGCTTCTATTTAAATAGAATTTGTATCATCAAGGATTCTAATCAAATATCTTAGTTTTGATTTAAATCTCTTGACTTAGAGTTCTGATTGGACTTAATTTGGGTATTGGATAAGCCCAAATTTTAATCTCAGTCAATTTATGATTCTGGTTATCTGCTCACGCGGAGCTAATCGCATCAAAATGCGGAGCTAAGAAACCAGAATGCGGAGCTATTGATTAGCTCCGCGTTTTACTCATACGCGGGGCTAAAAATAGCTAAACGCGGAGCTACTAAGTTAGCTCCGCATTCTGTTGTGGAAAATCCTATTTTACTTGGAAATTTCACTGCCAACAGAACCCCCTCCAAAGTTTTCAAAATGACTTAGAACTTTAGCAAATTTTGAAATACTTTGGATTTTCAAACTGAAACACGGAATTAAAGTACCAAGTTATCTTCGCATTTTGTATACCTGCGCGGAGCTAATAGCTTCGCATTTCAATGGGTAACTGCTCAGTAATTGCTCCGATTCTCGGGCCGAATACCAAGGGGCGGGTTTTCTCATTTAAATAGAGTCTTTAACTCTTCTTCTTCCTCACTTCATTCGAAGAATTTTCCAGAGAGCAGGGCTCAAGAACTCCGGCGATCAAAAACCCTAGCAACCGATCAGTTCTTCTACCATTTTCGTAAAATTTTCTCTAAAATTTTGAGATCAATGGCACCCAAGAGGAACACCTCATCACACGCTACCTCTCCGTCGGCGGCCGGCGCTAGCAGCGGTGGCAGTGGCCGAGGAAGTGGCCACAGCGGCGAACCAGTTCATGCCGTGCCTATTGAAGGTAAAAATTTCAACTTTTGGACTCTTTAGAAGAATTTTGGGGTGATTTGGCTCGGTTTTGACCGATCAATCACTTCTTTACCGGCGAGATCGCCATTTTCCGACCGTACGGCTTGGAGAAGAAGAAAGGCTTCTGGTCTTCTATGCGAAGTTATCGCGTTATCCTCACGTTTGAAAATGCGGGACTATTTTGACTAGCTGTCGCGTTTCAACGCAAGGCTATGAATTTTTGCTTCGCGTTTGTAAACGCGAGGCTATTCTCCTTAGCTTCGCGCGGAGTTATTTTTAGCTTCGTGCGGACTAATTTTTAGCTTCGCGTTTTAGTTAAACGCGAGGCTATCTCCTCAGCTCCGCGCGTAGTTATTTTTAGCTCCGCGTTTTTATACTTAGAAGATTTTCTGAGTTTTGTAAAACTTTTTCTAACTCTTGATTCTTCTTTTGCAGTGGGGTATTCGGTGGACGCTCTCCCCCATAGGTACTTCGGATTCGCTGGGGGTGCGGATCTGACGGTCCAATTCCGTTTCACCACTGTTTTAGCTGCATACAAGCCGGGCCTGAGGGAACGCAGGGAGAAATTAATCAGGTACCACCCTACTACTGCACGAGAGATTATCACCGATGCAGCTTTCGAGGCCACCAACCGAGAAGTGTTGGAGAAGCCCATTTTCTCTTTGGAGATGCAATGGGACATTCAAACCAGATCCTCTTTGAAGAGGAGTGCATGTGGCTCTATCAGTCTGACAACTTGCTGATATTTTTACCCAGTATGGAGCGTAGCTATCCTCTGGTCTATCTTCAAAGGCTAGCCATGCACCAATTTTCATCAGCAAAAGTAACTCTAAGGAAGCCAGAAGCATATGTTTTACATCATAGTTGCAAGTTTCAAGCTCTGGTTCCAAAAGGTAAACTTTTGAAGGAGTTACAAGAACTCTGCGACAGCTCATTAAGTTTTCTTGAGGACCATTTATGTTAGATGACAATCTCTGTCGCTTTTCAAAGCGATAGAAAAGTATAAGGGCTTGTAGCATGTCGAATTCAACTTGTGCATCTTCACTAGGATTCTTGTAGCAGTACCTTCAGGTGATCCACTAAGAACTTTAAACAGATCATAGTTGACATTTGCAGAGGAGATCTTTTGCATGTGAATTAGAGAATTGAGCTGGAAAAGCACCTCGTATGGCACAGTACAATCAACAGGATAGTTTAAAATAGGAGGGCATAATAAGGAGCCGCGCTTTTGAAGAATCTCATCAGCGGTTGATCCAGCAATTCGCATTAAATGGCGATGACTTGTGCCGGCAAGCTCATCACTCCATAGAGGAGACTCGTCGTCCAGTTATTGATGAGTCGACGAACAGGTTAAAGCTTTTGGGAGAGTTATAACTCCCTCTACTTTTGTAACTTTTTGATTTATGAATAAAGATAATTCTTTTTCTTTTTATCCGTTGGCTACAAAATTTGCTTGCACAAAAAAAATAACTTGTCATCAAAATAGTTCATCGTTTTTTGGTAAAACAATTCAAGGCTCATTTGCGTAACTTAGATTGTTAATACCAACCGGGTTACAATTATTAATCTCGGTAAAGCCCTTTTAAACAGAGCTAAATGATAGTTTGGTAAAAGTGTTTTACTACTTAGACCAGGATGATCGGGTCAGGACCATTAACTTAGACAGAGACGCCTAATTGCACATGCCTTAGTTTGATAAAGAAGTTCAAGTGCTCATATGCGTAACTTGAACAAGTGGATGGTTATACTTATAGAGATATGAACCAGATGTGATAGTAAATGATTTTTTTAGGCATAGTACTTTTTCAAAAATTTGCCGTTAATAGGCATCATCATCCCGTCACCATACTGGTTCATTAAGCGATAAGTTCCACTAGAGTATACCGTCTCTACGATGAACGGTCCTTTCCACTTGGGTTCAAATTTACCTTTAGTCTTGTGGGATAGAATCATTGGCCCTTTAATAGCCAGAACCAAGTCTTCTTGTTTAAAAGCCCTTGGTTTAACGTTCTTAGTGAACGCTTGCGAGATTCGGGCTTGATACAAATCAATTTGTTGTTGAGCTCAGAGACGTTTTTTATTCAACGCTTCTAGTTCTCGCAATCTTTGTTGATGACATTCTTCTGTCGTCATCTTTGTGGCCAGGGCCACTCTTAATGATGGTATTTGGACTTCAAGAGGCAAGACGACCTCACTTCCATGAACTAAGGAGAACGGGATAGTTTTTGTTGGGGTGCGGACAGTAGTGCGATAAGCCCACAAATACTCTCCCAACTTTTCATCCTAGTCTCGTTTGTTGGAGGAGACGAACTTTCGAAGGAATTTAATAATAGTCTTATTAAAGGCTTCGACCAATTCATTTGCCGCAAGGTTATATGGCGTTGAAGCAACATCTCTGATTCTGAACTTATTACAGAATCTTGAGAACCCCTGGCTGATGAACTGCGGTCCATTATAGTGAATGATTCTTCCGGGGACGCCAAAACGGTAAATGATATGATGCTTAATGAACTTAATCACATCCGTCGTTTTTACCTCTTTCATGGGCACGGCTTCGGCCCATTTTGAAAAATAATCGGTTATTGCGAGAATAAACCGATGTCCTCTGGATGACGGGGAGTTATTGGCCCCATAATATCCATTCTCTATGCTTCAAATGGCCAACTAGCAACGGTACTGTGCAAGTATTCTGGGGGTTGATGAATGAAATTAGCATATACTTGACATTCATGGCACCGTTTAGCGTACACTATTACTTTTGTAATCATTTTCGGCCAATAGTATCCTAGCCTTCTTATGCGGTCCCCGAGTTTTGGACCGAGCTGGTGAGCTCAACACACCCATTATGTGTTTCTCTCAGCACCTCATCTGCTTCTGCCTTTGATATGCAGCATAGCAGGAGACCATCACTTGACTTTTTATATAAAGTTTGAAGCGTATGATCATAATAAAATCTTTGAGTCTTCCTCTTTATTGAGGCGGCTTCTTTCGGATCCTCTGGCAATATCCCATATAGGGCATAATCCACAAACGGAAAACGCCAATCACGGGGTTCCAGAGTTAAGCCTGTTTGGCACACCTCTTTGGTTTGGAACACCGTATCCGGATGGAGTTCTCTGCTACCAATAGTGATGCTTTTAGCTTCACCCGGTGGGATTGCCAACGTTGCAGCTAGTGCGGCAAGAGTATCTGCATAGACGTTCTCGTTCCGAGATATATGATAGATATAAAACTGTTCAAAATATCCTGCTAGCTGATGATAGGGGATGAGGGCTTTATGTCTGACTTCATATTCGCCTGTTATCTGATTGACAATGAGTTTAGAGTCTCCATATGCCTCTAGATGGTTCACCCCCAGTTGCAGAGCCATTTTTAAACCAATAATGAGCGCGTTGTATTCCACTACATTGTTCGTACACGGCTTTGTTAATGAGTAACCGTTAGGCAGTGTGTTTATGTGGGGATATCAGTACAACCCCCACTCTAGCAGCATATCGTCTGGCAGCACCATCAAAGAACATCTTCCATGGTTCTTTGCTAGTTGTGTTAACCTCTGACGTCTGTTTAGAGTTGGACCAAATTGGATGGTCTGCTAGGAAATCGGCGATCGCTTGTCCTTTCATGGTTTTTTGAGGAACGAAGTGTATATCATATGGCGATAGCAATAACGCCCATTTCGCTAATCGACCGTTTAAGGACTCCGGTTTTATCATCAGGATTTTCAAGGGATTAACCCGTGATATGACATGAATTGTTTGCCCTGAAAGATAGTGTCGCATTTTCTGAACAGCAAACACTAGGGCTAAACATTCCTTTTCAATCGGGGTATACCGATGCTCGACCCTGATCATTGTCCGGCTTAAGTAATAAAGGGCGTGTTCATGGCCGTGCTCATTATACTGAGAAAGTAATGCTCCTAACGCATTATCCATAGCTCTTACATATATGAGGAATGGTTGTCCAGGGACCGGTGCCATGAGGACAGGAGGTTTGGTAAGGTATTCTTTGAGATCGTCAAACGCCTATTGACACGCCTCATCCCATACAAAGGAAACTCCCTTTTTCACGAGTCTGGAAAACGGCTGGTATCGTCCTGATAGGTTAGAGATAAAGCGCCGGATATAGGCCAGTTTTTCTTGTAATCCCCTTAATTCTTTAAGATTGTGGGGAGGCGGCATCTCATTGATCGTTTTTACTTTTTCAGGATCAAGGAAAATTTCTTCTGAGGTAACTATGAACCCAAGGAATTTCCCGCTGGACACCCCCATGAAAGACTTAGCAGGGTTCATCTTCAAGTGATATTTTCGCATAAGATCGAAGACTTCTTAGATCATGAAGATGATTGTCTTTGTTTTTTGCTTTTGACTGCTACGTCATCCACAATACTCTACCGTTTTGTGCAGATGTTCTTTAAATATAATGCTCATTGCACGTTGGTAAGTGGCACCAGCGTTCTTTAGCCCAAAGGGCATTACTGTATAACAGTACACCCCCAACTGCGTTTTGAAAGCCGTGTGCTTTTCATTGTCTGGGTTCATTTTGATCTGATTGTAGCCTGAGAAGCCATCCATAAAGGACATCTTCTCGTAACCGCAGGTGCTATCAATCATTACATCGGTAATTGGGAGTGAGAATTCATCCTTGGAGCATGCAACATTTAGATCCCAAAAATCGATACATATCCGGATTTTGCCATCTTACGAACTGGCACTATATTAGCCGCCCAATCGGGATGTTGCTCTTCATGGATAAATCCCGATTTTATGAGCTTATTAACCTCAACGACTATCGCCTCCATCAATTCCGGCCGAAAACGCCTCTGTTGTTGCTTAACTGGCTTGGCATCTTTTTTGATATTTAGTCGGTATGTGGCAATCTTAGGATCAAGACCAGGCATGTCTTCATAGCTCCATGCGAACACATCTATGTACTCCTTGATAAGAGATATAAGTTCCTCCTTTTCCAGGGAAGTCAGTGTGTCGCTTATGAAAATAGATTTCGGGTTCTCTTCCGTTCCCATATTAACTTGTACTAGTTTATCCTCTGTGGGCGGGTCACGCTGTTCAAAGCGGACATCCCAAAGGGTATCCATGTGCTTAGCCCAGGAATCATCTTGAACATCATTCCTCGTCGCTTTCCGGTGCGGCTGAAACCATATTTACTGTTAAGGATTGAAACCAGACGCCGGTACTTAGATCCGAATCGTGGTCAAGTAGATGTAAGTCCTCATTGGCCGAAGAGTTTTCTTCGTATTTGTGTGGTGATAAGGGAGGAGTAGATACATAGCCCAACTCCCTTCTAGTTCTCTGATAATAGTCCGGACTCTTCCCTTTTGGTCTAAATGAGGGTATGAGATTTCGTCGCTCTTTCCCAAAGTTCAATCCCGGTTTTTGGGTAAAATTATAACCCATCTTTTCCATCATTTGTCGGGATTTCTGTTCATATAAGTGAAATTGAGGTGATATTTGTTCATCACTTTCACTACTTTGTCTTTGGTTAGGCGACGTGATCACTTTGTCGAAAATCGATTTATGCGATACATGTCGCGGTGGTACTTCAAAGAAGTGATCTCGTCCTTTTATTATTTTAGACCATGAGATGAGAGACGACCTTATTGGCAAGTGATATGCCGCCAAAACTTCAAGTTCGGATAGGTCATCTGCCTCGGTGGATGTACAAGAGGGCTCAGACTCTGTAGCTATAACAGGCTCGTAGACTAATTTTATATTTTCATTAATAATCCACTCATCCTCTGCTACATTGGCTACATTATTATCAAAATTCATTTTAAGATTTATGCGGGGGTTAATTTCGTAATCACCCCCGTTATCCTCTTCCGGAAATTCGTACTGAGTATCGGCCTCGTTGTCGCTATCTTCGGGTTCTCGAGACCTTTTATATTTATTGTTGGAGACTTCGTGGGCTGGCTTATAGAGCATAGCATCCGTGAAGTAGTTCTCTAATCCTTTGAATGGCTGCCTATCTGTAACTAAAGTCCGGACTTCTCTTTGATCATCACAATATTTCATGCACTGGTGGAGAGTCGACGGGACTATCATATAGGCGCGTATCCAAGGTCGCCCCAATAAAATATTATAAGACGTATCTGCGTCGATAACATATCATGTAACCTCTGTCCTCAAATCTCCGATTTGACACCGAAGTCGGATTTTGCCAAGAGGACAACTGTTATTAGCGTTAAACCCGTATATAGTAGTATTTGTCGGTGTCAAATGATGAGGAGAGATTCCCAATAACTGCATCAGTCTTCTGGGAGTAACGCTTAATGCGGACCCCGGATCGATTGAATACGGTCCACCTTCGTGAATTCGACATATCCGGTGAAATATAAAGGTCTATTATGCTTTATATTTTTTACCTGCATATGCTCCGGAGAGAGTAATCTGCGGGACCTGCCTCCTCACTTGATGACAGCGGGGGCAAGAGTCCTGTTCTTGGTCAGCTGGCTCGACAATCTGAGCTAGGAATGACTCAGAATCTGCCAAGGCCTCTCTTAACGTCTCGCGAGTTGATTTCGACAATCGTAACAACTCATATAGCGTGACTCGAGCTGGAATATTTGCCAGTTGAGTTATTATATCAAACTTAAATGCAGTCTCCTTGGCTTCTTCGTCTTTTGCAGGATTTTTCTGGGAACGAAGTCCCTTTTGTTTCGCAGGCTTCGCGAGTTCCCCGTATATATTCTTCGGGTCTACTGTGGTATAGTCCTTGAGGTATGGTTTACTAGATCGAGTGCCGGAAGAGCCCGCCCCATCTTGATGAGTGGCCATAGCTTCGGGCTCTTCTTCAGAGTCTGTAAATGCCCCTGCAATTATGTATTCGTCTTTTTTTGGGCGGAAATAGTATTGCTAGTCCGTTTTTCTTTTGACCCTCTGCGGCAGTCCACTGTTCATCCTGTAGTAGATTAGAGTGGACCCACATGACTTCCCCTTTTTGAGTTGTTACGGGGACAAGTCCTTTCTGTGCCTTTTTATGTGGGTTATGATTTTTTATGACCAGCTTTTCCTCTGGTATTGGGGTCACCCCCGTAGGGAACTCATGGGTTCCGACCACTAGGGTTGCCATATTGGCAATGACCTTCTTTTGCTCCTCTTTTAGCGTCAAAGACTCCAGCTTCTATCAATGCTTGGATCCTGTTCTTCAGAGGATAACAATCTCTGGTGGGGTGCCCAACATTCCTGTAGTAGAGACAATAGTTGGGGTCGTTGATTTTACCAGCATCCTCCGATTTCCTATTTTCTGGAAGTTTCAGCATTTCCTTCCTAAGGAGCAGATGGAAGAGTGTAGGCGTCTGTTCCGCTTTAAAGGTGTATGTCCTCTCTTACTGGGGCCTATTATGTCTTATGCCTTTTTGATTTTGAGGTTTCGGGCTCAAAAGATTTGTCTTCTGCGGAGCAGCTTCTGACGCCATTAGCGCTTTCCCCTTATTTTTATTATTGATTTGCGCATACGACTTATTATTTCCGGTATTTCTTGATCCACGAGACTCTTAAACTCTACGGATCAAGTCTTCAGTTTGCTCTCCTTATTTGAGCAAATCTTTTCAAGTCCTAAACTCTATGACCCCCATTTTTAAGAGCACGTTGGTTTTGAGATTATGCCGACACGTCTCCACCAGAGTTTCCTGGACCATTCCGTATTTGCAATGCACGGACTTCTCCCGGAACCTTTCTATGATATTTTTTACCGTTTCTTGTTCTCCTTGTTTAGTTGCAAGGAGTGAATGAACCGAAATTTCGGTATCATCCTCGAAAAAACGTGCGAGAAATTGCTTCTCAACATCAAACCAGATATTAATAGTACCTGAGGGCAACTGCATAAACCAAATAAAGGCAGGCCCTCGCAAGGTACTTGCAAATACCTTGGTCATTACCAGGTCATTGCCCATTAAATGCCCTGTTTGAGACAAAGTAATAAATATGTTGACTGGGAGATCCTTTCTAGTCATATGGCTCCAATTTGAGCGGTTTGTATTTCTCAGGGTATGGTGCCAAATCCCATTCAGACGGGTATGGTCTTGAGACTCCTGATTCTTTCAACTCCTTGTGCATTAGTGCTTCGAGTTGGTTTTGTAACTTCTCGATTTTCTCTTCATGAGGGTCATGAAAAGAATATTTATCCTCGTCCTCATGTGTCGAGTGGGCTTTTTCTTCTTTATCTTTCTCGTTCATTTTGTTGAACGGAGTTTCTTTTCCCTTCTTGGCGTTATCCTCGACAATTTTTTGAGTATTTTCCACCACTCTTGAGAGTATCATTTTAAGATCCTCGATTGTATTTTGTTGCTCCCGAATCATTTGTTCTTGGGCCTCAAATCTTTGGTCAATATCATCAGTTCTATCCATCATATGTGATGCTGACTTCTTCAATTTAGACAATACCGAAAAACGAGGAGAGGCTATGGCCGAGTTATCACTATCATCGTAATAGGAACATTTCACAAGTTTCTTATAGTTTCGGACCGGGATAGCACCTGACTTAAGTCGGGTAAAATGATAAGGTTTTTCATCGCTTGATTCTGAATCACCATTCTTTTCTATGACTTTCTTACCCTTTCCGACCATATTAGAAATTACAATTCTCCACTCTTTTCTTTGGGGAGTAATCTTTGTCTTCTTGGCAGGATTTTCGTCTGACTCAGTCAACTGGCCGAACACTGATATCATGTTCTTACTGCAGCAACAACTGTCCATTACAGCGGATACTGCTGTCATAAGCTAGTGGCAATGACAAGTTGGTTTAGACTGAACTTGATTTATACTCCTTTTCTTGATTAAGTATTCTCTAAGATCAGTGGCCTTAGATATGGAGTCGTGGGGCCCACTCATCCATTGAGAGGGTCTAGGGGCCCACTGGAGCTTCTTGGGACCATTGGAGTCAAGTTCTGGTCCAACAGTGCAATGATCAACCCTAATTTTGTATTCAGGTTGATTTACGCGGAGTTGAGCAGTAGCTTCGCGTTTTGACACGCGAAACTGAGAAGTAGCTTCGCGTTTTGATATGCGGAGCTGAGAAATAGCCTCGCTTTGGATACGCTAGTCTCGCGTTTTACGCTTGCTTGACGTTTTTGCAGAAGTTTATCTTCTGGAATATTAGCCCCGCGTGGAAGGAAATTCTTACACACTGGCTTATTTTTGCGATTAACGCAAGTCATAACATCGCGTTTAGCGCGATTTTTGCGATTAACGCAAATTTACCAATCATCTTCGTGATTTACGCGGAGCTGAGGAGTTTTGCGATTAATGCAAGTATTACTGGCTTCGCTTTTATTGCTAAACTCAGTATTAGCCTCGCGTGGAGAATCACACACTGGCTCTAAGAAAACTTTATCCTCGTGATTAATGCGAGTGTCAGAAATCTTGCGTTTATCGCAAGTTTTACTGGCTTCGCGTTTATCGCTAAGCTCAGTAGTAGCCTCGCGTGGAGAATCACACGCTGGCTCTAAGGAAAATTTATTCCCGCGATTAACGCGAGTGACAAAAATCTTGCGTTTATCGCAAGTTGTACTGGCTTCGCGTTTATCGCTAAGCTCAGTAGTAGCCTCGCGTGGAGAATCACACGCCGACTCTAAGGAAATTTTATCCTCGCGATTAACGCGAGTGTCAGAAATCTTGCGTTTAGTTTGTTCATAGCAGAAATTTGCTTTCCTTCTATTGAAATAACTTAATTACAACGAAAGTGAATAAGAAAAGAACAAACGAGAGGATTTATAATTATTGCTCTCTTTTACAATGAATTGTGGGATCTCGTAGCGAGATCTAACTAGTAGTTCATTTTGATGATCTGACGACGATAATCTTCTCTCTTGAAGATGATGGCCGACTTGATCTTGATTTTCTCCGGTCTTCACGAATTTAAGGCTCTCACGCGTAACTCGAATTCTCTAAAATGCCAAAAGATGATTCGAAAGATCCCTAGGGCTTGCTCTAAGGGGTATTTATAGTTTTAGGATAATATGAGAGTTTCTATTTAAATAGAATTTGTATTCATCAAGGATTCTAATCAAATATCTTAGTTTTGATTTAAATTTCTTGATTTAGAGTTCTGATGGGACTTAATTTGGATATTGGATAACTCAAATCTTAATCTCAATCAATTTATGATTCTGGTTATCTGCTCACGCGGAGCTAATCGCATCAAAACGCGGAGCTAAGAAATCAGAATGCAGAGCTATTGATTAGCTCCGCGTTTTACTCATACGCGGGGCTAAAAATAGCCAAACGAGGAGCTACTAAGTTAGCTCCGCGTTTTGTTGTGGAAAACCCCATTTTACTTGGAAATTTTCACTGCCAACAACTGTAACAATTATAGGTAATAGAATAATGTCCCTTTTCAGCATGGTTTACCTTCAATGTGGTTTGAGAAAGGACATGAGAACAGTTGGAGAGGTTTACAAGTTCTTTTTGTCTAGTTATTGTTGGCAATCGGAGTGGCGTCTCGTTTGAGTCTCAAGAACTGCTTCTCGTGTTCTGTGTCTGGCTTTCGCTTCCCATCATTTTTAAAAAATTTATTATTATTATTTATTAATTAATAATTTAATATAATAAATTATAAAATTAATGGTTTTTAAATGAAATACCTATTTTTAATAAGTATTATATTATGCAAGATCCATCTCGAATTAGAATTCGTTAAGTTAATGTTAAATAGGAATCCAGGTTGAATCATAATTCATTGAAGTAAAATTAAATATGAATTCGTTTCTAAGTCGAATTCTGAATTACCTGGAGCATGGGAAATTTTGTGCTGACTTTGCTTGTTCCTTTTCAATATTTTACTTTTTTTGTTATTAATTAATTATTAATGTATTAAATCTAAAAGTGAATATTTTGTAGTACTAATGTTAACTGTTAATATTTAATAGTAATCCATATCGAATTAAAATTTTATTAAATTAAAAATACATAAGAATCTTGGTCGAATTAGAATTCATTAAATTAAATAGGAATTCTGTTAAATTTGAATTAACAATCTTCTTTCTTTCACTTTTTCTTTACTTTTTAAGACAGTAAAGTGGTCAACTGCTTTCATAGTGTTTTTCCAAGTAAAAGGGAACATAAGGGCGAAAACTAGATTTACTAGTCTGTCAAGCTACTGTTATTCTGTGAATCCACCTTTTCTTTTGATGGTTTACTGAGAACTGGGTCATGAAACTATTTCCTTAAACACAAGTTACATGATCAAAATCTGGAAATAAATTTAGACTGGAGGACGTGAATTTGCTTGGATATTATATGTTACACAAACTAATTATACAAAATAATTGTATTTTGGATTGCAGAAGCTATCCAATATTCTTTTTTGTTTCATCTTTGAAACTCTATAACCATTGGTTGATTGATCCAAACTTCATATATTCATGTTCCATTTCCCTCCAAAAAACAAAGCCTTATGGTGTTGAAAGCCTTTGCATACCATCATTTCCCTAAGCAGAAAAATTACTTGGAAAGCAAACCTCAGATGTGCTTCACATGCCTGATATTTCAAATGCCTCTTGCTGAGGAGGTTTTAATGTTGTTATCCCTCCTTGAAATCTGCAACTTCTTCTGTCTCGTTTAGCTGGCTCTATCAACTGTACAAGTTCCTCTTCCTGTTAGTTACTTTTAAACTGATCCAATCTATATATAATTTTCTTTGAAAACATTTCAGGAGGCTGTAGCCATGACAAAAAGCCCATTAAAGATCCAGAACCAGCATCAAAGAGACTGTTGAAGGAGAGAGGAAATGCAGACAGCATCACTTGTGTCGTTGCTATTGCAGGAGGCAAGGATGGTAACTCTAATCAGCAAGAGCAGCAACACCAGCAGAAGGAGCAGTAATGCTTTTCCTCAATCTTGATGCTCTTGTATCATTGGCTGTCTAACTATATGTACATATCTGGTAGCAAAAAAAATAATAAACTCCACTACTGCTATATAAGAAACCTATGTAACTCTCAGGGTGCTATGTAGATAGTTTAAAGTTGGGGTTCTAATGTTTGATCAGGTGGGAAAGTTGTAGCAGTTTAACGATGGCAGCGGTGATGGTGGCTTTCTATCATAACCTGAGTACAGGTAAACTTTCCTTGTTCACAAAGTAAAAATTATTTTTTTGTTCCGAGGTGTCCTGGCCATAGCGGCAAACTTCTTTTTGTATTGTTTTTCTTTGTTTATTTTTAGTTTTCTTTTTAAAAATATCCAGTCGGAGAAGAATGGGCAAGAATGGACAGGAGAATAGGTTGTGGTCTGATGCAAGAAGCACCCGATTTTAGATGGTTAAATTCTATAGATGCTTTTCGGAACATTTGCAGAAGGACAAGAACCCAGTGGCCTTGGTAATGTCAATTTTCCCTTTATTGTTTTTCACTTCAATTTTTGTTTGTCCTTGTTTCTCCCTTATTCCTATTTCGTAAAGAAAAGTGTGGAAATGTCATATTAAGGTTCAAAGTTTGCTTGTCTTAATAGAGTTTCAACTGTTTTCTGAACATATTTATCGGTTGTCTGGGTTCAATGACGCACTGTATGCTTTACCTTCCGTTAAAAATCACGTAATCTTAGAGCTTTTTAGTGATACTATGAAATTGGATATTTGCTGGTTGCTCCAAAACAATGTAATTGGAAAGAAAATCAAGATCAAACTGAGTTTGGTCCATATAGCGTTTAACTTTCTCTATCAGGATGAGTAGTAGGTCAGGGAAATATCAATTTTATGAATTTTTGTATGTATATTAATGCAAATTAATACATTATATATGTAACAATCAGAATGAGGCTAATAGTGGCCTTCGGAGACTTGAGGAGATTGGTATTATTATATTTGTATATTTTTTCCCACTTTGGGGTATGAATATGGATATTGCTTAGGTTTTAAATTTACTAACCATATGTGGCAGCCAATTACAGATTCAGATCATATTAGGATATTATTAATTATGATATAATTTGAAGGAAAACTATTAATGCATTAAGGAATATTAAATATTTATTATAATGCTGTTAGTCCTTTGTATCTGGGTATTAGAATAAGTCGGATGCTATTAACACTATCTATATCTGTATCATATTTCTAAACGGAGCAGTATCAACATTCATTGAAATATAGAAATGGAATGTACATTGATGTGTAATGGTAGTGTGGTTGTTTCTATTTACACCCCTACTTATGATATGTAATGGGAGTACAACGGGTTAGAGTAATGATATGAAGGCAGTAATTTCTTTCATGCTTGGGGAATTTTGGTATGTAGCTATATATAGGGATGGTAATGGTCGCGTATATGGGTCAATTTTTGGTTCAAATTATGCAATATTTTTAATAAAAAATAAAAATTTTATTTTTCTAATTTAAAATTTCGTATAGTACGAGCAAAAAATTGATCTATGGACGTGTTCATTATTATCTCGCTATATATAGTGGTAATATGATTCGGGATATAAACACATACAAATAATTCTATTTGTATTCAAATTTGAATTCAATTTTTTTTTTTTTTTTTTTATGAAATAGAGTAGTTTTGTAAGTTGTCTTAACATGTAGAGATGCCTAGGCCTCTCGTGTTAATATAGTAAATTCAAAAAAATAAAATAACTTGGTGGTGGGATAGATTGTGCGGGGGACCGTTTGTACATGGTGTGCTTGTGCAAGTGATATAAATCTTTGGAATAATAAAAAATATACACTACGATATATAATTTATAAACATGCAAAATCCCAAGATAGAAAAGAAAGATCCTGGCTCTCTAAGGGAGAATATATGCCATCTCTTGTTCATCTTTAGCATTATTGGGGATCATCTGGTCTTGTATCTGGTCTATAAGTACCAAGATGGGTATCATGTTACTTTTTGCATCTAGATTGGTATCTATGCTTGGGACAAGGGTGGAGATAAGCTTTGTGGCCCAAAGTGATACTTGTGCATTGATTGGTACAAGTGGTATACCTATTGCTTCCAGATTTATGCCAGAAGATGAGATTGGAGAATTATGGGAGACATAAGATTATGGCAGAAGGAGATGTTCAGGGTATTCTTTATTTATGCATGATGATGTTGTTGTATGTCATTCTTTACTTCGAGTGTCTTTGTTGGGCTGTGTGTTTTTTTATATTGTATTATTCAAATACAATATATTTGGATGGAGGCCAATCTGTATGCCGATTATACTGCTAATGAGGATATTAACTTGGACAAAAAAGTTGTCTGACAAAGTTCTTTTCTCTAGGAGTTATCGAATCTTGCGATATGAGATGTTTCTAGATAGAGATACAAGATATTCTGAACTCTGAAAAAAAAAATCCTTCTTGTTACAAGGACTTGGAAACAAATAACGAACATTGACAGTAAGTTCCTAAAAACTAGTCTACTAAGAACAAATTACTCGAATCTCATAGTGGATTAGAACCTAATTGTATATAGAATATATATTTAGCAAATGCATTATCAATTAATAGATCGTAGTCATGGTCATCATCATAATCATAATACGATAGACTGATCCATTTCAAATGAATTGGAACTTAAATTCTTCTCGTATATGATGAAACATTGGTTAGGATTTTTCAATCATAAAAATCTATGCTTAGGTTCTATTATGTCGAATTTGATTTAAATGACTATTTATTTAGGTGGATATCTCATAAACTCAGAAACTCACTACTCCATATTATATAACAAAAAAAAAAAAAAATTAGAAAATAATGGAAATGAGTTGATAACTTATATAAGTTAGTTGAGTTGCGGCTTATTTACTCTATTTTTGATAATTTTTTTAATTTTTTTAATATGATCTCAATCTTTTAAAGTTCATTCATATTCAATTACTTGTGTTTTAGTTTTGATTTGGCTTTCCATCAAGCAGATATAAAATTTAGGTCTTTAGTAAATTTATATTCACTTGATTGAATAACAAATAAATTTCAAAATATTGAAATTTAATCTTAAAGAAAATAAAGAAGATGAGATTATGATCCTACAAAAAATTAGTAAAAAAATTATAGAATTATTATTTTTCTTTGCTAACTTACATAACTTATTTGAGGTTGCTGATTTCATCCTGTTTTATTATATAGTAACTATATATAAGGGATAAAAAGGTATTTGATCCCTCCAGCTTAGGGGCGGTAATGAACGTGTTCATGAGTCAAATTTTAACTTTCTTTATACAAATTTTAACTTTCTTTTGTACAAATTTTTGAATTAAAAAAATAAAAAAATTATTTTCAATTCAAAATTTTATATAGTGCATGCTAAAAATTGATCCATTGATACGTCCATTACTATCCTTGTTGTCAAACTCAGCTGCTCAAAAGTTCGCGTCTAGATCCAAGCCCGCCCAATTCCAATTCTACACTACAAACTAGCAATGCAAAGGCTTGTAGCACATATAGAGGGAGTTTCCAAAGAAGGACACCATTTTTCCTAGTGAGCCTACTCAATAACTATTTGGACTGAAAGTCCGAACTAAAATTACAATGATTGGGCTCACTAGAAAAAATATGTGCTCCTTTAGAAACTCCCCATATATGTGCTCCTTTGGAAACTCCCCATATAGATGGCTTAAGTTAGACTCAAAAATAATATAGATGGCTTAAGCTGGACTCAAAAATAAAATAATTAAAAAAGAGACTCAAAAATAAAATAATTAAAAAAAAGAGAAAAAGTAAAATTCATCGATGGGGGATTTTTTTCACCGCATTTAGACGGCTCAATAAAATTATTATACTCTACTAAAAAAAATAATTAAAACAATTATTTTATTTATTAATTTAAATGATGCTACTTATAATAATTATATTGTGTTCGGCTAGCTAAACTATTGTCTAAACTAAGGTGAAGCAGAGTTGAGTTTCCTGTTTACTCTTAAAAAAGTAAGAGCTTAAAAAATAAAAAAACCAAAATAAAAATCTATTCTTGCAGGGCCCATTTCTAACCCTAACTCTAATGCGGCGTTCTCCTCTCCTCCCGCGCTCTCCTCACTCTCGCCACCAACCGTGCTCAGATTTCCCCTCGGCATTCCCCAAAACTCACGAAAAAGCCCTAAAATCTCAAATGAGCCCCCTCACATGTGCCCAAATCCACTCCCTCGCTCCCTCTCTCCCCCAGTCAATACCCTCCAATCCCAGGGGCATTTCCGTCCACCCGGCCAAAATCACCAGCTCCCTCGGCCGGCACCCTCGTCGGAGCTCCCTCAGCCGCTACCCGTTAACCGTAATACCTCGACCCGTTAACCACTTCACTGTCTTTTCTTTTTAAAAGTTTGTTCATCTCTTGTTTGTAATGTAGGAGGCTAAGCGATCACCGGCGGTGGCGTGGCGGCGGAGCGCGGTGGCTGCCGGAGTGATGAGTTGCCTATTTGGATCCTCCGCCAATTCTTCGACTGGCAGCGAGGATTTTGTGAGAGAGACTGTGTCTTCTGGGGATATCGTCGTGTTCTCCAAATCTTATTGCCCGTAAAGTTTCTACCTTTCTCTTTACCTTTTTCCCCCTCCTATCAATCTTTAACTCTCGTTGAATTTCCTTATCATATGCTTCATTTGGCTGTTCATGTTTTTTATTTGTTCATTTTGGATAATGAGTAGATTAACATGCGAGAACGTGTTTGATGAATTGCTCGATTGAGAATTTTCAGTGATTTATCTCATATTTCAAATAAGTTCTTTGTTTACAACCCGTGGTGTACATCAAGACTTAACGATCTCCTTTTGTGGCCAGAAAAGAGACCAGTCATAATTGAAAAGTCGAGAGATGATTTAAATATCAAGGAATTAGAATTAGTCGGACCAATATAGGATACATGCCATGATATACATCTTTGACAGGACTGTGAAGAAATACTAGATAGCTGAAATTGCTTGTAGGAAATACACAAGGGTGAATATTTTTGTAATTATGATAAATCATTCATTGCCATAATAAGATTGAAGAGGTTGTTCATAAAATTCAGCAAAGTTGTTGAAGAGGAAAAGTAAAGTGTGAACACAAATATGAATACTTACAGTCCAAATCAGATGCTGTATGCTTTTTATGAATATATGAATATGTGTCTTCTTAAAATATGGATACCGATATGAATAATTGAGTAATTATTCATAATATCCTAATACATGTCTAAATATTCAAATCCGTGCATGAATGGATGCTTATATATGTGTGCATGCCTATGAGTGATCCTTCAATACGACAATAAGGTTGTATTTGACTATTTGGCAAGTGGAGTTAGAGAGGGTAATACACTCACCCCTTCCAACTCTGACCAAATTTTGACAAAAGTGACGGGAGTTGATTGTCATTGTGACTTCGTAGCAAAGAGCAATATCAACATTTTTGATGGGGAATAGCTTGTGGGCTAAAACCCCAAATTCTTGCACATCCTTAAGATAAGTTTGTGTAAGCCATCTCTTGGATGCGACTATTCAATTCCCGTTAAGCTTATCTTTTTAAAACACTAACCTCTACAACCGCCTATCTCTTGCCAAACAAAGCCTAAATAACACATCTGAATATAGTAAATTCAATCAATATTGTCGCACTTATAATGTATAGCTGAAACCTTCTTTCCACTTTTTTGGTCCTACTGTTATGCTAGTCTTTGCAACCAATCAGAACTTGAATTTTTGTCGGATTTTGAGCCCAAGATTCAATAATATTTGTACTTGGGTTTGTTTTTGTGTGAGAAAATAAACAAAAATATAATACTTTTGTTGTTAGTAGTAGGTATTGTTCGGCTAGCATGCTATACAAGCATATACTTGAAGGTTATGAAATATTTGTATTTGGATTAGTATTTGCAAAATGAAATGAACACAAGCATGGTACTGTTCTCTGTTTTCAGTCCTGGAAGAAGTGCTTTTGGAAATATTATAAGATCAGAACTCAAGAAGTTGAAGGCATTGTTCTACTAGTTGGTTACAGAGTAGCATGCTTTAAGGAATTGTTCTAATCAACACCTGCCCCTAGTATTTCTATCTACTATTAATTACACCATAATCCCTATATAGGGATTTCTACATGGTGTATAACATGCAAGTGTTATAAACTATAGGGATAAAAAGAGATATCGAATGTGGTAGCATGCATCACATGTGCAAGCTGGAAGGTGGCTTTATATGCGATTACATGTACAATACGTGCGAGTTTGGAAGATAATTATAGGGTCTAAATACAATTATTTTGTTGGTTGATACACTCCTCATATTATTATCTATTTAAGAAAGCCTATTGGGGTTGAATTATTGAGAATCTTTTCCATATAAATAGGTACGCTTGTTATTACTCACATCCAATGGCACTAGCGTATATAAACAAATCACATAGCAACATAACCATGTCCTTGAAGATTTTCATGTCTACATTTATTTGTTTACATAATTTCATTACATCCTCCAAAATCTCTGATTTTGCTCATGGAGGATGGAAAATAACTTTATATGTTTCATTTAGAGTTGAGGTGAGTGTCAGGGGTTCAAGCACCGAGTGTGCCATCTTAGTGGCCAAAACTTTTCCTTTCTTTTAAATGACAGTAGGTTCAATCCCTACTTTAACATGTTTATATTTACCTTCTGAAAAAAAGCGCCTATATATGTTTATAAAAATCATTGATCCGACTACAATTTGATTATCATTGTGACAGACTACATTTACAACCATAATTATTATTGAGCAATACACAACGTCTAGTAACTCCACATTTGACATATTATCTATCTATTCAAGAAAATATGTTCATTTAGAGGTTTAAAACCTTAACTTTATGAAATGGAGGCCTGAAGGACGACCAGCCTGAAGCCTGCTAGGGCAGGATTGGGGCTTAGCATGTAGGAGCCCAGTGCCAGGTATATCTTAGTCCCTCTCTGGATGCGGCCACTAACATCCCTACACACAGCAAAGTTCTAGCACAAGTTGTAAAATGTATAATTTTACATGCTTCTAGTGACTGAATCACCAGTATAAAGGAAATTATAGAAGTTATTATGAACAAGAACAAGTAGGGTGCAAGAAAAAAAAAAAACTATTTAAGCTAGATAAGATATCTAGAACCAAATAGACAACTTTTAGACACTTCCGTTTTTCTTCTTTGTTCTTATTTTTGAACGAAGGCTATAACTTTGTACTAGGTCTGTGCATCTGTCATTTATGTTGGGTGTTATCAAATTTTTATACCCCGAGTGAACCTATCTAAATTTGGAACCAAACTGCACCATGTTGAAATTTAGTGCAATTCGATTTGTTGGTTTTTCTGGGAGAAGAAAAGGGAAGAACGATGGAATGAAAACAACAATTCCAGATATTTGATTGTAAAAAGTAGTTCTAAATCGATATTCTTTTGAAGTAACAAGTAATCCAAGAATCACTCATCAAAATAGACAAGGATTTGTACTTTAAACTGCAAAATTCAAACAAATATTTTTGAAGAATTAAAAAAGGCCTAATTTTGAGAGTTGTAGTTTTGGTTTTCTCCATTGTTGAGATTAAAAAGGAGTACCGAAAGGAATAGCATTTGGAGAAGTTGCTTGAGATTCGTCTTCTTCATCTTCATTTTTGTAGCATCAATAGGAAGAGATTAATCTTTTGTGAAAAGGAGAGCAACTCTAAGAACTTGTTTGAGAATTGTTGAATGGGGTTTATAGAGGAGAATAATTGATGGAAAGTTCTCAAGGGAGAGAATTGACAAGATCCAGAGTCGGGTAGCGATAATTTAAGGTGAGGACAATAAATAGTTAATATGTTGGTTCAGTTTAGATGGGGTTGAAATCAATGAAAAACTGACTGAAACATACAATAAACCGAGCCAAACCTACCCAACCCAGTTGGTTTGATCGATTTAATAGGTTCACCTCTTCCCTGTACAAACTATTGAATCACCCAGGTATTGTGCATCAAGCATAAAGGCTTTTAACATGGAAATTAAAACATTAGGAGGACTTCAACATTGCCACCTCCTCAATTCGCTTATCATGTGCTAAACAGTGATCATAAAGGCCAAATCGGGAAAAGTAAATCTTTGAGCAATGCAACTGGTCATAGTTAGAAATCTTGAGTTCCTGTATATAAAAGTAGGAAAAGTTAGATGTGGCTAATATACTTTGAAATAAGGAAAATAGTATTTAAAGTATTGATTGGGAGAATTGGAAAAAAAAAAAAACTTCTTGATTGTGATGAGTTCGTTTGTGAATATTTACTTGGTACCCATGTGAATATATATCAAATTTTATCCTTAGAAGAAAAATAAGCATAAACATTTAATTTATTAATATTAAAAATAAAATAATCATTTTAGTTGCATCTTAGATGTTTAAAAAAGGTAGATTTTAAAGACTGTAGCCCATGTGCTGTTAGTTGAGGTTGATGTGCCTTGTAGCTGTATAGTTGGGGGCAAGACTGCAGGCATGGATGTCATATCATGCTAGATCTTACAAAAGTTTTCCAAAGCCTAAATAACGTTTGTGGTTAATTAGTTATTCACATAATACTAAGAGTAGAAACAGAACAATGTTTTCTAATAAAAAGGCAGGAGGCTTGGCGCAAGTGGTTTTAGGCAATGTTGAAAATAACGCATTACGAAACCCGTTATATATTGTTATTAAATCTAACAGAAAGCCAACGTTACTTAACAGTCGAAAATAACTCAATGCACCGTAATAGTGCGTTTTTTTTATGTTGTTTTATATTATGTTACGTTAAATTACGTTATATTATGTTATTTACAATAATTTTTAAATAGTTTTTATATTGATTTCGATTATTTATTTTGATTGTTAGCGAATTGTTGTAGTTTTTTTTCATTTGAGAGCTTGTTGTTTACTTATTTGATTGCTTGTTTTGTACATCCTTATTTACTTGATATAATGTTTTTTCTAATTACTGATTTTTTTTTGTTATAATTTTTTTCCAATTACTGAAATTCCTTACTTGCTGATTAAATTGAATTTCCAGCTAATCTAAAATAACATAAATTGAGCATTACAAAATATAAATTATAATATTGATAATAATTAAAAATAAATTTGAAATCTTGTTTTTTTTATTTAGATGATGACTGAAATTATGGGTATGAATGTAATTTAATTTATGAAGATAAATATGAGAATTACTTAGAAACATGTTAGAAATTTAGAATTAATTCTGGAATATAATTCTTTTATATTTTCTTTTAAAACTTTTAATTCAATTTTCAATTTATAAAATTTATTTTATATAATTTTATATTTTTAATTAAATAAATAGAAAATCGTGTAATCTACGTTATGCGATATGCTATATAATCTAACAGAGACAAAACATTACGTTACCGTTATCATTATTGTAAACATTGGTTTTAGGTTTCTGGATTAGTTCTTTTAGGTGCTAGGTTTGGGTGTTGGCTTTTGCCTCTTTTTGGATTTTTATTTCCCCTCTCTAACGAATACTCAAAGCAAAACAATAACATTAATTATCAGGGTAATTATAATAATTTTAATAAATTAAATATTAACATATTATTCTCTAAGTACTTGGGATAAAAGGCTTAGTTGTTTTTGTAAATATTAATACAGTACTATTTTAAGCCTAGGATATCTATATATACTCTTAGAAGAAATACTTTAGAGCCTGTCCCTCTCTCTCTCCTTTTTTTTTGACTTATTTATGTCTCCCTTTTTTAGCCTTCAAGTTAATCAGAATTCGAGTTTGAAATGGATTCCTACTTAATTTTAATTTAATGGATTCTAATACAATATGGGTTCTATAATTTTAGTTTAATAAATTCTAGTTTGATATGAATTCATTTTAATAATAAATAGTAGGATTAA
Organism: Dracaena cambodiana; assembly: GCA_036321105.1. Lineage (NCBI taxonomy): Eukaryota > Viridiplantae > Streptophyta > Magnoliopsida > Asparagales > Asparagaceae > Dracaena > Dracaena cambodiana. Next base: position 33,091,740 of record JAYEPQ010000008.1, read on the forward strand.
ATTTATTTAAAACTATTAATTTGATCATTTATTATATTAATTATTACTACTGTTAAAATCAAATAGTTCAGAGTCTTCCCACCCTTTTATTTGCTTCCCTACAAATTATAATTTTCATAAAATAAATTATTAATTTATGATTTTAAAGGGATAATTGATTCATTATTATCATGTTTTATAGAGGTCCATCTCGAAAAATAAAACTCAAACTTCAATTAGAATTACTCTTAAGAAGAGTCAATATTTAATAGAGTTTTCCTTAAAAGGGAAATTTACCTGCAAATATAGTTGAACTTCATCTCAAGATATTATAAATTTTAATTGTATATATTGATTGTTAATATTAGGGTCAAGTATTTGTTTAAATTGTTAGTTTTGTAATTTATTATGTTGATTATAATTGTTATATAAATAAATAAAAATAAATTATTTCAGAATGACATGCCACTAAAAGGAAAAATGGTTTGGAGTTGTGTTCCTCTCTTTATTTGTTTTCTGATAAATTATAATTTCTAAAAAAAATATAATTATTAGATTATGTTTTTTATTAGTAAAATTATTATTACTACCACACGAAGTTCCTTCTGAAATTGTAAGCGCAACTAAAATTTCACTTAGATCTTTTCTTTAAAGAGTTTAGACTTCTTTTTGAAAAAGAAAGCTCACCTCCACATTTAGTTTTAGTTTCTTCCAAAGAGTTGTATTTTTAAATTGTATACATTAATTGTTAACATTAAGATAAAGTATTTATTTAAATTGTTATTTTTTTATAATTTATTATGGTTGCTGACTTCTACTAAGAATCTAACAAAACAAATAAATTCGGTCCGAGTGACTGACAAATGGCAGGCCGATTGGGAAAAAAAAAAAATTCTAATGAGGTTGACCTGTATATAAAAAATATACAAGATAAGATATTTCAAAATGATATGTGGCTAAAAACCTGAAGCAAAAGGAAAGTTTTTTGTAGGTGTGGGACTTCGGGTTCTCAGCAACCTCTCCTTATCTAGCACCTCTATCATAAATACAGAACTCAAATTGAACTGACATAGATTGTGTTTACATGAGATGTTAATTGGCGGTATCTACTAAATGTATTATGGCTGATTTTCATACATTTGCTAACATTTATTTGATATGTTAGACAAATTTGGTTGTTAGGTGTAAGCTCAACATGGAGTGATATGTAGTTAATGATCAATGCACCAACTGATCAATTGAATATTTGTTAATAGCTCATAGGCCATTTGTTGAATTGCTCACTACATTTCCATTTCTATTATACAGTAATAGTGTAAATGATGCTCTTTGACTATCATGATGGCAAGCAATAAACAATTAAATCACTCGAAACATCCATGCACCTTACTATTTTAGGAAACTTATTTAAAAGGATTAATTACAATAACTACCCCTGTACTATGGGGCGCCCCCTAGAGAATTTTATTTGCACTTGGAGACCCTAAAACTTAAACAGAGTGAGAAAACTGTTATTTTAGACAACACGTGCACTCAATGTGAGTAGAAATGTCCAAACTACACCTAACTTCAGCTCAGATCCCCTAACATTAGGGAGAGAGGGAGAAGGATAGAGAGTGAGTGCCTGCGATGGGAAGGTTGGCAAAAAAAAAAAAAAAAACACGAGTGCCGAACCACCACTTTAGCTCAGATCTGCAAAACAAAATGTATATAACATGAAGATAAAAGGAAGGAGAAGAGCGTACTTTCGGCTTTAAAGAATTTTGGTATACTTTATATTTAATTAGAGTAACTATATCAAACTGTGCCCTAATTTTGTTAAGTTCAAGAGAGTCTAAGTACGAATAATCGTTGGGGGGTATAATTGCTACTATCTCCATAGTACATGGGTAGTTTTTGTAATTAAACCTATTTAAAATATAGACAGTTAGAGTTTAAATCTTAATGTCGATCTTTTCTAGTTTTCTACATGCACATTGCACATGTTAAACATCTAACATTTTTCCATTATGCATTAGTGAGAAAAGTTGTCTACATCTGTAAGTTTAAACCCTTATTTTCCACCATTAGGAAGCACGGACTCGAACATAGATTCGGACACGGATACGGATATTGATATGGGACATGGCATTTGTAAAAAAAATGAAGACACGAACATGGCAAGGACACAGAAAAAATATAAATACAAGTATATTTTTTCTATTACTAATATAATAATTTTACTAAAATACCTAGAATGAAAATCTTGATAATATGTGGGTTCATATATCTTCATTCCTTTACAAAGGAAAAGCCATGCCATCAAGATTCATCTATCTCTCTCTCGCACTCTCTATAGGTAAAGAAATAAAAGAAAAAAGTAGTGATGATAGCGGGTCATATATTAGTATAGAATGTAAATATAAAAGATCATTTATTCAAATATAAAAAGCAAATAAACCTTGTGTCCACTAGAAAGTATTAAAGTATAACTTCACAAAACTGACTAGGTAAAAATAGATGTTACCAATTTAGTAATTGTTTATTTTTAATTTTTTTTTTTTTTTTGGTTCAAATACAACTTACAAGAAGTTTAGACAAGATAATGACACAATATTTTTTCCTTCAGTTTATTGGACACACTATATGGTGTGTCCGATATAATTTTTTGCATGTCTGTGACGTGTCTGCATTGGACACAAGGACACAACTCGAGCTGCATGTCTATACTTCTTATACATCACAAGGTGGCCCTTGAGTTGCTAGCTAAACTTCTAGCTAGACATGCCAGGAAAGATGAATGGCATTTAGACCGGAGAAGTAAACAATTGTCAAAAAAAGAAATGGAGGAGAGAGTTAAAAAAGCCTTTCAACTTCACTTTTCTTGTTGACATGATACATGTTCTACTAAGGTGAGTTCTTGCATAGTAACCTAACAATGTGGCATAGTACTCATGGTGCGACATTTAAACAAATGACCTGAACCATTGATCACTCTAAAAGTTATGAATTTATGATACCTTCCCATGCATCAAGCGGTGGTAAAATGAACAGTATCTCAATAATAGAACAAATGATATCAGGGTATTCAAACTATATGATATTTATGCACAGTAAGTGAACTTGTTTGATGCACAAACTAAATAAATGAGGGAAAACCAAATGAGAGTATTTTTTAATGAAAAGCCTGCTTTAACCTGCAATTGCACTATAAAATTTCCGCCATTCTTTAACAATTGGTTTTACTAATTCCCTGCATTTTGTTCTACGAGCACGACCGATGCCTCACAGTTTTGTTGTTTTTGGATATTCACAGGTATTGCGCAAGGGTTAAATCTATCTTCAAAGATATGAACAAGGATATTTCTGTCATTGAGCTGGATGAGAGGGGTCTGTTTCTAATTCCTCAAATTGCATAATTTTATTGGTTTCAACACCAAATTCCAGAGTTGATTACATGGTCTCTAAACTGTCAAACTAGCACACTGTTTCATTCTTCTAAGCAAACTAATGAAAATCATTCCAACCTAACTTATTTCATTTTTTTTTTTTTTTGCTTATATTTATTGCCTCTTCTTAGTATCTATGCTTCCATCAATCAACCTAGAATGATCGGTTTAAGAAGGTTCATACTTTATAAATCTTAAAGATAATACAGGAAGGACAAACTTCCATTTGACTGTCCTGAGATCAAGTGGCTTGTAAAATTATCGGCAACCTTTGGCCACCAACTATTTTAGTAGACTTGAGCTTTGTAATTAGCGGTTTTGCAGTTAACAGCCGTATCTTTTTTCTTTTTCCTGCCAAATTGTACTATATATAATGGAATGCAAAAATCTCTACAAATTAGTCTGTATAAATGCTCAAAAGTTCCCTATGATGAGACTCTCCTAGGTGAAAGGCATAAAATCAGGGAAAAAATCACTACTCTTTAGATCATCTTGTCTGCAGTGTTTAATGGTGTCCTTGGTGTATTTCAGAAGATGGACAGGACATACAAGACGCCTTGGGTAACTTTGTCGGAAGGCGGACCGTACCTCAAGTTTTCATCAAGGGAGAGCATATAGGTGGTTGTGACGGTAATCATTCACTTCTACTCTGTTCATATCTTTGTTATAGATTATTCATGTAATTACTACGAAATAATGTTTGTAATGCAATGTTAGATACCATGGAAGCATATGGAAGTGGAAGGCTGGAAAAGCTTTTGGCTGGGGTCTAGCAACAAGCTGTCTGAATCATTTGAGATGTGTGTTTTTTCTTGTATTTGGTTTATTGGTTATAGACACTGAGAAAAATGGATGTGACATCAGGTGCTGTGGCAATCTTCAACCCAAATAAGAAAATTTTGTTAAAGCGAAACACGTATTATGGCGGATGTAGAGGTTCTTCGATGAAGGAAATGTTTTGGGATACTATAAATTGTATAAAGTGTTGCATATCTTGATTGCGGAAAATATCAACACCTGATAGAATAACAATCAGGTACATCTATGGCTTCGGAGGCATGGCTTCTGGTCTATTATCACATAGTTATGATTTTACCGCTTGTATGCTAGCTCTGTTTCAAGAGAGAAAGGAAACGACCAAATAGCCCAATTCCTTTGAACGGGAAATTGAAGAATCAGCTTCTTGCCGCTTGTTTTTTCCTTGTATAACTATCTATCTATTCATTTATTTCTGAAAGGCCTTTCTTGACTGTCGTTGAGTGATTTCACCACTGCTAAGATGCTGCCGACTATCGAACTGCCGCTGACCACGGGAGGAGCCATTATCGCAAGCACGGACGCACACTGCCTAGCCTGAGCCACTCCACCGGTGACCACCACATCTGGAGCACCTCTCGCTGGAGCGTACTTACCTGAGCATATCCTTATTCTTCCTTATGAGCATATCCTTATTCTTCCTTGCCTGAGCATATCCTTATTCTTCCTTAGAATCCGTCGAGGGGTATTGGTTTTAGTCACCTGAGCATATCCTTATTCTTCCTTAGAATCCGTCGAGGGGTATTGGTTTTAGTCATAAGATATTGGTTTTATTCAAAAACTTAAAAGTGGGGTATTGGTTTTAGTCATAAGATATTGGTTTTATTCAAAAACTTAAAAGTGAATCTATTCAATTATCTCATTTTCAGGCTAAAGTGAGTTTCTTCTTGAACTAGCACAATTTTTATTAATTTGGATCTCTCTTTTATATATGTTAATATAATTAATTATTATTTAATTATATGAAATTTAGTAGGCTCACAGACTTTATTCAAAATAAAATATAGGTCATAAAATTGACTAATAAATAATTATAAATAATAAATTGGAATACTAATTTTTAGTCATGATTATTGTAATATTGTATGGCAACCGTGTTTATAAAAGAGTTCTAAAAGAGAATGGTTATTTAATTAAAGAATATGCTTGTACGTAAAATCTCTCACTTGCACTAATCTGACCGTGTGTCTTTACGATATGCAGTTAGAATATCATTGAAATTAGTGAATGAAATTCTGATAACTTATTAGAATTCTAAATGTTACTTAACTGTAATGAAGTTAAACTATATTTGAACTTAAACTGAATCAAGATTGATTGATTGAAAATATACCATTATAGACTTATCATGACTGTGATAACTGTAAATAATATTGGATGTGGGAGATATTAATTTAATATGAATATTGTATTTCGTTTGTACTGTTAAGTTGTAAAACTATTTTTTGCGCATACAATGAGTGCATGGTGGTTCGCTGGATCACATTATATTATTACTATTACCATTGTGTAGGTTCAGGTTAGCTTCGGACAATCATGTGACCATTTTCTCGGAGTTCGTATGAGAGACAATTGAAATACAGATATATTTTAATTAGATTCTCCAATAATAAATGACACTTTAGATTAGAACAACAGTTGATGTGTAATGCTAAAACTTAACTGTGATTAGCATAATCATTATCAAGTAAATATTAATAAATTAATTCATATACTATACTTACAATCATACAATCATATGTACTATGTCACTCATATTATTCATACATATTTATTTCAGTTACTTTTATTCTTTATCTTTCCATACTTGTATTACTTCTTTTATTTAGTCGCGATCTGACAATTTGGATGAACATATCTAGATGCTGAGATAGATCCAATGAAGCAAATTAAAAACCTAAAGCATTACTAGATTACCAAAGCTAGTGGACCGTAAACGTATTCTTTTATCATTAGTTATTTATATATCTTTATTTCCATTATTATATATTGTAATTCGCATTTGTCCATAGAATAAAAGTTATATTTTTCATTAAAATATTATTGAGTTACGTGACAATAACTGATATTGTACTATGAATGAAAGTTAGCATATTTTCATGAATACATTGTCGGACGACTTAGCTATCCAGTATTCCGAATGGTAAATCGTGACAGACATTATATAACAACACTTGTTTCTTAAATTTCTAATAAATAGAATATGGGGACTTCGTCTCACTGTTTATGTTAAAGAAAAAAAAATGATCATAATATCCATATCCAGGCCAAAGAAAAGTCATACGAGATCATGCACTAAGTTTCACATAAAGCTGTTATATCTAGAAATGATATTAAATTTAGATAGACGTCCTCCGCTTCACATACTCTTTACTCTTGTAATTTCCACAAAGCTTATAATCGTTCCATCGATAAAGATATGAAAATGATTGACATACATTACTTGAATGGACGAAAAAAGTATACCCCAACAATTCTAGTAATCTCTCCTAACTTTCTTTCTTTCTTTATGTCCAATCATTCTCCTAGCCTCAGCAAATCTTACTTTTAAGGTGTGCTTTAAGACAATGTGGCCCACTAATCAAGTTCAAGTATTGAACAAGAAAAGAAAAAAAAATTAACTTTTGGTATCACCGAAGGGAATTGGAACCATATTCGTGGATCGACAAGTTTTCTAGATTGATCGAATTATTGAAAGCAAATATAAAAGGAATACCAAGTTGAATAAAAAAACCTAGCAGACTCCTCACTAAATAGATACATGTTGGGAAAAATAATAAAATTCTAACTTGTATGTAAACAACAAATTAGTTATAAGTAAATCAACAACTCACAGATGACACACAATATTTACGTGCAAAACCCTTACGGGAAAAACCACGGGACAATGAAATAGCGAATTTCACTATTTCAGATAAATAGTCCAGGCTTCCGAGTCTTATCCAGAGAACTCGGGAATATACAGAAAATAGAGAGTGATACCATGTTACCTCCAACACAAAAGAAATCTCCAACATTGTTAGAGAACTGTAGTCTGTAGTAGAACCACCAGACTTACACCGTGATGGATATCACATGAAAAGAGTATCCTGCAGAGCACACCGAGCTTCTTCTCTTCTCTCTTCATTTCTCTATCTTCTTTTCACTCTTCTTTTCTTCTTGAATGGATGATTTGGTGATTTTGGTGATTAATGAAATCAAATGAGAGTACCTATTTATAGGCTTACATTGTGGCACTATTTCACCAACCGAAACTATTTCACCAACTGGCACTATTTCACCAACCGGTACTATTCCACCAACCATTACTATGCCACCTAATCACTCTCACTTAATCATTCTCTTACTTTTTCATTTAATCCATTTTTGGGTTGGATTAACTTTAACAATACATATGGGTGCAACTTCCGACATTACAAAAGCCACTTTGTTCTCTCGCTTTGCTCGCGGTGCTCCTCATGGAGCGGCATGTCGAAAAAAATGAACTTCTCCCTCCAGCCTCAACTACTACTGCATAAGACTAATCTTCAAAATTGATGTCAGTGATGAGAGATAGAAGCTCTTAGGGGTGAGTATCGGTCGGTTCGGTTCGGTTTTTTAAAAAAAAACCCAACCGAAAACCGAACCGAACTTATAAAACCGAAATCGAACCGACCGAAAAAAAGTGAAAACCGAACCGAATTTTCGGTTCGGTTCGGTTCGGTTTTCGGTTTTTAGAGTTTGAAACTAATTATGTGATAAACGCATATTTTTTATAGGAAAAATAATAATTTTCTTTCTATTTTTTTCTTTTTTACTTATTTAAATAACAATCACATGTTTTTCATTAAAAATTTAAAAGAAAAACACATTGAAAATAAATCAAAAGAAAAAAAAAGCTATAATTCTAAAAGTTCGGTTTTTTTGGTCGGTTTCGGTTGGACCTAAAGCCACCGAAACTCGTAAATAATTTTGGTTTTTAAATCGAATCGAACCGAAAACCGAATAAACTGAACCGATCGGTTCGGTTCGGTTCGGTTTTTTCCGTTTTATGCTCAACCCTAAAAGCTCTGAAACTGCCTCTCAGTACCAACTCTGTGAACTGAAATATATTTTTTCTTCAGTTCCACAAATATTTGCACGTGCTAAGACAATGGTTGCATTTGTTTACGTGTGAGGTGTTAACTGACAAACTAATTAAGCATGCGCTTTTACTTTTATTCTACATCAGTGTTAGCTTTTGACTCACCCATGCACTCTCTCTCGGTGATGATGCTAACATCCCAACTATAACCACCTTGGTTAATTTGGAAAAAAATCAGAAAGATCCAGGCGTTGTGGGGTTTCTCTTGATCTGGGTCGGTGAGAAGTAGACGCCGACAATGTTAATAAAACTATATATTAGGAAATTTTACATCATTAATTGTCTCAAGTAGAAATATGATCTATACTTTTTGTTTATCGGACAGGTAACCCTTCTATATATGGTAATGGCCATAGCTAAACGTTGCTAGGACCTCCTTGCATGTAGGAAAACATGTCGACCAACATGGAACAATGACACACTTTGAGGGGAGGTGGTTACTCTTCATCCACACCAGGGGTGGATCCAGGTGCTCAAATCACGGAGACAGAGTTGTTTGTGTATTTAAAATATGTCTACTGTTTATTTTAAAATTTTGTAATAAACCATATTGTATTATACAGAATTATTTGAAGGTCAAGTTATCCGGACAACTCATCAGGGTGCAGGACGCAAAGCATCCCTACATGGGGTTGTGGAGGAGGAGTTTCCGACCCAAAAATCTGTAATATTGTAGCTGATGAGTCATATATGTCCTCCTCGAAAGCCCAAGGCTAGAAGCCCGATAAGCCTTCGGGCTTGCAGTCTCCTTGGCAGAATGCCACCTTAGATTATCCAGATAAGAAAGTTGGAGTCAATTCGACTTGCCCCCTAAAAATCTACTGAATCTCTCGTTTGGTCAAATCGTTAGCAAATTGATACCCTCATTGAAGCAACCCTATCTCTCTATAAGCCAACTCTTAGCTACTGAATCCCCAAAAATCTTAACTACCGATTAAGTCTACAGTGCCCATGGGAGATATAATAACATGCCACCATCTCGGATGCGTCAAAACAACCCCATTCTACCAAGCATTGTCTAGGTGAAGGTGAAACAGAGTCAACCTCAACATGACGGAGAAAGGCTCCTACTGAATCCGATTCCGAGTTCGAGGAGAACTAGCCACTCTACCAATCCATTTTGTGCAAGTTCAAGCTCCTGAATCTGGATAAGAAATATGGTGGGACAACAGATCCAAACGATTATTTTTGCAATTACAACACTGCTATGAGGCTCAAAGGCATCACTGATGATATCTTGTGTTAGGCTTTCTCCATGATGTTGTATAAAGGGATGAAAAGTTGGTACAATAGACTCTCTGCTAGATCTATTTACTCCTTTATTTTTTTAATCTCATCTAACAGTCCTTTATTCAAGGATCAAATAATAATGTAAGTCCAATCCAAATACTCTAAATCTGAGTGAAAACAAATTTAGAATCTCAATTTTACCAAATGAATGACTTGATCTTGTAGCTACTGTCTTGAGCTACCGATGGAGTAACCAGCAGGGTCAAAGATGGAGCTCATTCACATGAGCTTCCGGATGGATCTAATAGTAGAGTTATTCCCAGATTGGCTCAATTTATTGAGCTACCAATATAGTCACTGATAGGCTCATGGTTGGACCTGGATTTACCTAGGCACCTAGCAATTTTTATCTTCATTAATAACAGGATATTTTCTTCATTCGAATTCTATTTTGGCTGAATCTAGTATCATTATGAGCATCATTCCGAGTTCTGCAACTTTGTAATTAATTCCATAACGAAATTCAAGCTGTACCCTATCAAATCAGTCAAATCATTGTAATTGTCATATATATTATTATTGATTGTACCCCATCAAATCATTCGAATCATTATATTTATCATATATATTATTATTGATTGTCATATTTTTTGATTCGCTCAATTATTTGGCATTTTCTTCATAATCTTTTACATGATTTGCCATATATAAAAAGAAATAGGATCCAAAATCCTAATAATTCCTACATGAGAAAGCAAAAAGTAGCGGCATACTTCTTTCTTTAGGGAGAAGCTTCTTTGGGGGAGCAAATTAGTGGACTTTGAATCCTAAGGAGGGCATCCTTAGGGGGTGAATGTGCATGACGCTTGAACCATCTTTACCATTTCCTTGTATTTGAATTGTTCTACATTCTTTTTAATTATTATTTTTTTTCAATTTCTGTTGTAAGCGTTTTATTTTTTGGTTTATGCCAGCACAGTTTCTATTCTATCATAGAAAATCTATTCTACCGAGATTGAGTTTTTCCAATTAAAAATGGATCAATTGTTAAATCTGTTTTAATTATCTAGCATAGACGAGTACGGAACGCCTTTAAGGCGGCAATTTTGATATTAGAGTTGTTTGATGACTTCGTATCTTTCACGAACATGTGGATGTTCATTGAGAGACAGAGTGTTATTCAGTTGGCAACAAACCAAGTGAATCATTCAAAACGAAGCACATTGATATTTGATTTTATTTCATTAGAGAGATACTAAACAAGGGCAATATCTTCTGGAAAAGAATTCTATTATAGAAAACCCAGTTAATATGTTGATCAAGATAATATGAGAAGTTAACTTCTAATACTGTAAGCTTGACCAATATCTTAAACATTTAAAGAATTTTGGATCAGAGTGGTCAATCAATGTTTGCATTCATATTTATGGGGATATGTTTTGGGTCTTTGATTGTTTTGAAAGCTTGTTTGTTGATACTTCAAGTTGCCTAAGTTGGAAATCTTGACAATATGAAGATTTATTGAATGTCTTTTATAAAGATTCCAGGGACCATCGAGGCTTTTGGCAGCCATTGATGGACATCGATTGATGAGTGTACCGAATCCTATAGTGAAGTCCACTCCGGCGGAACCCCATACAGCCATCGATGGCAGACTGCAATGACGTTGGGTTTTGATTTTGGTTTCGGATTTGGATTTGAGAGTTGCCAAATTTGATTCTTTTTCCTAACTAGATTTGTGCTCTTAAACTATAAAAAGGTATTTGGAAGACTTTTATATAGAGCTTTGGGAGTTTTTGAAGGCTCATTTAGAGTTTGAAGCTAGAGAGTGAGAGATCCTTTCTGTCACTTCGAGAGGTTTTAGAGATTCAAAATTTGTATTTGTAGACATTATCAAATATTAAAGGTTTGATTTAGTCCTTAAACGTAGCACTTATTTCGAACCATGTTAAATTCTTGGATTCTCTGCTTTGTTTGCTTTATATTTCATATTTTTGATTTTTGATGATTTATTTTTATTTCCTATTATTAAAGTTTCATTAATTCTTAATTTATTTGAAAAACTACCGTTACTTGTCTTTTACATTTGCCCTTTGCCAATATTACCCAATATATCTTCCTGAGTATATATAAATTCTAGGTCAACTCTTGGTTAGGATGCTAATTGACGCGTCTATGAGTCAATTTTTGGCTCGTTATACACAAAATTTTGAATTAAAAATGTAAATTTTATTTTTCTAATTCAAAATTTTCTATAGGGAGGGCAAAAAATTGGCCAGTGGTGGATACATCCATTACCATCCCTACTCATGATAAAAATTTTATGACTTTCTTTGAATGAAATATTTGTAGCCGATGTATATAATGGAAATGTCTAATTTTCTTTTTTCCTTTTCCTTTTTTTTTTTTTTTTTTTTCTCTTTGATGTGCATGCTTGTAGCACAGAAATGTCACTCTTTTAGTTTCCATTCATGAAAACTTTTACAAGAACAGGTTGTTATAGCTAGAAGTGAAGCCTGATTCTTGTCATCATTTAATGATGGCAACAAATATTCAGAAGCAATTAAAAGGGGGTTATGTATACTGGAGAATGTTCATTATTTTCAATAACTCCTACTAATTAATTCCTCATCAAATGACAATGGCAATTTAAGGCCCATGAAAAACGCTGAGAAAATTTATATGCTGACTTAAAAGATCTTCAAAATTCTTCCTCTCTTTTCTTTTTGTTGTTAGAATTCCTCTCTTTTATTTGGTCCAAGCTAACGTAACATATTGTTCCATGCTTTGAGGTCCTCTCTCTCTCTCTCTCTCTCTCTCTCTCTCTACCTAACATATTGTTCCAAGCTTTGAGGTCCTCTCTCTCTCTCTCTCTCTCTCTCTCTCTCTCTATTTCAAAATTAAATCACTAGAAAACTCCCATCCCCACTATATAACACCACTTTCTAAATTCAAAACTCCAGCACCTCTCTCTTCCTCTTCCTCTTCCCATCTCCTCTTTTTTACCTAACAGCTAGGGATCGACCCTTACCATGGGAGAACACATGCAGTGCCACACTGGCCTCAGCCTCGGGATCGGAGAAGTTTTCGCCGTTGACCACCAGCCAAACAAGCCCCCTGTCCAACTAGATCTATTTCTATCTGCTTGGATGAAGGAAGAAGATCGTAGAGAATTAGGGTTTACTATGAAAGAAGAAGATAGGTACGGAGAGATTCCTAGACTGCAGAGAGCCGCCGATGAAGAGGCGGGTGGGGCGAGGAAGAAGCTGCGGCTGACGAAAGAGCAGTCCACGGTTCTGGAAGAGAGCTTTCGGGTGCACAACACTCTAAATCATGTACGTACGTATGTAAATAATGAATCAACGCAATGTTTATGCTGCCTGTGATTATAGATGAATTATTGGATGATTGTTGATGTGAATTCTGGCAGAACCAGAAGCAGCATCTGGCCGAGAGGTTGAACCTGATGCCGCGGCAAGTTGAAGTGTGGTTTCAAAACAGAAGAGCAAGGTATATATGTAACAAATTAATGCTTTTGTTCATGTATTTTGTCTACTTATTTTTTCATAGATATAACTACTGTGTGTCTTTGAATCTTAGCCCATGGATTCTAGATACAGTTACGATAGATTTCTTACTCTCTCTTTAAAGAACGAAGGAAAATGCAAACTAGAATTGCAGCTAAAATACAAGTGCAGTTTCTAAATTATGACTTCATATAGGGAAAATATACTAGAACTATTGTTTTTGTTGCATAATTTGAGCAACCTCTCTTTATATGTTAACTGTTAAGGGAGACAATTATCACGTTGCATTTACTTAATTTATGAGTGAAGTCAATAAAAGCTTACTTGAAAAATAAAACAAAAAAGCATTTATATGGTGATAAACACTGATTAAATCTTTCTGAACATGATTGGCGCAGGACTAAGTTGAAGCAGACTGAGGTGGACTGCGAGTTTTTGAGGAAGTGCTGCAAGAGCCTGAGCGACGAGAACAGGAGGCTGAAGAGGGAGCTGCAGGAGCTGAAGGCGGCCAAGCCTGTCTCCCCAGTCTACGTCCAGCTCCCCAAGGCGAAGACAGTGCAAATGTGTCCATCGTGCGAGTCAATTGCGCTTGATCATGATGTACCACAGATGAAGATCGTCAACGAACATATTGGGAGCCTGTGCAGCCCGGCCAAGCTCTCCGGTTGTGTTGATAATAGCCAATAGCTAGGTTTTCACCTCAAGTTTTAGAAAGACCAACTAATACTTGTAAATATTAAAAGTAAATAAATTCTACAGATAAAAAATGAAATTGAGAACTATATTTATTAAACTGTATTTTGAGACATGTGTGGAAAATTTTGAGGGATGGGCAGTGAATAGATACTTTGAATGGTTTTTTAATTTTTTAATAATGATTTTTTACTTTTGTAAGTGGGATGGATAATATGTAAGTTGAAGGTGGCCATCATGATGAATAAAGGTGCAAAAATATTCAACAAGTCAAACAAATTAATTTCCCCTTTGGACACGGCTGGACTAATGGTGTTGCCCTAATGATGGGCTAATGGAATTTGATCTTCTAAGGGCTTTCTAAGATGGAATTCTCGGCTTAGGTATGAAGCAAAGAAATTAAGGTAATTTGAGCAGAAATTAATCGATTTGATGTTCTTGTCATTACTCAATCAACGGGCGACGGGGACACAATCATCATTTGATGACGTACTCAGCAGTTGAACGCACAAATAATATCTTATTCGGAAAAAGGAAAAAAAACTAAATTAAAAGTAACCGGTGAGAGAAATGAAAATATTCGTATTAAGATAGGTGTTGCTCCCATCGATAAAAAGATACAAAAAAAAAAGCTTACGATTGTTTGGTCATGTGCAACATAAGTCTACAAATGCACTAGTTTGACGAAGGAAGTTTATCAATGTAGGATAAGTTAAAAAAACGAAAGAAAGACAAAAAAAAAAAAATATGAATAGAGATGATACGAAAAGATATGGATTCTAGATATTTAAATGAGGAGATATTACTTGATAGAAATAAATTGAGAAGGACTATCAAAATGATCGATTCGGCGTGATTCTCTTTTTTGGTTCGTGTAGCTTATCCCAAATACTTGGAATAAAAGACTTAGTTGTTATTGTTGTTGTAGTAACCAACCAGAGACTATATTCACAAAATCGTAGGTCATCATTTTAAGCTTTCACTTTTGAGACAGTAAAGACCTCAATATAAGGTAACCTATCCCAAAATATTCCTCCACAATTATATGGAAAAAATGGTTTTATTGAAGATTCAGCAGCTAGCTTTCTAGGAATAAGAACAACAAATATTGACTCCAATCCTAATCGAGGTAAGCTCAATTTCAAACCACAATAGCACAAGTCATTACTGATTAAAAATTAATGTTATGCATGACAAAAATATGATTGATGTAACACGAGTGATTGATAATGAAAAAAAAGGGTGCATGTGTTCAAAGGTAACAAATCCAAAAAGATTTAACCCACATCCCATTTGTAGCTAAAAAAGAATCAATGGCACTAGATAATTCCAAGTTATCTGATGTTCTACCATGAGGGGAAGTTCTAAATGCGTCACATCTTTTTCTTAGTGAGCTCCCGTGCATAAAAAACAAATAATTATAAATTTGTCATAATTTTTTTGACAAAAATACTCTTAACCTTTTTTCTTAGTAAGCCCTGCTGCCGCCTCCGCTGCTGCTGCTGTCGTTGCTATCGGAAATAGGAGAGAAGGGAGAGAGCAATTCCGAAAAAAGAGAAGAAAAATATGGGGCTTACTGAGAAAAAAATGCCTACGTTTCAAACTCTCACCGGGCTCACTGAGAAATTGGGGCTCACTAAGAAAAAGATGGTGCGCATTTAGAATTTTCCTATGACTGAAATACGAATTGAATCTGAGTTGCTCTGATATCATAACGAAGATAGACAAATACGGAATTGCGCTAGCTTGATGGTTATTTTCAAATGCCAAGTTTTAAATTTGAATCATCTTTAACACGAAACAACGTGTAAGTTCGGTCATCTGCAATCATGCTGATTCCACATGATTAACTCTCTGCAGCCATCTTGATTTTTCGAAATCAATTCTGACTCGGCTTAATCCTACGCTCGAACTCTATTTGCCCAATAGTTGCCAATTTTTACGTCAAATACCTCGTATTTAATCTATCATGAGTTGAGGATGATTGTTGAAGTAACATTATTCATCCAAATTTGAATAAAATTGTGCAATATATGATAAATATCTTCCAAATATTTAGAATTTTTTTTCTCATTTTTAAATTACAAATATATGCATATTTGTTATGCTTCTGAAAGCTAATATGCACACCACTTATATTTTGAGATCTAGAGTTTCTTTTCCTCAAATTTCCTCAGCGTGGCCCAAAACCAATAATGGGCCTTCAGCGTGGCCCAAAATACATTCGGCCCAAAAGACTTTGAGTCCAAAGGTCTGCGCATATCTGCAGGCCGATAAATTAGTTACATCCTTTTCTCAAGGAAAATTCTATTTGCGCAAGGTATTTTACTCTTAGCGCCCTAGTTTCTCTTTACACCAAACTCATATTTTAAAATACTGATATTTTACTTTCTGCGCCCAATTTTTTTTCCAAAAATACCCTTTCTCTTTTTCTCTAACTCCTCACCCGTCCAATTTCATTTAGCAAAAAAATATTTTGGTCGGGTATTAATACCCGATCACGAAACATTAATACTCGACCAGTAAGCGAAGTCTCAAAAAAAACTAATTAACGATAAATTTCAAACAAATACGTATAAAACCTAAAAAAAATTTCAAATCGTACCTTAGATTTGTTCTCTGACATCAATTGCATGTTGGAATTTTCCATTTGCATTAGAAAACTCAAATGCAAATTCCAAACTCAAATTTCACTTGTCACGGTGAAATCGAAGAATTTAAAATTCTTCTAATATTTTCAGGAATGTTAATGTAAAAAATTTTAAGGGATCAAGAAATCAGATAGATGATTTTGTAAGAGATGTGTTTTTATTAAATACCAAAAAAAATCATTTTTAGGGTTTTAGAGAGAAAATAGAGGAGAAAGATGAGTCGTAGTTCCAAATTTAAAAAAATCTTAGTTTGGAATTTATAAGGGTAATTTAGTCCAAAAAATAATGACAAATTTGTAATTATTTATAAGTTTTAAAACAGTAGGTCCAGAGTAAAATGCTGTGTGCAAATAGAATTTCTCTTTTCTCAAGAGTCAAGACTTAAAAAGCTATAACTAACAAAATGATTTTTTGTAATGATTTGTTATGGAATTGGCAGCGGACACACTCCAAAGAAACAAATATCTAAGTAATATAGATACATGATATGATGGGGTTCCACTGATCAATTGATCGATGTACGTCCATAGACAACAACACAGATCCTTATTATCTAGAATAAAGCTACAACCTTTCAAGAAAACTCTCCCCTCACTTGTTCACTGCAAACCTTTAAAAAACTCATAAAATTTGTGGGACTTTGAAGATGAACTCTTAGACAAGAACGATCCGTCAGTGATCAAGAACCCATGCACAACCTTTAATCCAACTCTAGCCGCAAGCAACATGCATGGCTCAAAGAGAGAGAGAGATCAAAGAGGCTGTCTAGGATTTCGGTGGTGATAAAGCTCTTGGACCGTCTTATCTGTCTGAACTGGATAGATGAGAAGCTCAACTCGGTCATTTGAACTTGCTAGTATTGTGCTAATCTCTAAGAATTAGTAACACTCATTAATATTGGAGACTCTAGGCCTCAATAGCACAATCAAGACTGTTTCAAAAGTTCTTGGCAATAGACTGATATACCAATGTTGTAATCTCTGATAAGGGATTACTAGATGGGTTTCATTGTAGGGAGGAGTATTCCGGATGGAATTATGGCAGTGTAGGAAGTGATACACTAGACAACATAGTCCAAAAATAAAGGCTTCCTCCTCGAACTAGATTTTGAGAAGGCAATATGACATGGTGAGCTGTCTATTGAATGTATTGTAAGCCCGTGGGTTTAGGCGAAGATGGATAAAATGGATAACCATGTGGCTTCGTTCAGCCGAAATGAACGTTTTAGCTGATGGGGAGGCAAGTCTAGAAGTTGGTGTTGCAGGAAGCTTCAACAAGGAGATCATCTTAGGGCACAGTGGAGGGCTATTACCTAAGAAATGAATCTAGGATGCAGTTAGAACGCACCCAAAATATCTAGACTCAAGAGAGATATCCTTGAATGCCGTCCTACACAAGGACAGACGGACATTACCGGAGTGGAGTTCGTCCAGATAAAAAAACTTCAACGTGTCCTCGTGCTACAAAATCCTCAACTCAAGGGGTTTGGTGAACCCTCTCACTCGACATGTCTGGAATACAAAAGCACCGCCAAAAATATAGGCGCTTCTTTGATTAATTAGTTGCAAGAAAAGCCATTTTGATATGAGATGCACGATAGAAAAGAGGATGGTAAGGACTAGGATATTGTTGTCTATGTTGCAAAGACGTAGAGACAATGTAACACATTTTCTTCGGTTGCTACTTCGTAAAGGAAATTTGGAGGGGAGTTTTTATGGTATAAACGGTACTAATGTCCCAAATAGATTAGAAAATCTATGGACAAAAAATAATAACACACAAGGGCGGGAGAGGGAACGAATAAGTCTAATAATAAAATAAAAAACGGGACGGTATATGGAATGTATGGTTTGGAAGAAATAATAGATTGTTTAGAAATCATTATCAAATTTTATTTACATAATATTGATGATGATTGTATGTGGTGGACATGTATAACGAAGGGGACGGAGATAGGCCAAAGCACTCGTACAATTAGGAGAGATCCACATAAAAGACTGGAACCGCCACAAGTCCCGAAAATTTTGGAGGAATGACAAGAGGAGCATTATTGGGGGATATAACGAAATATACTTTCATCATGGCAATGTTGTATTCAGAACTCTGTTGTACTTTATTTTTATTTCTTTGCACTATGCTACAATCTTCTCTTAGGGAGAGACAATCTATGTTTTAACTAAACTAGTATGTTTCGATAAGAGAATTAAATGGAACACAGGGGACTACATACTCACCATTCTTATCTTGAAAAAGAAAAAGAAAAAAAGAACAAGGAGATCATCTTTCTCTAGTGTTGTTCACGTTGCCATTAATTGTGTGGTGCATGCTAATACGCTATCGCATGTAACTGCAATGTGTGTAGCTTGCAATATGCTGTCGACACATTCGTTGTTTGGACAAATTGATATTGAACAAGCTATCATCATTAAACAGGTGTTACGTTCTTTTGAACCGGGGTGGGGTCTGGAAGTTATTTCCAAAATAGTCAATTTTTCTTCTTGGAGAAGGAGTCAGATAGAAGGTCAGTAAAAATTGAAAAGGTGGCAGGACAAATTATTATCTCTCAAAGGGCGTATCATTTTACTTAGCACTGTGCTATCTCAACCTTTTATCATATGTTGTGCAGAACCCCATCCTGGCCGGTCAGGACTAAAATCGAGTGAAATAGGAAAAAAATCGTCTAGGATGAGCCAGGTACAAGTAAACAATCTGATCATTTGGTACTATGGGATCAGGTCTGCAAGATCGAGAATGAAGGTAATTTGGGTGTCATCGATATGGACTGTATGAATATGACTTGTAGACTGGAAATTTCTCATAGACGAGAATAATCTCTATCGAAAATTATTATAGACAAATATAGACTACGAGCTGGTCTATGGAATGGCATTCACATCCAACATGTCGGGTTTCTAACAAAAGGTGGTAGGACTGAACGAGCTATTTTGGTCTGCGCTGATGAGTAACTTAAGGTTCGATGAGTAAGGTAAATAGAAAAACTAACAGAGTAACTAAATTAATTGAGTAATTTAAGAATTTTGAGTGACTAATTTAAAAATATAAAAATTTAAGAGATTAATATCTGAATATAGAAAAATAAAAAGCCATAAAGTTATTGCCATATTCTAAGAAGACCAAAATGGAAAGTTCAAAAACAAAGCGTCATGTGACTCTCACATGACCATCATATCACTTGGAAAATTAACATATAGTGTAATAATAGTTTAAGAGATTTTTTAATTGAGTTTTTAAGAGATTTTTGTTTTTATTTAGCTTTTTCTCTAGTTTAAGATTTGGTGATGTTTTGGGGGTAATATCAAAATGTTGAAGGTTTAGGAGCTACGTATCCAAAACCTATAAATTCTCTCTCTCTCTCTCTCTTTTTAATTACTTGTTAACATTTTGTTTATTTGAGATTGACTTATTCTCTTGTGAAGTTAGGCAAAGAGTTGGACTTAACTAATATTAAGAACTTTTCATAGAGGTAAAGTATTCACAGGCGGTACTGATAAACATATACAAGCTCCTGCTAATTGAAAAATAAAGTCCAATGAGTATTTGGTTCATCCTATACATATCAGTTATGGACATCCTACTTTTCTATATTCTATAAACTTGTATATAACTATTGAGAGTCGGGATATTATACATAGTGTGCATATTCCACAAAAAAAAAAAAAAAATTGATTTTAGTTCAAAATGATCAATATGTAGATTTGAATAAGTGATTGTCGAGATTCATGTCGGAACATCTACTTTTCATTTTAAAGAGGGTTCAAAAACATATTTATTCTGAATCAGAGGGAGAAATGCACTGGAGTACTGATATCTTCCACGCACCTGAATCATCTCTTCACAAGTTTAGTAACGAGAATTACGATCCTATTGTTCCGATGGAAAGAAGAACATATAATTAGCTTTTTGGAAAATTTCCAAACAAACAATTTCAACAAAATCGTTCAATTTATTATTTTACTATGTTCAAGTTTATGTATTCCTCTGTCCGTAGAGTACATTGAATGTACAGAAATGACGATAATAGTCAACAGAGTTTCTGTTATTCATATTAACAGTTATTCTAGAAGAAATATTTTTGTATGGTGCTAATGATTTAATAACTATTTTTGTAGCTCCAGAATTATGCTTCCAACTCCTAAAAAAAAAATTGCAAATTTGAAATTGAAAGAATGAATCCGATAAACAAATAAAGAGCAAATTGTATGCCCGTCCTGATTTAATGTAGACTAGTAATTTCCAATTGCTTTGTTTTGATAGGGATGGTGATTTATTACGAACAGCTTTTATCTCATGCTCTATAGACCTCAAGCACAACTCTACAAAGTATTATCTTGTTGTCACAATAGTATCAACATGCAATAGCTTTGAATCAATATGTAATATGCTTCTTCTGTACGATTCTTATCAAATGTAATTCCAAAATTCCGTTTTTATACTAGTGATGGGTGTTGAAAACTAGCTCAAATAAATACAACATGGACGAGATTACTGCCGAGCACACATCTTATAATATAACTATCCAATGGTTGTTTCTAAGCAATAATAATTTGATGACGGATCCAAACAAGCCAAGTTTCAGTTTGACTTGGGTTTAAAAGAGGAACCAAAATCGCCAGAGAATACATAATAAGTTTGGCCCTGTCCAAGGCCACTGATCAAGGGTGGACGACCAGTCAATTGATCCGTCGATGCTACTTTTTGTGATGGAGCTAGGATCGGTCGATTAGTTGTGAGTTTGGATTAGTTTGCTTTTATTTATCTGGAAGTAAAATAAAAGTAATAGAAGTAACATTACTTTTATTATTTTAAATATCTGCTTATTCAAAAAGTAAATAGGAATTTATTTTTTATATGGCATCTTATTTCTAAATTTTCTTCCTCACACTTTTGATTTGGAAAAACTTTAGAAATAGATGATTTATATATTATTGTTATCATTCAAAAGTTATAGTTTTATATATAAAAACCAAATACAAAAATTATAAGCCTATCAATTAAATAATACTCAATTTATTTCCTAATAAACTTTTTTTTAAAAAAAAAATTAGCAAACAAATATAAAAAAAAAGTTTCTTAGTTTCTCATAATTCTATTAAACGAAACACACCCTTAATAAATCGAGTCCGCTATTCGTTTAAGCATAAAATTATTGGAGATTTTACATATCGGTACCTTAAATCTTTAAAAATTAGACTTTATTTTAGTTCTACAAATCATTTAAGTTACTTTACTTTAGTCATCCTGTGTAATTTTTGGCTCGAGTTTACCATTATACCCTAGAAGGGAGAGAAATAACAGTTGTTTCTCTCATTTTCCTCTTCGTTCTCTCTTCTTCTTATTGGGCTCTGCTCTCCATTCTTCTTCTCTCTCTTTTCCCTCCCAGTTAATCTCTCTCATCTTTTTTTCTTTTTTTTTTTCTAACTCCATATCTAATGGAGAGAGAAATCCAATAAGAAAAGGAAGAGAGGAGGAAGAGAAAAGAGAGGAAAATAATTTATGGGTATAATGAAAAATTTAGTCCCAAAATAATCTAGGAGGATTAAAATAAAGTAAATTAAAAGATTTAAAAAATTAAAATCAAAGTATAAAAATTTCAGCTGCTAAAATCTAATCGCTAAACCGATACTTAAAAACCCCAAAATTATTTGGGCCTCCCCGGAACAAACCTCGTTTACATGCCACGTCAGCAGACCGGGATGGCTTTGTGGGCTCCACTTGTATCCAAGCTGTACGGAAATTTCCAAATATTTGGTTTTGTTCCTTCGATTCCATCGCCGTCTCTCTCTCTCAATGTTGCCTTGTTCTCTTCTCCGCGTTGATGGCGACCGCAGGCCCCACTCGCTCTCTCTCTGTCTGCGTCTGTCTTGCTTCGCTTGCCGCCATTGGGCAGCACAAGACGACAGCATGTGAGCTTGCAATGAAGAGGGGAGGAGAGGCGTCTCTTGTCAGCATTGTTCGCATTGTCCTCCGCTTTCTCCAAGGCCATGGACTGAAGACTGAAGAAGAAGGAGAAGAAGAGGAAGTGTTTTTCATTCACCATTAAGTGATGGTTCGCCAAATAGCAGAAGATGGTACGCTCCTCTTGTTCTCTTTCATTTTGTCCACAAGTTGTTTGTGTTTTTGCTCCACAGGAAAAAAGTGAAGAAAAGATTAAGTTTTTCTTAAATTTTAAATTCTGGATTTCTATGGGTTTTTGATGAATCCACTACATTCATAGTAATGGGTTTTCCTGGCTAAGTCAATTCGGCAAATGGGCAAACTGAACTGCGTTTGCGAAGTATGATGCTTGAGAGCATCTCTCAGAGAGTTCATAAAGTTTTGAGTTGATATGTATTCTCAGGCTACATAGTGTTAATAATGAGTTGTTTGTGGTGTATTATTTGGTTTCAGCTAGTGTTCACTCAAGCCTTTGTCGATATTTATGGTATGTGGTTTACTTGATTGTAAGGTTCTGACTGAACAAAAAATATGGATGGTGTACCCTCTTTAGTGCAAGGGATCATCTCTTAGACAGTTTCTCCAACTGGTCTCGGTTTCATGAGCTTTGGATATGTAAATTTCCTTTCCATCATATATAGTGGTTAGCCATCTGATCAGTATGTTTTCTCGAGACACCAAGAATTGGATTTATACAAGCCCTTCTCTTGTCCATAGTTTTCGACTAGAAGATTAGTATTAATTATAATAGGGTTGACATCAAACAGCTGGTCATAGAACCTTGTCGAATATTTGGTGGAGCCTTGCTCCATAGCCAATCTCATTTTTATGGTGAAAGGTTCCGATTATAATGATGAGGATGATGATGAGGCCCCACTAATGAAGGTCGGTTGTTTTGATGAGGATGAGACACAATTGATGTACCTTTGGTTGTGATGAGGAATTACTGAAAGTGTATCTTTATGTGTGCGCATGCTGGTGTGCGAGTGTTCTTTTTTGGGGTGGGTGTGGGGTGCAAAGGATTTCAAGGTAGATCTGCATCATATAGACAGTCAAAAAACCAAGAAATTAACTACTTTAATGGCGAATAAAATGGTTGACCTAAATAGTGAATAAGTATTTTAAGTATTTAGATCTTTACTAAATGGTAATTTCTATGCCTAATGCCATAAATCTAAGCAAAATAGTATATTCTCCCTTCATTTGTCTCTAGTTGATGCATGGACAAAAAAACTGTAAATTACTTCATGTTTGATTTTTAGACATTTTAAATGATATTGGTCAATTTTAGTGGAGTGGCTCTTCTAACTGAATGACTTAACGTTGATTTGAATGGTAAGGTTTGGCTCATTTATTTTCTATTTATGCATGGACCACAAAAATGCAAATCATTTGATGTTTGGCTTTTTGACATCTTAAATGATCTTGGTCAATGTTGAATGACTTAATATTGAAGTTGGTCTTCTATGTGAATGACTTAATATTGAATTTGATTGGGAAAGTTTGGCTCCAACAGAAATCATTCCAGAAGTAGCCAAGTCTCTCTCGAGGAGGATTTCGCTTCAAAATCCTTCTGGAAGTAGCTAGGTCTCATTTTATTTCACTCAAAAGAGGTGCACAATAAAAACTACATCATTTAATCCTCTCATATTGCCTTACTTACAACTCAAAATAGCATCATTATATATTGCAAACCCTGATTTAATATTACCATATGAAGCATTATTCTTTGGAATTTCTGAGTTGTATTGGATGCTTTTTATGTTGTTTTAGTTTTACCTCCTCCCCTTTCTTTTTATCTTCTTTTTTCATTTACCCTTTCAAATTTCTTCAGGCTTGCCTAACATCATATATTATGAAGTTTCATAATTTGGAACTGGGTAATTATAATGCGAAAACTTATGAGATGGTGTATACCTTGTTACTTGAGTAGTAGTGGCGTGTCTTATGGAATGTGGGAAGTGAAGACATGTAGTCTAAGAGGCTTCTTGAGAGATACTGTTTTTGGGATATTTGGAGTTTGGGTTCAAGGATTATGAGCATTTAAATGCTCCTAATCTCTATAGAGATTTTTTTTTCCCCTAAAGTTACAACTATCTTTCTTTCATTTCTTTAAAATTTTGCCTTGGTCTTACATGAATCACTAAAGAGCTCCTCAAATGGTTCCATAGTTATTACATATTATGGTATTATAATAAGATAAAATAAAATAACTCTTAGTTCTGTGAGATCTTTTCCCATGTATGTGAGAAAAGAAATTGAGAGAGAAAGGCCATGCAGTCCAGTCTTTTGATAGAAGAAAAATATTTACAAGATTATTCAAGAGGGGATGATTGTATAGATGGCAGGAGGAATGGAATGTGCGGGAGGCCTGAAGGGGAACAAGGACCTAATGTAGTGCTTTTTGTTGGTAGATGGTTCTGGCAGAGGAAGCCAGGGAGTCGGTTCAATAGATAAGCTGAATAGTTAGCTGCAGTCTATTGTTGAACTGTACATGGTAAATTTGAAGTTCCATTTAGGAGATTGGATGCTGGTCAAAGACTTTGAAGAAACCTCAAGCAGAAAACTCATTCAAAGGAAATTCTTTGTCAAAGCAAGCACTAAGCACCACATTTTACAATGGTAAAGAGAAGGATTAGCAAAGGGAAGATCCCGGTTCAAATCCTGGACAGGGCACAAAGGTGTATCTATTTCTCTAAAGAAATTTCATTTGGAATACTGAGTTATTTCGCCAGAATATTGATGAACTTGATCTACTAGAATCATTCTGGACTCTTTTATGTCTATACGAAATTTGCTAATGTTATTGTTCAATTCAACTTTTGATAACTTGTGTTAGGGGGGCGAAGGGAGTGGAGGGATTAGTATCTGTTGTTTACTGTTCGTCGTTTCCTTCTGCAGCTCACTTGCCTACAACCGCTGAAGTTCAATTTCTAAAAGTTTCATCTGCATCCCCAGCTGTGGCAGCTTCTTTCTTTTTTCTTGCCAGCATAATACTTGTTGTCACTCTGGTAATCCTGATACCTATCTTGTGGAAATGTATCAAGCCGGGTACATTACAGAAGTTGTTGAGAGCCACTAAAAAGCTTCCCGGTAAGCTTCTTTTTAAAGAAACAAAAAAGAACTGAGATAATTAGCTGCTTTTTAAGGTTATAAAAGTTCCCTGGCCATTTACTCTACAGGTCCAGATTATTTTAGTGGTAATCTACGAGCAATTAGCTACTTAGACTACCGGACCTTGAAGAAAGCGACAAACAACTTCCACCCTAATAACCAGCTTGGTAGGGGAGGTTTTGGGCCAGTCTATCAGGTAATTATGGAATGAATAGATAACCTCTAACTAAATTTAGTTGCCTATATCTCCATTCTAATTTCTAATTCTTGAGGATATTCTTCTAAACAGGGAGTATTGGATGATGGGACTATGATTGCGGTGAAGCAGTTGTCTGTTGGAAAATCTCAGCAAGGGGAGTCTGAATTTCTCACTGAAGTTAGGATGATAACCAGCATCCAGCACAAAAATCTTGTTCGCCTTGTTGGTTGTTGCTCTGAGGGTGCACAAAGGCTCCTTGTGTATGAATACATGAAGAATAAAAGCTTGGATAGTATACTATATGGTCAGTATCTTAATCCAATGATCGATTTTTTTTTTTTGTTTTTTCCCTTCTTAATGTTTCCGCAAAATTTGTAGTATAAAAGAACAACTGAGGATGGATTTTTCCAAAGTTTCTCGCGTTAATAAGAAGGAAAATAAATTTTCCTTCCGTAGGTTGAAGGCTCCTCATTTGGCCATCAGTATCAAAATTGGCATCATGCCTGGTTCTCAGTTTTATTGCAACAACTTGCAGACCTTGTTTGCTCTATCCATGTGAAGGTTTTAATTATTTAATTACTTTCGGAGGCTAGATGACCTTAATAATGACTCTGAACTTCACTTCAAAGTCCTTGTTTAAAAGTCATTATAAGCTTTATGATGCATTCATATTATGTAGGTATCTACATCATGCTAATGATTGAACGAAACAGGAAACAATGCAACGTTCCTCAACTGGAAGACTCGGTTTCAAATCATTCTTGGCATTGCTCGGGGATTACAATACCTGCATGAGGACTCAAATTTAAGGATTGTTCATAGAGACATCAAAGCGAGCAACATCCTCCTTGATGATAAATTCCATCCTAAAATTGGCGATTTTGGGTTGGCCAGGTTCTTCCCTGAAGACCAAGCATACCTCAGTACCGCATTTGCTGGAACACTGTAAGTTGCTACAAGTCTTGACATGCATATTTGATTATACTCGAACATTTATGGCACTTGTTATCAAAATGTCTGCTTTTCTGCATTTGAACAAGCGACCACTTCTATAAATAGTCCTCCAGTAGTTCTTCATATTTACCTCTCAAGAGTCTGTACCTTTTGAATTGGAACTTGAAAATGAAGAAAATGAGACAGGCCATGTTCTCATTTACTGTTGGAGATTCAGTATCTCCTGCAAAGAGAGGAAGCAGCCTTCAACAGCAACACGTTGGGACCCTCCTCACACGCACTGAGAATAGGTTCACAGACCTTAGAACATGACATTAGCTTCCATCCCCAGATAGATATAATGAGCGATTGGTGAACATAGTATTCAGTGTTAAAAGCCATGATAAATTGAATGATAATAAAGTTATATAGTAATTTAAAGCCATGATAAATTGAGTGTTGATAAAGTTACACTCATATGAGTAAGCTATACATTCGCAAATTCACAAAAACAACAAGAACAAAGCCACGCTGCTCCCCTCAACCCCTTTTCGTGCTAGTGGGTACAAACCGCACTTTCCTGGGCTTTTAGCCGTTGGAGGAATCAGGTCTTCTTGCACTCTGCTCCCTATCAAATATTCTGGACCTTCTGTTTTATGTATCTAATTTGCAGTTTAAGGCTAAGATGTTCTTTTAGTAATGAGAGGCTGAAGTAATAAAGAACCCAGAGAATGAGGTGTGCACATGCACATTGGACGTTTTTTGTTTATCCAATTTCAACTTTTGCCCTTTGTCATAGATCTATCTGTATGCAAATTTTTGTTAATTTGAAGGACTTTATGCAGAGACTCTGTAGACGTTAGGAAAATAACACCAAATATTTTATCATTAGCTTTTGAAATGATATGAGTCCATAAGTGTATGTGCTCATTGAAATCTAATTATCTGAAAGTATTATTCTAAGCATAGTTCCATGACTGTAACTAAATGGTAGTTGGAATTTATTTCAAGTTTATGTTATCTAATAATAAACTTTCAACTCCTAAATGAATTAACTACTCTTGAAGTACTTTCTTGCTGTTCAAACTTGTCTTTTTGTAAGGGTAAATTTCAAAAAGGGTACGAACGTTTGAGCTGATTTTCAAAAGGGGGTATTTACTGGTTTGTCCCTCAAATCTTTATATATTATGATTTTGCCCCCCAAATCTTCATATTTAGGATTTTGCCCCCCAAATCTCATAAGTTACAACAATTTAGTCCCCCTCTCTAACACAGTTAAATATTTGACCATTTTACCTCTCTTTTCCTCTTTTATTTTCCTCATCTCTTCTTCTTCTCTCTTCCTCCTCTCTTCTCCTTTTCTTCATTATTTCTCTCTTCTTTCTCCTCTCTTCCTTCTCTCTTCTCCTCTCTTCCCTAACACAGTTAGATACTGGAAGAAGAGAGGAGAAAGAAGAGAGGAGAAATAATGAAGAAAAGGAGAAGAGAGGAGGAAGAGAGAAGAAGAAAAGAGGAGGGAAATAGAAGAGGAAAAGAGGGGTAAAATGGTCAAATATTTAACTGTGTTAGAGAGGGGGACTAAATTATTGTAACTTATGAGATTTGGGGGGCAAAATCCTAAATATGAAGATTTGGGGGGCAAAATCATAATATATAAAGATTTGAGGGACAAACCAGTAAATACCCCTTTCAAAAGATGTGTAACATTTCATACATACAAAGAGGGTACAAGGCAAGTCTGAAGGATAATGTTGCGAGCCAGCAACAATGTTGAGGGCTTAACACTCTCTATCCCTTGCAGTTAGGTGGGAGATTAATCTCCCCGCTAACACCCTCCCTTCCTAAGGCTTCTCCTTGCTGCTTGAAGTACAGTCCGTCTGTTCTTCAAGTATTTGGATTTAATTTAGCAATTTCTTAGTGCATATGAACCTTTAAATCTCCCCCTTGAAGTTCAATACTGAAGTTTATTGTATTAGGAGACTGGATCAGACAATTGGCCTTGCTGGTGTTGGTTTGGTTGTTCATTACTAGGATATTTTCTTGTCCTATTTGGGGATTTTATTTGATGGTGGAATTAGGGTTTTAATCAATTGTCTTATGTGTTAGGATAACAAATTGGCAAGAATACATAGTCTGTAGGTTAGAATAAGATTAAAAGTGCATACTTAGTGGGACTTTTTCAATTGGATTTGTGTAGTGTTAACAAGCTTTAAATTATGTGGAATTTGACTATAGCAGTGCATTTGATTTGGGAGTTTGACCCTTCTTTGGTTAAATATTTGAAGAATTTTGGTAATGGGTATGTGTTAATAGAACACGGATGAAGAAGGCTTAGACATATTTTGAATTTGCTAAAATATGGAAGCTTAATTGGTTTTTTGATCTTTATTCTATGGGATACAATGGATACCCATCTTCACAGATACATTGACCAGCATCAAAACTATCAAGACAATGAGATACAAATAGAAAATCCAACATTTTTCAATGAAGTGTTACATAAATACAAACATCACAATACGACATTTTCATCTTCTTCCTCAGTTTCAAGTATTGTTATGAGGGTAGCGAGGCTCTTGAAGAGGAACCAAATGGTAGAAGACATGGTTTCTTTTGCTGGGAGGGAGAGAGAGAGAGAGAGAGAGGCAACTGAAAATAGAGGAAAGGAGGAGAAAAACAGGAGGAAATGGTTTGGAGGGGTTCAAGTGGGCCTAACGGTAAAAAAAAAAAAAAAGGACCATTACGTGGCTAGCACGTGATGTTATCCGAAAAATAGTATAAACATTGGATACCCTTTTTGTATGTTTTGAAACATTGGTACGCATTTTGAAATCAGTTCAAACATAGGCGCCCTTTTTAGAATTTACGCTTTGTATGAATGCTTTGATGATTGATTGCATTCGATGAAATGCTTTCAAGCATGCTATATGATTCCTGTCTATTTTTCTCAGAGGCTACACTGCACCAGAATACGCTATCAGAGGAGAGCTATCAGAAAAGGCGGACATATACAGTTTTGGAGTTCTTGTGCTGGAGATCATTAGCTCTAGAAAGAACACTGACCTTTCACTGCCGTCTGAGATGCAGTACCTTCCAGAATATGTAGTTTCTCAGCGTAGAACTCTGAGTGAGATGACGAATTACAGATTACTAATAAACATGGTTGCTCCTCTCTTTTTTTTTTAATTGCAGGCTTGGAGGGTATATGAAAGATCAAAGGTGGTTGATCTGGTCGATCCTAAACTCCTAGCTGACGGGATTGTGGAAAGCGATGTGCTCAAAACTTGTCAAGTAGCTTTCCTGTGTCTCCAGCCGCTTCCAAACGTAAGGCCACCCATGTCGGAGGTAGTGGCTATGTTAATCCACAAGAGCGAAGGAATGCAATCTCCGATGAGGCCAGCATTCTTAGAGAGAAAGAATCGAATCACCAAAATCCTCTCATGGGAGAGTCCATCTGATCTACACCCTTCACCAGTGCTGGATTCAAACTGTTATCCTCCGCCCGCTGACAAGTCTTTGGAGACTTCATCCGAGGCTCTCCCTCCACTGTTGCGAAAGTTCACCACCTTCCCTACTGCTGAAAAGGCAAGAGTGAATGGACCTGAGCTCCTCCCTTCTCCACTGTGTAGTGATTCCCCTGCACCTTCTTCAACTCGGGAGGAGTCTCGAGTATCTGAGTTTCTCTGCTCAGTAATGCAGTTCTCTGCCTCGACTCCTCCTGCTGAAAAGGCACGAGAAAGTGTATCCCAGCTTCTCCCTTCCCCCATAAGAAGCGATTCTCCTTCTTTCCCACCGTCTGCTGATGAGTTTTCATCATCTAAGTAAAAGATTACGGAAAATACTGCTGTTGATATGGTCAACAAGTGATATCATGCTTAGATTGTTACTCTAAAACAGAGGGGGAATAAAAAAGAATCATGCTTTTTATGTATTTTTTTCGCTTTTATTTGATGTAAGGACTAATGTAATATGAGGGTCACTCATATGAGTGATTGAACTCCCTAACTTTGTAATGAAATGTGGTCCCACCAGCCGTTTTACTTCAAAGAAAAAAAAAAAAAAAAAGAATCATGCTTAGTCAGTTGACAAAGAGTTTTATGCAAGATGATAGAGCGTCTAGGGCCGAGTGTGGTTGCAACTATGCACTATAGTTCCTGAAGCGGTACATGTATTTTGGAAACATAAATGGTAAAATTTATTTATTTATTTATTTATTTGCTGGTTATTGAGATTTGTTCAAAGAAAATAATTGGTGAGCACGATTGAATGAATTGGATAGGAGCTTGTAGGATAAGAGATGGTAATGAACCATAGTTAATTGAGATTATATTTGATACATAGAGCAATAGGTTTGGTGCCATATTCGGAAGTTCTTTTTCTCTCTAATACAAGTCTTTCTTGAATTTATATGCCGAGCATCATAATGCTATATCTCACTCTTCGCTGTGCATTTCTTCGAGTGTATGGATATATGCCGAGGAAACTCGATAGCTAGCTTTGTTATCTTTTTCTTTCTCCATTTTCCCCCTTAATTTCTAGAGGAACTTTTTCTTCTTAACCATCATGTAGACACTTCGATCTCATTTGGCACGAATGTTGTGTACCATAGCGATCTATCTGTGCTGCAGTGCTGATCTAGGGGGTGCGTACAGGTGCAAAGATGTTGATTGCATGATAACCCAATTGTTATAGGAATTTCTTTTAGATGACACGGATTGCAGCAAGCCTCTATGAACCGTAATTAGCTATAGTATACTATGAACTTGAGTAGAGCTAAGTGAGAGTTGACTTCAAATTTGAAAACTCCCTTATCAGTAGGGATGAGAATATATGAGTCTAAATATCAATCATTGACTTGTCGTATTCAAAATTTTGAATTAGAAAAATAAAGAAATTATTTTTAGTACAGAATTTTTAATTCGACAAGTCAATGAATGTTTTTTAGACCCATCCATTTTAATCCCTATCTACTAAATGCCATTGTACTAATGAAATTATTTAAACCAACAACTTAATCTTTTGATTTATTTTCTCCCTTTAAGTTTTTGATATTGTCAATCTATTTTTGAATCTCAATAATTCTTCGATGCGCAACAAGTGGTATCAAAGCTTGTGTGTGTAAGAAGTGATATCAGAGCGCGCATCTTTGATTTGCAACATTGCTAGTAACTTCATTTGTTGACTGTGTTAGTTGTGCTGCTTATAAATATTATGTAATGGACTTATATTGTAATATGTAGTGTGGCTCTCCTGCCTTATATTTTGTTTCTTTTTTTTAGGCTTTTTACTATGCACTATGTATCTGTTCTATTAAGCTGAGTTAATGGAACACCGAGGGCATTAGCCCACCATCTTTAATAAAAAAAAAGAAAAAAAACACTGCTAGTAACCACGTAAAACTATGGTTTTATAAGATGAAACCATATTGCCAAACTATTGCTCCTCCCTAAATGGGTGAAAGTTAATATATTGGCAGAATGAGACGTATGTTCCACAGTAAGGGGCCCAGGAATATCTATAGGTTTCATGGAAGTCTAAACAAGAAGGAATCCTAGAAGAAGTAGATATAAGAACATAAGCCTAGACCTCTTTTTTGAGACGTTGATAATAAGTTGGGTTTCAGGACCCCTTGGGACTAAATAAGAACCAAAGAGGGGTTCGTGGGGGAGAAACTTCACCAATATATTCACCATTGAGAAAGGAATGCGGCATGCCAAAGAACTGTTGAATTAAAAATAACATTTTCATTTTTCAATTCAAAACTTGCCCATTCTCATTCTTATGGATAGATTCTTACTTAATTTACTTTCATTTAAGAACTAATATTTCCTTCCTCCATTTTTTTTTTTTTTTAAATATCAAATATCATTTCCCCTGCTTCATGTTACCATCCTGGCACCTACCAAGCAACAGTGAAATAATAAAGAAACCAATTTCTGCTCCTACATTTACAAAGAGGAATTCGTAATAAAAAGATTTTAGTTATTTAAATTACAAATAAAAGTCATAAATTCAGGTTTAGATATTTCATACATAAAGATATGAAATGAAGCTCTAAAATAAATGAAACTTCTTCATATTTCTTACTCTTTTTCATCCTCTTCGGCTCTGCCACCCTCAGCCGCCGGTGGCAATGGCGACATCATAGATTCCTTGCGCTTCTGCAATTCCTCTACCACTCTCCTCATACCCACATTGGCGTCGTATTCATCGCACCCCATGAAAACCTCTGCGATATCAGCCGGCGTCACCTTCACTTCCTTGAGCAGCGCCTCCACTTCCTCCGTCATCTCATGCCCTTCTACATCATCAAGCTCCAGATAGTTCTTGGCCAGAACTCTAAACGCCGGCGGCTGGCAATACGACAAGTGTATCTTCCGGTCCATCCTGCCCGGCCTCAGCAGCGCCGGGTCGAGCCTCTCCGGAAAGTTGGTCGTAAATATCATCAGCCTCTCCCCCACGCACGACGACCACAGACCGTCCACAAAGTTGAGCACGCCGGACAAGCTCAACGAAGCGGTGGGCGATGCGGCCTTAGGCGAGTCGCAGTATTCGTCGGATTCAGTTTCGGACGGCTTCCTGAACTTCTTGTTGCGGTCGGAGAGGTCGAGGGAGCAGTCGGCGTCCTCGACCACGACCACCGACTTGGGGGAGGTGGAGACGAGGAGCTTGCGGAGCTGGGTGTTGGAGTGGACGGCGGTGAGCTCGAGGTCGTAGAGGTCGAACTCGAGGAAGTTGGCGATGGCTGCAATGAGGCTGGTCTTGCCCGTCCCTGGGGGCCCGTAGAGGAGGTAGCCGCGCTTCCAGGCCCGGCCTACGCGGGCGTAGTAGTCGCGGCGGGCCGAGAAGCGGAGGAGATCGTTGCGGATGGAGTCCCGGAGGTCCGGATCGATGGCCAGAGTGTCGAAGGTGGAGGGGTGGTGGAAGGGAACAGAGGACCTGCGTAATTGGGGGTAATTAAGGGGGAAAAATAATAATTAGTGGCTTGCTTAAGTTACCCAATAATTTTTAGTTAAATTATTTCCTATAAACCTCATTGACTAATTGTATGATAACTCTCACCAAAAGAAAATTGTGTGATAAATGATCAAGTTTAGTAAAGAAAAAGAAGACAAAACAGGAACAATAAGTTAAACTCATGAAAATAAGGAGCATATACCATCTCAAATTAATACATAGGCGTATAATCAACATGATAACTCTGAGACATAATACCAACCGATCAATTTTATTGTTTTGGATATCAATAAAATACCAACGGGACAAAGAAGTAGCATCTAGTGAAAAATATCGATTCGACTTGTTCTTAAAGACTGAATTTTTTTAAACGTGCATGTTCCCAAAGTTTTAGAAATGGCCTCTTACCAAATATGGAAACACTTGGGTACTCTCACTCATTTTATTTTGTTCATAGAATTGGAAGTATTCGTAGTAAAATTTTTGCTTCCTTCCATTAAATACAACTTAGATTACAACGAAGATGACGGTCGACTTGATTTTTCTCTACTGATCTTGATTTATTCAAGTCTCTCACGCGTAACTTGAACTCTTTTAATACTCGAAAAAGATCCTTCAAGGCTTCCTCAAGTGGGTATTTATAGCCTTGGGCCAATATGAGAGTTTCTATTTAAATAGAATTTATATTCATCAAGAATTCCAATCAAATATCTTAATTTTGATTTAAATCTTTTGATTTAGAATCCTGATTAGACTCAATTTGGGTATTGGATAAGCCCAAATCTTCAATCATAATCAATTTAAAATTCTGATTTATCTGCTCACGCGGAGCTAGAAAACCATAACGTGGAGCTATCGGTTAGCTCCGCGTTTTATACAAACGCAGGGATAAATAGCCAATACGCGGAGCTACAGAGTTAACTCCGCGTTCTATTGTGGAAAATTCCTTTACTTGGAAATTTTCACTACCAACAGAACCCCCTCCAAAGTTTTCAAAATGGCTTAGAATTTAGCAAATTTTGAAATACTTTGGATTTTCAAACTGGAACGCGGAGTTAGAATACTAAATTATCTTCGCGTTTTGTACATTTACGCGAAGCTAATAGCCCCGAGTTTTGCTCAGTAACTGCTTCGATTCTCGCGCCGAATACCAAGGGGCAGATTTTTTTCCATTTAAATAGAGTCTTAACTCTTCTTCTTCCTCACCCATTCGAGAATTCTCAAGAACTCAGGTGATCCAGGCGACTTAGGCGATGAGGCGACTCGATCAGATTTTCACCGATTTTCCCAAGTTTTCGTCGATTTCTTCCATAGCAATGGCACCCAAGAAGATCGTGACTTCTTCTCGTGCCTCTTCACCATTGGCGGCCGGCAAGCAGCGACGGCAGCGACCGAGGCAGTGGCCGTAGCGGTGACGCTGTGTATGCCGCACCAATTGGAGGTAAAACCCTCTACTTTTGCGGCTTTTAGGACATTTTTTAGAGTGATTTGGCTCAGTTTTAACCGGCCAATCACTTCTTTCACCGGCGAAATCGCCGTACTCCGGTCAAATGGCTTGGAGAAGAAGGAGAAGACCTCTAGTCTTCTTCTACATGAAACTATCGCGTTATCTTCGCGTTTCGCATGCAGAGTTACTTTTGTTAACCGTCGCGTTGCAACGCGAGGTTACAGATTTAACTTCGCGTTTAGAAACGCGGAGTTATCCTTTTAGCTTCGCGTTTTTCATACAAACGTGAAGTTATCTTGTTATCTTCGCGTTTCATTGAAACACGAGACTATCTTCTTAGCATCGCGCAGAGTTATCTTTAACTCCACGTTTCTATACTTAGAAGTTTTTTCTGATTTGCAAAAACTTTTCTAATTCTTAATTCTTCTCTTGCAGTTGGCTACTCAGTGGACCCTCTCTCCCAAGGGAATCACTTTGGTTATGTTGGGGGCGCAGACTTGGCGACTCAGTTTCGTTTTACTACTGAAGCCAGATCTAAGGGAGCGCAGTGAGAAGTTGATCAGGTACAACTCTGCTACTGTAAGGGAGATCATTACTGATGCTCTCTTTTCATTACTGATGCTCTCTTTGAGGCAACCAACCGAAAATCGTTGGAGAAGCCCGCTTTCCTCTTTGGAGACGCCATGGAGCACTCGGACGAAATCTTATTTGAAGAAGAGAGCAAATAGATCTATCAGAACGACGACTTGCTGATGTTTCTTCCTGATATGGAGTGCAGCTATCCTCTGGTATATCTCTAGAGGCTATCATC
Source organism: Dracaena cambodiana (assembly GCA_036321105.1). Taxonomy (NCBI): domain Eukaryota; kingdom Viridiplantae; phylum Streptophyta; class Magnoliopsida; order Asparagales; family Asparagaceae; genus Dracaena; species Dracaena cambodiana. The sequence goes on from JAYEPQ010000008.1 coordinate 33,127,603, forward strand.
CCGTCGCGAGTTAGAATGGGAGCTAACTCGTGAATACGACGGAGTTGCAACCGGCAAGTTCGGTGCAAATGGGGCTTTCCAAGATGGTCCCCCCAGGTGTATTACTGGGCTCCTTCCAGGCAGAGTCACCACGGAGCACCCAGTTGGTGAAGTCTCGACTCATGCTAAGATCTTTCTTAGCGAGTTCTTGGCCAAGGGTGGTCAGTACCTCTCCAAAGATTTCCGAATGCCCGGATGGATCCATTCATCGAGCAACATGTGGTGGTTCAGGCTCGTCAAATACGTGCTGGACACCCATGAGCAGACTTTGAAGGAGATTGGTTTATACAAAGCCATAAGAAATGTTCAGTTTGGGTTGCCCCAGAGTTCGCATCACCTCTTCAGTCTGTTGGAGATGTACAACCCCGAAACTAACACATTTTTTACACCAGTGGGTGAGTTAAGACTTACTCTCCACGAGAAGTTTAAAGTGTCAGGGTTGTCAATGGGCGAGATTCCTTATGAGGAATACATCCCTACCACCGAAGAATTGAAGATGCTAAAGGCGAGTGATGAACACATCTACCAAATTTATTAGGAAATAATGTGTCATTATCACATCTGTGCCGACCTGGCTGGGATAAGGAACCAGGGAATCGGTCATAAGAAATGGGCGGACTACCTCTTCATCAATTTGAAAGAGAGTCTCCCGATGGTTCGCGGACGCCCATCAGTTAATATTGAAGAAATAAAGAGCGCATCTCTAAGCTAGAAGCCACGACTTACACTACTGAATCCAATGAAGGGGGATTCAGCCCAGATACCGTCTTCCAGAGCTTCCATTACCAAGCGCAATTTCCAATTTCAGATAAGAGTTTGCTTGCGGGTTTTCTGATGCTCTGGTTGAAGAGATGCGTCGTTCCGTCTTTACCTAAAGAGGCTATCGCCAAGAACGTCGTTTATCCAGCCGTTCTATTGGCCTATGGACGACCATTCGGGATCTTGCCGGCAATGGTTAGTAACCTCCAGAGCGGACTCCGGGCCCTCTATAACAGTTTCATCCCAGCAGAAAAGAACAAGGGCAAAGCTGGGAAGGGTAAAACCGCAAGGAAAACTGCTACGGTGAAAACACCGAGCCGTAGGGTGGAAATGCCCTACACATATTTAATGGCGTGGCTAGTCATGCACTGTCCGTTTTTGATGAGTGCTGTGGATTACAGCCCGATCTACAAACCGTTCTTCGTGGAGAAGTACGAGCGCTGTACTTGGAAGAGCAATTATATGTTGATAATCCGTAAAACGCTCCGCCACCACCAGAACTATGAGATCTTTTGCTGCTTTCCAGACTTCCCTGGAGGAGAGTATGGATCCAAGTTTAAAGATATTTTGGAAGCAAATAACTTCACCAACTTATCTTTGGGGGCCTTCTGGTGGTTGCTGAATATTCGCCCCGGACACTTGGTGTACAAACAAAACACCGTGTGCTATATAGAGCCGTATATTCCTAGTAGATTTGCTCGTCAATTTGGATATACGCAGCTTTATATAGGAAATCCGAACAAAGTGTTGGCGTGCGAGGAAAATCTGTACGCAGAAGCACAGGGCTGGTTCCATTTTGTTGCTGGAGGAACCGGAGCTGAATTTATGCTGCCCCAAAAATCGCCGGAGCTGAGCATGGCGTTAAGCTTCTGCACATGGTACAGCATTGCTAACGCTGATGTGCCTAACTTCTCCATCAACCATAACTGCTGCAAGGAGATTGAAATTTTCTACTCTTGCCATAGAGGGGCAAAGAGGGTCCGAGTGAAGGGAATGGATGAATTCCTCGGTACCGCGGCAGATCTATCAGATGCTGACGACTCTGATGGTGATGAGGATGATGATAATGATGGCGACGTTGGTGGTGCCCCTCAGCCTGTCGTGACCGCTCCCGGAGCCCGACCGTCAAACACGGATCTGCTTGCCTCAATAAAGGGGCAAACCAGCCAAGAAGAAGAAGAAGCTGGTCGGGGTGACCCTAGTGATCCCCCATGAGGCAGCAGTCCAATTTGCCACAGATCTTCTTGCCTCAACTCTGCCACTAGCAACAGCGGAGAAGAGTAGGCCTACAGAAGCTCTTAGTGCAACCGAGGCTCCGGTCGTGCCTTCCACAGGATCCGTCGAGCACACTACGACGCAACCTATAGGTAGCGAGACGGGTGTGCTCTTAGAGGCGGCGACGGCTCCTCCTTCAAGTCCAACAACATGGCTCGTATCCCCTGGTATGGTTCTTTTTATATTTTTATATTTTAACTTTTTTTTCTTTTGTACATATATGTGACACTTCCTGTTTGCTTTTCTGAGCTCCAGGCAGCCAACTTCACTCGCCAATGCATTCGACTACCAGGGTGGAGTCCGAGGAGCTGGTTGACTACTCCGGGACCACGGGATCAGTGGGTGGATTAGGTAGTTCTGCGAATGAATTCGACGCAGACTACTTTACGCCGGCCCCGTGCTCTGTTCCTTCATCGACTCCTAAAAATGACGAATTAGGGAGCGATGATAGGACATATATCATTGCCGTCGCGCCAAGAGCGGCCTCCCCATCTCCAAGCCTGCCGTCACCGACACCGGCTGTCTGCTCCAAAGACACCTTTTCCGTCATCGTTGGCGTGCCCACTACTCCTCAGCCCACTATACTGACACCATCAACAGTTGTAGTTGCTGAGACACTGGTGGCTCCTCCTGCTCCAACCCGTCTGTCAGCAGGGGATGAAGATAACTTAAAGTTTTCGTTTGAAGCTGCTTCTGCTACTGAAGGAGCTTCAGGCGGAGACACACCATCATCCACCCCTGTTGGCGGGGCTGCTCGTCTCCCTGATACTGACGATACCTCAGTTCAGATTTCCAGTTCTGCCAAGTCTTTACTGGCTTTACTGGACCCACATGTCATGAGTCTGGTACAAGGACAAGCTTCCTCCTCTTCAACTCCCGTATAAACTAATCCTCCCCCGACGACATCTTCCTTGGTACTACCTGTATTAAATGTAGACACTGTGGACCCACTTGAAGAATTCTTCAACCACAGTGTTAATGATTTCATGCGGTTGCTAAAAAGGTGCATCGGAATGATCCTGGATGGGAGGGATTTCCTCGAGCTTGGACGCCCAATGTTGTCCAGTTATTTGGACAATATTGAAAGGATATGAGGGAATGAGCGAGCAGCTCCTTATCGGGCCCGCCTGAAAGCTTTAGAAGAACATGTGCAAACGCTAAACACCGTTCGGTAAGCGGATGTGGAAGCGATCACCGAGATCGAGCTGGCGCGGCTACGAGCAAAGTTGACAGCTCGTCAGAAACAGCTGTGGCGCCGAGATGAAGACTGGTGTCGGGAGTTGGCAGAATTACAAGCCAGTCAGGAGTCAGTTTTCAGGGGGCTGAAAATGGTAGATTTTGAAATAGAGGGGAGCCAAGCGGCCATTCTTAGAGCCAAAGAGACTATCGCCAATGCTCAGGCTATTTTGGAAGCCAGCGAGTCTCGGCTAGGGGAATCCGTCAGGAGGCGGGAAGAGCTGATCCTTCAATAAGGACAACTTGAGCAGGAGGGTATAATAAGTAACCGTTCTATTGAAGAATCTCTTCAGCGGTTGGCCCAGCATCTTGCAATAAATGACGATGATTTACGCCGGCAGGCTCAACACTTTGTGGAGAAGACTCATTGTCGAGTTATTGATGAGACGACAAATAAGTTGAAGATTTTGGGAGAGCTATAACTCCCTTTAATTTTATTTATTATTTATTCTTTGTAATAAAAAGAACTCAACAATTCTTTGAATTCTTTTATTCTTTTGTACATTTATTCTTTTGATTTATGAATAAAGATAATTAATTCTTTTGATTCTTTTATCTGTTGGCTACAAATTTTTCTTGCACAACAAATAACTTGTCATAAAATTTGTCAAACAATCCAAGGCTCATCTGCGTAACTTACGTCGTTAAAACCAACCAGGTCACAATTATTAACCACGGTAAAGCTCTTTAATAGAGCGAACTGATAGTTTGGTAAAAGCGTTTAACTGCTTACACCGGGATGATTGGATCATGATCATTAACTTAGATAGAGGCACCTAACTGCACATGTCTTAGCTTAATAAATAAGTTCAAGTATTCATATGCGTAACTTGAACTAGTGGATGGTTGTACTTCTAGAGGTATGAACCAGATGTGACAGTAATAATAATTAATTTTTTTATGCATAGTATTTTTTCAAAAATTTGCCGTTGATCGACATCATCATTTTACCGCCATTCTGGTTTATTAAGCGATAAGCTCCACTAGAGTATATTGTCTCCACGATGAACGGTCCTTCTCACTTGGGTTCAAATTTATCCTTAGTCTTGTGGGTCAGAATCATTGGCCTTTTAATAGGCAGAACAAAGTCTCCTTATTTAAAGGTTCTTTCCTTAACGTTCTTATTGAATGCTTGCGAGACTCGGACTTGATACAACTCAATTTGTTGTTGAGTCCGGAGACGCTTTCCATCCAACGCTTCTAGTTCTCGCAATCTTTATTGATGGTGTTCTTCTGTCGTCATCTTTGCGGCTAATACTACCCTTAATGATGGTATCTGGACTTCCAAAGGCAAGACGGCCTCGCTTCCGTAGACCAAAGAGAAAGGGATAGCCTTTGTTGGGGTGCGAACAGTGGTGCGATAGGCCCACAAACACTCTCCTAACTTTTCATCCTAGTCTCGTTTGTTGGAGGAGACGAACTTCTGAAGGAGTTTAATAATCGTCTTATTGAAGGCTTCGACCAATCCGTTTGCCGCGGGGTTATATGGCGTTGAAGCGATGTCCTTGATTCTGAACTTATCACAGAACCGTGAGAACCCTTGGCTAATGAATTGCGGCCCGTTATCATGAATGATTTTTCGGGGGACGCCAAAACGGTAAATGACATGATGCTTAATTAATTTAATTACATCTGTCGTTTTTACCTCTCTCATGGGCACGGCTTCAGCCTATTTTGAAAAATAATCGGTTACCGCAAGTATAAACCGATGTCCTCTGGATGACAGGAGAGTTATTGGTCCCACGATATCCATTCTCCATGCCTCGAATGGCCAACTAGCAATAGTATTGTGCAAGTATTCTGGGGGTTGATGGATAAAATTGGCATGTACCTGACATGCATGACACCGTTTGGCATACGCCGTTGCATCGGTGATCATTTTCGGCCAGTAGTATCATAACCTTCTTATGCGGTCCCCGAGCTTTGGACCGGGCTGATGGGCTCCACACACTCTATCATGTGTTTCTCTCAGTACTTAATCGGCTTCTATTCTTGAAATGCAGCGCAGTTGGAGACCATCAGTTGATTTTCTGTATAAAATCTGAAGTGTAGGATTATAATAAAATCTTTGGGCTTTCCTTTTTATTTAGGCAGCTTCTTTTGGATCCTCTGGCAGCATCCCATATAGGCATAATCGATGAACGGAAATCGCCAATCACGGGGTTCCAGAGTTAAGCCTGCTTGGCACACTTGCTTAGTTTGGAAAACCATATCTGGATGGAGAAGTTCTCTACTCCCAATAGTTATAATTTTAGCTGCGCCTGGCGGGATTGCCAATGTTGTGGCTAATGCAGCAAGAGCGTCCGCATAAACGTTCTCGTTCCGAGATATATGATAGATGTAAAATTTTTCAAATATCCAGCTAACTCAATGGCTAGTTGGTGGTAGGGAATGAGGGCTTCGTGTTTGACTTCATATTCACCTGTCATCTGATTGACGATGAGCTTAAAATCTCCATACGCCTCTAAATAGTTCACCTCCAGTTGCAAAGCCATTTTTAAACCAATAATGAGTGCATTATATTCTGCCACATTATTTGTGCACGGTTCCGTTAATGAGTAATCGTTAAGTAGTACGTGTTTATATGGGGAGATCAGTACAACCCCCACTCCGGCAACAAATCGTCAGGCAGCACCATCAAAGAACATCTGCCATGGTTGCTCTTTGCTAATTGCGTTGACATCTGATGTCTGTTTAGAGATATCTGCTGATGATTTAGAGTTGGACCGTATCGGATGGTCTGCCAAGAAATCGGCGATCGCTTGCCCATTCATAGCTTTTTGAGGAACGAAGTGGATGTCGTATGGCGATAGCAGTAACGCCCATTTTGCCAATCGGTCATTTAAAGATCCTGGTTTTGTCATCAAGATTTTCAAGGGATTGACCCGTGATATGACATGAATTGTTTGCCCTGAAAGATAGTGTCGCATTTTCTGGACGGCAAATACTATGGCTAAATATTCTTTTTCAACCGGGGTATACTAATACTCGGCTCCGATCATTGTCCGACTTAAGTAATAAAGGGCATGTTCATGACCGTGCTCATTATATTGAGCGAGAAACGTTCTTAATGCGTTATCCATGGCCTTGACATATATAAGGAAAGGTCTTCCAGGGACAGGTGCTATGAGGACGGGAGGTTTCGTAAGGTATTCTTTAAGGTCATCAAACGCTTGTTGACATGCCTCGTCCCATACGAAAGAAACTCCATTTTTCATAAGTCTGGAGAACGGCTGGCATCGTCCCGATAGATTGGAGATAAAGCGCCAGATATAACCTAATTTTCCTTGTAACCCCTCAATTCTTTAAGGTTGCGGCGATGTGGCATCTCTTTGATTGCTTTTACCTTCTCGGGATCAAAGAAAATTCCTTTTGAAGTAACTATAAACCCAAGGAGTTTCCCACTGGACAACCCATGAAGGATTTAGCGGGTTCATCTTCAAGTGATGTCTTCGCATGAGATCGAAGACTGTTCTCAGATCCTGAAGGTGGTCTTCTTTGTTTTTGCTCTTAACCGCCAAATCATCTACGTAACACTCTATCGTTTTGTGCAGATGTTTTTTAAATATTATGCTCATTGCACGTTGATAGGTAGCACCGGCGTTCTTCAACCCAAAGGGTATTACTGTATAACAGTACACCCCCAGCGGTGTTCTGAAAGCCGTGTGTTTTTCATCGTCCGGGTGCATTTTGATCTGATTGTAGCCTGAGAAGCCATCCATAAAGGATATCCTCTCATAACCGCAAGTGTTATCAATCATTACATCGGTAATCGGGAGTCAGAACTCATCCTTAGGGCATGTCGCGTTTAGATCCCGAAAATCGATGTATATCCGGATCTTACCGTTCTTCTTACGAACTGGCACTATATTTAACACCCAATCAGGATGTTGTTTTTCACGAATAAATCCTAATGTTATGAGCTTGTTAACTTCAGCAACTATCGCCTCCATTAATTCTGGTCGGAAGCGCCTTTGCTGTTGTTTAATTGGCTTAGCGTCTTCTCTAATATTCAACCGATGCATGGCAATCTGAGGATCAAGCCCGGGCATATCTTTATAGCTCCATGCGAACACGTCTATATATTCTTTGATAAGAGATATAAGTTCCTCTTTTTCTAAAGGAGTTAGTGTGTCGCTTAGGAAAATGAGCTTCGAATTCTCCTTCGTTCTCATGTTAACTTGTACTAGCTTATCTTCTGTGGGCGGGTCACACTGTTCGAAACGGACATCGCAGAGAGTATCCATGTGTTTAGCCCAGGAATCATCTTGAATATCAATTGGTTACTCGTCGCTTTCTAGTGCGGCTGAAACTATATTCGCTGTTAGAGATTGAAATCAGACGCCAGTACTTAGATCCGAATCATGATCACGTGGATATAAATCTTCATCGACCGAAGAGCTCTCTTCGTATTTGTATGGCGGTGAGGAAGGAGTAGATACATAGCTCAACCCCCTTTGAGTTTTCTGATAATAATCTGGGCTCTTCCCTCTTAGTCTAAATGAGGGTATGAGATTTAGTCACCCTTTCCCAAAATTTAATCCTGACTTTTGGGTAAAATTATAACCCATCTTTTCCATCATCTGCCGGGATTTCTGCTCGTATAAGTGAAATTGTAGCGATGTTTGTTCATCACTTTCACTACTTTGTTTTTGGTTGGGCGATGCGATCACTTTGCCGAAGACAGATGGTTTTTGTGATACATGTCGCGGAGGTACTTTGAAGAAATGATATCGTCCTTTTGTTATTTTAGGGAGAAAAATGATGGATGACCTAATTGGCAGATGATATACCGTCAGAACTTCAAGTTCGGACAAGTTATCTACCTCGGTGGAAGTGCAAGAAGGCTCAGACTCTATAACAACAGTAGGCTCGTAGACTAATTTTATATTTTCATTAATAATCCATTCATCCTCTGCTACATCAGTTACATTATTATCAAAATTCTCCTTAAAATTTATGTGAGGGTTTATCTCATAGTCACCCCCATCATCCCCTCCTGGAGATTCGTATTCAGTGTCCGCCTCATTTCCGCTGTCATCAGGTTCTTGAGGTTCTTTGCGGTTGTTATTGAAGACTTCATGGGCCAGCTTGTAGAGCATAGCATCGGTGAAGTAATTTTCTAACCCTTTGAATGGCTGCCTATCTGCAACTAACGTCCGGACTTCTCCTTGTTCATCACAGTACTTCATACATTGGTGAAGAGTCAATGGGACTATCATATATGCATGGATCCATTGTCACCCCAATAGGATGTTATAAGACGTGTCTATGTCTATTACGTAGCACGTAACTTCTGTCCTCAAATCTCTGATTTGACATCGAAGTCGGATCCTCCCGAGGGAACATCTATCGTTAGCGTTGAACCTGTATATCATAGTATTTGTTGGTGTCAGACGATGGGGCGAAATTTCCAATAACTGCATCAATCTTCTGGGAATGACGCTTAATGCAGACCCCGGATCGATTTGAATGCGGTCCACCTTTGTGGATCCGACATATCCGGTGAAATATAAAGGCCTATTATGCTTTATATTCCTCACCTGCATGTCCTCTGGGGAAAAGGTAATTTGTGGGATCTGCCTCCTCACTTGATGACAGCGCGGGAACGAATTTTGTTCTTCATCGGCTGGCTCGACAATCTGTGCTAGAAATGACTCAGAGTCTGCCAAAGCCTCTCTTAATGCTTTACGAGTTGATTTTGATAATCGCAGCAACTCGTAAAGTGTAACTCGAGCTGGGATATTTGCCAGTTAAGCTATTATGTCAAATTTAAATGGAGCATCTTTGATCTCTTCGTCCTTTACATGATTTTTCTAAAAACGAAACCCCTTTTATTTTGCAGGCTTTACGAGTTTCCCGTATATATTCTTCGGGTTTACTCTGGTGTAGTCTTTGATGTAGGCTTTACCGGATCGAGTACCGAAGGGACCTGCCTCATCTTAGTGAATGGCCATAGTTTCGGCCTCCTCTTCAGAGTCTGTGAATACTCCTGTAACTACGTACTCTTCTTTTATTTTCGCGGAAATAGTATTACTAGTCTGCTTTCTCCTCTGGCTACCTGAGGTGGTCTATTATTCATCCTGTAATAAATCAGGGTGGACCCACATGACTTTCCCTCTTTGTGTAGTTACGGGGACAAGTTCTTTCTGTGCTCTTTTATGCGGGTCATGATTTTTCATGACCAGTTTCCCTTCTAGTACCGGAGTTACTCCTGCAGGGAACTCATGGGTTCCTACTACCAGGGTTGTCATATTAGCAGTTCTGTTCCTCTTTCAGTGTCAAGATTCCAGTTTCTATCATGATTTTTCATGACCAGTTTCCCTTCTAGTACCGGAGTTACTCCTGCAGGGAACTCATGGATTCATACTACCAGGGTTGTCATATTAGCAGTTCTGTTCCTCTTTCAGTGTCAAGATTTCAGCTTCTATCAATACTTGGATCCTATTTTTTAGAGGGTAACAGTCCTTGGTATGGTGTCCAACATTCCTATGGTAGAGACAATAGTTGAGGTCGTTGGTTTTACCAGCGTCCTCTGGTTTTCTATTTTATAGAAGTTTCAACATTCACTTCCTAAGGAGCAGATGAAAGAGTGTAGGCGTCTGTTCCGCCTTAAATGTGTAAGTCCTCTCTTGTTGGGCATATTCTGTCTCGTGCCTTTTTGATTTTGGGGCTTCAGGTTTGGATGATTCGTCTTCTGTGAAGCAGCATCTAATGCCATTACCACTTTTCCCTTACTCTTATTGTTGTTTTGTGTGTGCGGCCTATTGTTTCCGAGATTCCTTGTTCCACGGGATTCTTCAACTCGGCAGATCAAGTCTTCGGCTTGCTCTCCCTGTTTAAGTAAATCCTTCCAAGTCTTAGATTCTACAGCTCCTATTTTTAAGAGCACGTTGATTTTCAGATTATACCGGCACGTTTCCACCAGAGTTTTCTGGATCATTCCGTGTTTGCAATGCACGGACTTCTTCCGGAACCTTTCTATAAAATCCTTCACCGTTTCTTATTCCCCTTGCTTTGTTACACGGAGGGAATGAACCGATATTTCGGTATCATCCTCAAAGAAACGTGCGAGAAATTATTTCTCAACATCATACCAGGTATTGATAGTATCTGGGGGCAACTGCATAAACCATGTGAAGGTAGGCCTATGCAAGGTACTTACAAATACCTTGATCATTACTAGGTCATTACCCATTAAATGCCCTGCTTGGGACAAGAAGTAGTAGATATGCTGACTGGGAGATCCTTTCCTATCGCATGGCTCCAACTTGAGCGGTTTGTACTTTTCAGGGTACGGTGCCAGATCCCATTCAGGCGGATATTGAGACTCCCGATTCCTTCAGTTCCTTCTTGTGCATCAATGCATCAAGTTGGTTTTGTAAATTCTCAATTTTCTCTTCATGAGGGTGTGGAAAGAATATTTATCCTCGTCCTCATGTGCCGAGTAAGCCTTTTCTTTTTTATCTTCTTTATTTATCTTTTCCTTTTCTTTTTTCGGTGGTGATTCTGAAGAACTTCTGGCTTTATCTTCGACTATTTTTTGAGTGTTTTCGACCACCTTTAAAAGCATCGTTTTGAGATCCTCAATCGTTTTTTGTTGATCTCGGATCATTTGTTCTTGGGCCTCAAGTTTTTGATCGATATCGTCAGATTTGTCCATCATATGTGACGCTGATTTCTGCAATTTAGATGATGCTAAGAACGAGGAGAAGCTATGGCCGAATTGTCATTGTCGTCGTCATAAGATCATTTTACAAGTTTCTTGTAATTTCGAGAAGGGACAGTGCCTGATTTAAGTCGGGTAAAATGATGAGATTCTTCATCACTTGATTCTGAATCATTATTTCTTTCTATGATTTTCTTCACCTTTCCGACCATGTTAGAAGTTACAATTCTCCATTTTTTTTCTCGGGGAGTAGTTTTTGTCTTTTTAGCAGGGTTTTGTCCGGCTTAGTTAATCGGTCGAATACCGATACCATGTTCTTACTGCAGCAACAATTATTCATTACAGCAGAGACTGCTGTCATGAGCTGCTCGCAATGACAAATAGGATCTGACTGAACTTGATTTATACTTCTTTTCTTGGTTAGGTATTCTTTGTGATCTGTGGCCTTAAACACGGGATTATGGGGCCCACTCATCTATTGAGAGGGTCCAGGGGCCCACTGGAGCTTCTTCGAATCATTAGTGTCAAGTCCTGATCTAATAGTGCGATTATCAACCCTGATTTTGTATTCGGGTTGATTTATGCAGAGCTGAGAACTAGCTTCGCGTTCTGATACGCGGAGCTGAGAAGTAGCTTCGTGTTTTGATCCGTGAAGTTGAGAAATAGCTTCGCATTTTGATACGCTAGCCTTGCGTTTTACGCTGGCTTGGCGTTTCTGCAGAAATTTAAATTCTGGAATATTAGCCTCGCGTGGAAGAAAATTCTTGCACGCTGGCTTATTCTTGTGATTTACGCAAGTTATATCTTCGTATTTAACGTGATTCTTGCAATTAACGCAAGTCTGAAAATCATCTTCGTGATCTACGCGAAGGTAAGGATTTTTGCGATTAACGTAAGTCTCACTAGCTTTGCATTTTACGCTAAACTCAGTGCTAGCTTCGCGTGAAGAATCACCATCACACGCTGGTGTTAAGAGAAATTTATCCTCGCGATTTACGCGAGCGTCAAGTATCTTGCGATTGACGCAAGTTGTACTGGCTTCGCGTTTAACGCTAGGCTCAGTTTTAGCATCGCGTGGAAGATCACACGCTGGCTCATCCTTGCGATTAACGCAAGTTGCAGCTTCACGTTTAACGCGATACTGACTGGTCATGCGATTAACGCAAGCCAGTTTGCGAGACACTTATCCTCGCGTTTTGCTGCCTGATTAGCCTCGCGTTTAACGCGGGCTTTGAGGGCCTTTCGCCTACCTCTCCGATTTCGGTTGAGGAATTGAGTTCTACTCAATCCAGTTCCCAGATTTTCTTCAGCAATAGAGAGATCATCATCTGCTAGGATTTCCTGCCCAAATGTCGGTTCTATGGCTGCGGTATCCAAGGGTCCCCGATTAATGGAGGATTCCCAATTACCTAATTTACGGGTATTGGAGCACACGGGACGATAGCGCCACGTTTCGGTCAGGTTACCTGATTCAGAGGAGAGATACTCCTCGTACTTCTACTGGTCGATCTCCACGACTAGCATGTTAACGTCGGATCCGATCCTCTCGACGTCAGATTGCGCCACGATCTCTTTTTCGGTGAAAGAGACTTCTCCCACTGTGGTCGCCAGTTTGTTCGTAGCAAAATTTTTGCTTCCTTCCATTGAATACAACTTAGATTACAACGAAAGTGAACAAAAGAAAGAACACCCGAGAGAATTTATAATTATCACTCTCTTTTACAAAATATAGTGGGTTCTCGTAGCGATGGGACCTATCTAGTAGCTCCTTTGGACGATCTGACGTCGATGATTTTCTTGCTTGACGAAGATGACGGCCGACTTGATCTTTCTCTGTTGATCTTGATTTGTTCAAGGCTCTCACGCGTAATTTGAACTTCTTTAATGCTCGAAAAAGATCCTTTAAGGCTCCCTCAAGTGGGTATTTATAGTCTTGGGTCAATATGAGAGTTTATATTTAAATAGAATTTGTATTCATAAAAAATTCCAATCAAATATCTTAATTTTGATTTAAATCTCTTGATTTAGAATCCTGATTGGACTCAATTTAGGTATTGGATAAGCCCAAATCTTCAATCATAATCAATTTAAAATTCTGATTTATCTGCTCACGCGGAGCTAATCGCGTCAGAACGCGGAGCTAGAAAACCAGAACACGGAGCTATCGGTTAGCTTCGTGTTTTATTCAAATGCGAGGATAAATAGCCAATACGCGGAGCTACAGAGTTAGCTCCGCGTTCTGTTGTGAAAAATTCCTTTTACTTGGAAATTTTCACTACCAACAGGAAGGTAAACGATTCACTGTTTTATGAAAAAGCATATCAAAATTTCAAGCATACAAGGCATAAGTAAAAGTTGATGCATATTAGTGTTTGCAGTGATAAGAATGTGAGGGTTCAAATACTGACTCTCCGCCCGTTTTATTTAAAAATTTGATTTCTGACGAGCAGAGTCCTGGGCGGTTCATTCTCATCTATCTACAGCTGTTTGATAAGTAAAACTTCTCATTCCTATTTTACATTTCCTAGTATTATCCTGCTTCCCAACTCCAAAGTTTACGCATAAAAGAGAAAAGTTAAACCTACTAATTAATTGAAAATTTACTATAAAGGAGATTTCAAAAAGAGATGAAAAAGGTTCCACTAAACAAACAGAAACGAAAGTTTGGGCTAAAAGACAAGTAGCACTGCAGCAGAAGAAAAATGAGTAGGCCCGCACACCTTTAAAAAACTACAATGCTACTTTCTGAGCTGTTCCTCGGTACAAGTATGTTGAAAAATTACTACCTAATTTGGTTTTAAATAACCCAATAATGGCTTGATATAACAACGTGACGCAGATATGACTTAGTTTTCAATTTTAAAAATAAAGAAATTTGTATCAAATAACATGTTAGACTAAAAAACAAATTTCCCCAATCCTCGCTAAAAACTTCAGAGAGTTTTGGTATGGACAAATAAGAGAGCAGATGCTGGTTACTTAATAAAAAACGGATTTCTTGATGATCAATTTTTATTCACGACGTACTCTTGACTTTCCGTAACTCACTAAAGCCTTGACTTGGGGCCACTAGTGCTAAAGTTCCATCATCACTCGAAGCACGTTTCGCCTCTTCATTGGCAAGGGATTCTACACATTCCAAGGTATTCTTTATATTCTATGCTAGAATAAAACAAAATAGTGTCTTTGTATCTTTCATGGGGTGGAGTGATGGCTGAGTATTTAGTGTTTAAAAAAAAAAATTAAATACCATTACAAATGTACAGAACCATGAGGTAATTTTTGGTTATAATATTTAAATATTAAATTAGAAAAATAAATTTTTTTTATTTTTAGTTTAAAATTTTAAATAGTATAGATTAAAAATAAGGATGAGAATGGATGATCGGAGTCCGATAGTGGCCGTTCAGATCCGACGAAGCAAGCCTTCGATCGCAATCGATTAGTTACTACGACCACCGATCTCCAATCAGAGTAGGTCGGACGTTCGAGTCGGTAAAGCAATTCACCCCTAATTAAAAATTGACTCTTGCACCTAATCATTCTTATCCCTAATCTAGAATTAGCCAACATTACGGTACTGAAGAAGAATAGTAAATTGGTAAATAGCTTTATCCCTAATCTAGAATTACCAGTGGTGTCCATGATCTTCGTGCCCCGACCCGGCAAAGGGGCGGTTGGTATACAGTTTCCGCTCCCTTGACTTGAGCTTCAGCCGTGCCGCCTCGTCCAGTATATGCTGCACATACGTCGAGTGCACCAGCTGCCGGTTCCGCCGATGAAACGACAGCTCAAAATACCTGTGCTCGCCCCCGGACGACCGCGCCGACCTCGCAAACGGGTTGGCGTTACTGGACGGCCGGTCGACGGAGTGGTAGCACCACTTCATCTGCACGCCCTCGAACTCGTCCGTGACCGAATGCGAGGAGGGGAGCGAGGAAGTGAGGGTCTTGGAGTGCTTGGCCTTGGACAGGCGGAGGACGGGCGCGGAGGCGAGGCAACGGGAGCTGAGGTAGGAGTGTGTGGCCTCGAAGAGCTCGTTGGAGGAGCCGGAGGTGTCGAACTCCTCGATGAGGAGGGAGGAGGTGGGGCGGATGGAGGAGTAGACGCGGGTGAAGAGGGTGTGGAGGAAGTGGCGGAGCTCCGGAGGGAGGAAGTCTCTGGCGGCGCTGCGGATGAAGACGATTGTGGCTAGGAGAGAGGTGATGGACTTCCAGTCCCATACCATCTCCATATTTTCTTTGATTGCGCAAGTTTCTTCTTGATTTTGCAATTTGGGAGAGAGATGAGATTTTAGACTAATTGGAACTGAAGGGAAGATGAGGGGGGGAGTTTTAACTTTTAAAGGGGAGGGAGGGATGGGGTTATCGTTGCCTCTCGATGGGGTCGTAGCTAGTGAACTTACTTCGTCCCCAAGTTGTCGTTTCTGGATGCAACCGGTCGGTTTAATACCTCCGTATTCTATTATGAACTGAGTATTATTGCTGGACTATATATTTTGATCTTAATTTTATATTTTATTTTATATTCTGTTAAAATTTTATTAATAGAATACAGAAAGCAAGTCCCACCGTTTCTCTGGAAAAAAAAATCCCTCTGTATTCTATTAAAAATATTTAATAGAACAAGTTATACAAAGGTCCTATCAAAAAAGCCCCACATGAGCTTCACAAAGTACTCTTAAACGTCAAAATACAACATAGTTTGTCGATGCATAAAATACAAGCTACTACATATTACATAACAAATTGCACGATGAGAAGCCAAAATGTGCTATGGTTCTAAGCCAATCAGATATCACTCCTTTCTTTATCTATAGGGGCAAGGTGGTCTTCTCGGGGCTCTTTGGTCTCTTCTGATTTGTCGGGAAATTCTATTTGCACGCGGTATTTTACTCTTGGCATCCTGGATACTTTTTACATTAAATTCCTATTTTGAAATACTATTATTTTACTCTCTGTGTTCAAATTTTTTTCCAAAAATACACATCCTCCTTTTCTCTAACTGCTCATCCGTCCGATTTCATTTTTATCCTTTTTTTTTTTAGTCGGATGTTAGTTTAAGAGCAAAAAAAAAAAATTTGGTCGAGTATTAATACCTGACCAAGAAACGTGCTGGTCGGGTATTAATACCCGACCAGCAAGCGAAGTCTCCCCCATTAAAAAAAACTAATTAACAATAAATTTCAAACAAATATGCATAAAAACTAAAAAAAAATTTAAATCGTATCTTAGATTTATTCTCTGACACCAATTGCATATTGAAATTTTTCATTTGTATAAGAAAACTCAAACTCAAATTCCAAATCCAAATTTCACTTGTCACGGTGAAATCAAAAAATTTAAAATTCTTCTAATCTTTTCAGAAACGCTAATGTAAAAAATTTTTAGGGATCAAAAAATCAAATTGATAATTTTATAGGAGATGTATTTTTATTAAATACCAAAAAAAATTATTTAGGGTTTTAGAGAGAAAATAGAGGAGGAAGACGATGAGTCGTAATTAAAAAGTCTTAGTTTGGAATTTATAAGGATAATTTAGTCCAAAAAAATAATGGCAAATTTGTAATTATTTATAAGTTTTAAAACCGTACGTCAAGAGTAAAATGTCGGGTGCAAATAGAATTTTCCTGACTTGTCCTCTTTCGAGGGCAATCCTATCCAATCAATCATATAAGAAAAGGTACGAGTAATATGTTCATCAACAGAACATACAGTGTTTTTAATGGTTATGTTTTTTTGTTCTCTCCGTATATTCCAGCATATAGATGTTAGAATTTGGTGTGTTATCTCTCTCTCTCTCTCTCGTGTTTGCTGGTGAACCCATATTGTAGGCGCGCATGGCTTTGAGCCTACTGCACTGCAGTGCTCGCTCCGTATTGGGATGGATTTGAAGTATAGACTTAATATTTATTAACAAAACTTTATATTTTTCACAAAATCCATCAAATCCAATATTTGGTTCATGGATTTTAAATAGGGAAAATTGTTAACGTGGCGGAAGAAAGGGCAATAATCGGTTTCCTCAGGAATTGATGAGAAAATAATTAAATTATTTTTAATAATATTTCAGAGAAAATACTTTTTTTTTAAATAGTATTTCACAGTCATAACTCTAAATCCATTTCCCTTTTCTATCATTACAAATCCATAAAACAAATAACGGAAAACATTGAAAAATGTTCATATCATCAAATTCTTATCCTCTCTCTCTCTATATATATATACAAAAAAAAGAAAAATAAGAATATAGATATCACACTGTTTACTATCATAAATCTATTTTTTAAGTTCATGCGCATGAGCCAGCCTAGAATCAGATTAACAAGGATTTTAATTGTTCGGGAGGGTGAGGTGAGGTTACCGCTTTGATAGATTAGAGGGAACAAGGGTGAATGAGAGTCGTCAACTAGCACCGTCAATGTGTCGGTTGGTGAGAGGAAGCAAACTAGGAAAATTCTATCTGCACACGGCATTTTATTCTTGACGTACGGTTTTGAAATTTATAAATAATTATAAGTTTGTCTGTATTTTTTTTGACTAAGTTACCCTTATAAATTCCAAACTAAGACTTTTTAAAATTTGGAATTACGACTCATCGTGTTCCTCCTCTATTTTCTCTCTAAAACTCTAAATAATTTTTTTTTGTATTTAATAAAAACACATTTCCTATAAAATCATCGATTTGATTTATTGACCCCTTAAATTTTTTTACATTAACATTCTTGAAAAGATTAGAAAATTTTAAATTCTTCGATTTCATCGTGACAAGTGAAATTTGAGTTTAGAATTTGAGTTTGATGAAAATTTTCAACATGCAATTGGTGTTAGAGAACAAATCTAAGGTACGATTTTTTTTTTTTTTTAGATTTTATGCGTATTTATTTGAAATTTATCGTTAATTAGTTTTTTTTTGGAAGACTTCGCTTGCCTGTCGGGTATTAATACCCGATCAGAATGTTTCTTGGTCGGTTATTAATACCCGATCAAAATATTTTTTTTGCTAAATGGAATTGGACGGATGAGGAGTTAGAGAAAAAGAGTAAAGAGTATTTTTGGAAAAAAGTTTGGTGCAGAAAGTAAAATGACAGTATTTTAAAATATGAGTTTGGTGTAAAGAGAAACCAGGACACCAAGAGTAAAATGCAGTGCGCAAATAGAGTTTGGCATGCTTCCATTTATTCCTTGCACGGTCAATGAGACATGGAAATCAATTTTTGGTATTTTTTATACAAATTTTTTATTGAAAAAATAAAATTTTTAAATTTTAATTTTAAATTTTATATAAAATGAACTAAAAATTAACCATATATTACTATTTCTAGAAATAAGAAGATAAGTGGGATCTAGATTTCTCAATATAGGTTTTTTAAAGGTAAGGGTCGTACTATCCTATAATTTTGATGTGTTGATAGCTAATTAAACGCATGCGTTGTAAGTTTTTCTTCAACTTTATCTGAG
This sequence comes from Dracaena cambodiana, assembly GCA_036321105.1. Lineage (NCBI taxonomy): Eukaryota > Viridiplantae > Streptophyta > Magnoliopsida > Asparagales > Asparagaceae > Dracaena > Dracaena cambodiana. Next base: position 33,146,041 of record JAYEPQ010000008.1, read on the forward strand.
AAGGACGTGCCTTTTGATTAGATTGACCAGTCACTACTTATTGCCCTTCTCTACTTTTGTATTTGTTGAAAATAAATTTACTGTGAGTTTAAGAAGCTGAAAATAATTTAGTCATGTACTGTGGAGTCGGTTTGAGGGTCAACTTTTAATCCGTATTTTTAAATTTTCAATTAAATAAATAAAAATTTTATTTTTTTAATTTAAAATTTTAAACGTAACGAACTAAAAATTTTTCTTTGAACTCGTCTATTATTATCCATTCCTATGACTACCTCATGTAGAAGGATGCACTTCAAAGAACATAGAGAGAGGGAGAGTCGTAACTAAGAATGGTAATTGATGAATCCATAGATTAAATTTTGATTTATTCTATAAAAAAAAATAAAATTAAAAATAAATTTTTAATATTTTTAATTTAAAATTTTATATAAAATTATTTTATTGCCGTCCCTGGTGTTAAGCACGTTGCATTCTTAGATCAATTTAATTTTTTATAGCACAAACAGTTTCTGAACTATTTATTATTACATGTTGGGTTGGATCCTAATCATGGGTCGAAATATTCCAGGGAGAAGCGCATTGCATTCTTAGATCAATTTAGTTTTTTATAGCATAAACAGTTTCTGAACTATTTATTATTACATGTTGCGTTGGATCCTAATCATGGGTCGGTTTAAAATATTCCAGGGAGAAGTGGGAGAAGAGAATAGCGTGACCCATTGTCGGTGGACCCGCATGTCGGTTTTCGTGGGATGCGACGGACGGCTAAAAGAACAAAAGGCCACGTCGGATTAAAGTTGTGAGTGCGATTGCTTAGGAGAGTGACCTTTTACGATTTGGAGTTCGGCGAGATCAATGGCGGAGATGACTGCAGCAGTGCACTGGTCCCACAGGCCTTTGCACGTGACAGGTTGACGATCGATCGAGCAAGGACAGTTTCCATAACAAGCAATAAAATAAAATAGAATTGATTCCACTCTGCCATTGCCCCATAAAGTTTGAGAAGGACATTTCAAAAGGGGAGTTTCTAAAGGAGCATACCAATTTTCTAAGTGAGTCCCACTTTTCTGCAGTTTTTTTTGCCGGACTCAAAGACCGGACAGCTGTAAAGTGGGTTGGGAAAAATGGTGTGCTCCCTGGAAAGTCCCCTCAAAAGGCAGGCGGCTTGACTTTCGAGCTTTGAAGAGTCGGATGAGGCTTGGTCTCTGTTTGTCGTGCGATTCGATTGTGAGCTTTAACAACGGTTGTTTATTCGCTAAACACGTCAGCTGTTGAGTTTAATTAAGAATTAGTGGGAGCAGCGAAGAAAATTCAAATGTAACTTTCATTCTCATCCCTACAGCCATAGTGCCATACAGCCATAGCTAATGTTTGGAAAAATAACATGAAAGAAGAAAGACTCAGAAACATTAGAGAAAAAAAGACAGTCATATTTTTCTTTGTTTTTTGTTTTCCTTAATTACCTTGTTTTTTTTTAAAATTTTTTCCATTGTTTTTTTTGCTTGTCAAACTAAATACATTTTTTTTTGCAATATTATCCAAATTGAATGATTTGCTAAAATGTTTGGTTGGGAAGAAAATAATAAAATTTTTAATTCTACTGCTCATTCTCTTTATATCTGTACCCCGCTAATTTTGCATGATTTTATCCTTTGGACAGATATACTTTCTGATGAGATACGAGTTCAGATTTCGAAAGGAACAAGTTCAGATCTCGGGAGGATGATTCAGACTACCAATATGATTAACGGTATTTCTCTCCCAACTTGGAGCATGAGGATCGTTCTGCCGCACTCAGAGAATGATTTGACACACCCTTTACTTTTCTGTACTTTTTTCTCTTTTGAATTTATGTAAGCATTAATGTAATATGAGGATCACTTGTACGGGTGATCGACCTCTATAACTCTTATGTAGTTTTATGATTTATTTGTCAGTGGAATGCGGAAAGCTTCCACCCACCGTTTTACCTCAAATAACTCTTGATTGTAAATGAACTCATGAGCTCGAGTAAGCCTCAGCTAATGCTTTTCAAAAGCTCGTTCGAGATCGTTCATTAAAAATACGAACAAAACTTGAACAAAGAACAAAAATCTATACTACTCGAAAAATAATGCAACGAAAAGAACAACCAATAACCCAACCCGGTTCGTTTTATTGTCCTAATTTCAATTTCTTTAGCCAACCCATTTATTTCGGGAAATACACGGGAACTATCAAATATACATTTCACCAATCTCAAAGTAATTTTAGAACCGGAAGGCTACAGTAACCCAACACCTAGTTACTCTATTATTTTTTATTAATGAAATATGGAGGGGCACTGTCCCACTGTTTCGACAAAAAATAAGAGTGCACTAGAGACAAACGATCAGGCCTTTCTTTTTCATTGTTTCATTGAAAAACACTCTTCCTCTCATTGCCATGAATAAATAAAGATTACAACTAAAATATATAAATTACAATGATAAAAGAAGAAAAGAAACAAACAAAAGAGACTTATATAGCACGTCTCTCCATTTTACAGAACTTTATGGATTCTAGAGTGACTATGGAATGTCGCTTTTGTGCTCCGTTGACGATCTAATACCCAAAATCAGTATTGAACATGAAGAATAGTTTCTGGACGAGAAGGATGTTGGTATTCTTTACCGTAGTATATGTAAAGTGGAGGTTATTAATTCTGTGGTTGCAGATTGAAGCATACAGAATTGTTTTAGATTAACACAAGAGGGCAGAAATGACAGATTTGTAGTTAACAGATTTACTACACAGAATTACTACTGTTATCTTATAGGAAATTAATTCTGTAATTAGGTTTCAGTATTCTGTTATCTTATTACCTAACACAGAATTAAACTATTCTTCTTCAACTAGTTTACTTAACCTAAAGTGAATAAAGAAAAAACTGGATTATGAAAAACCTGGTTGCAGAAAGACTAGAAGAAGACTTTACTGACAGGAAGTAGATTGGATGAAGATCGAGGCTAGTGTTGGACACTATCTCCTTAAAATCGATTCGTCCTCCACTGTTCGCTTCTGGATTTCTTGTGTCGATCTCCCAGAATACAACGATCGATCTGTAGAGGGAAGGAAGCCGCAATCCCTCTGCTCTGGCGAATCTGATAAATGTTCTCTCTGGTTTATGTTATGCAGGACTGGACTTTATTGAAAATGATGAACAGAGTTCTTCTGTAGACAGAAATTCTGGAACTTCTGTCTGCAGAAGAAGAAAGAGAAAAAGAAAAACGTGTAGTTTGAAATACTGACCCAGACGCTATTTATAGGCTTTCAACAGTCGCAACGGTTGAGATTTCAACAGTCGCAACAGTTGGTCGACGTTGCTTTCAACAGTCGCAACGGTTGAGATTTCAACAGTCGCAACAGTTGGCCGACGTTGCGTACGTGCGAAGTGCAAAGTGCGCCTCTAAAGCGCCCAATGCGCCCTAAACGCCCATTCGCCCTCGCACACGCGCGTGCGCGTGCGCGTGCACGTGCGGGTGCGGGCGGTGCGTAGCACCACCTGTGGTGCTCAAGGTTTTCCTCTTCTTACATAAGCAAAGTAAAGGAGAAAGCTATCATATTTAAACCCACATCCTTACATTCCTCTATCCCATGTGGGACTATCTTTTCATCTTCCCTTTTTTTGTTCCTTTACTATGTACTCAACTTTTGAAGCCAATTTCAATTCACTTAATTCATTTAATTTGAACTAGTGAATTGGCTCAATTTAAGGTTCAAATTAGTGAATGAATTCAACAATCCCCCACATGAATGAAATGGCTTAGACTCTAATGCAAATAACCAGAGAGTGTAATAGAAAGTTACCGTATCGGGAGAGGTGGCTTTTGGCTTTGAACCTTCCCTAGTGAAATATTATCGAGTTTACTTGCTAACCAGTGAACACGATATTTTTGAACTGTTCAGCTTTTGATGTAAACTAAGACAATAATATTCATACGATTTCTTTCAACTTTATCAGATTCTATGTTGTGTCCGTTTTGGCCTTGGACAACCTGGTAATTCTGTGAGTGCTCTTAGAGAATTTAGCCTTTCTTATTCTCATAGAAGCGGCCCCTTCTCACTCACATAGGTGATCTCTTATCAAGAGTATCCTGCCATACTTCACTTAGATTTCTAAAATATAAGGATCATTAAAAGCTTGGCTTATCCTAACACATTGCAGGTAATCACTATTTTACCATATAAATGAGATAGGAAATATTTTCCTCAGTGATTCTTTCGAGTTCCCCCACAATTCGGTTGTCCCTTTGAACCTAGATCTTGGGATCTCCAGTCAGCTAGGTTGGGTTGCCATTATGGAGTTACTCTTTAGTAGGCTGTAATCCCATTCCCCTGGACAACTTATATACTTGATCTCTAGTCAAGCCTTTTGTTAATGGATCTGCAATATTATCTTTTGATTTTATATAATCAAGAGATATTATTCCGTTTGTAAGCAGCTGTCTTACAGTTTCATGCCTACGACGTATATGTCGTGACTTTCCATTATATAATACATTTTGTGCCCTTCCAATTGCTGATTGATTATCACAATGGATGCATATTGCTAACACAGCTTTAGGCCACATTGGAATATCTTCTAAAAAGTTTCGAAGCCATTCTGCTTCTTCTCCAGCTTTATCTAAAGCTATAAACTCAGATTCCATAGTGGATCTGGCTATACATGTTTGTTTAGAAGATTTCCAAGAGATGGCTGCACCTCCAATAGTAAAGATATATCCACTTGTGGATTTGATATCTTTTGAATCGATAATCCAGTTAGCATCAGTGTATCCTTCAATCACTGCTGGATATCTAGTATAGTGCAACCCATAGTTAGTAGTGTACCTCAAATATTTGAGTACTCTAACTATTGCTTTCCAGTGGTTCTCCCCTGGATTACTTGTGAACCTACTCAGTTTGCTTACTGAGTATGCAATATCAGGTCTTGTGCAGTTCATTAAATACATAAGATTGCCAATGATCTGAGAATATTCTAACTGTGATATACTAGCACCTATATTCTTTGTAAGATGTAGACTCATATCTACAGGTGTCTTAGCTATATCAGTATTTTCCTTGTCAAATTTTTCGAGTATCTTCTCGATATAATGTGACTGGGATAAGGTATATCCATCAGATGTCTTGGTGATTTTAACACCAAGAATAATATCTGCAATACCTAAATCTTTCATATCAAATTTCCGTGTTAACATGATTTTTACTTCCTTAATTAGAGCCACCGTGCTACCGGTGATAATCATGTCATCCACATATAAACATACAATGACATAGTTGTGCATATCCCATTTTACATATACACATTTATCGCATTCATTATAGCGAAATCCGTTTGACAACATAACTTGGTCAAACTTCTCATGCCATTGTTTAGGTGCTTGTTTAAGTCCATAAAGAAACTTAACAAGTCTACACACCTTCTTTTCTTTACCTGGAACTACAAACCCTTCAGGTTGTTCCATGTAGATTTCTTCATCTAATTCACCATTTAAAAATGCTGTTTTTACATCCATTTGATGAAGCTCAAGATTATATAATGCAGCAAAAGCAATTATTAATCTTATGGATGTTATTCTTGTTACAGGTGAATATGTATCAAAATAGTCAATACCTTCCTTTTGTCTATAGCCTTTTATTACAAGTCTAGCTTTGTATTTATCTATACACCCATCAGGTTTTATCTTTCTCTTAAAGATCCATTTATATTCTAATGGTTTACTTCCTGGAGGAAGATCCACAAGTTCCCAGGTGTGATTTTGAATAATTGATTCAATTTCACTATTTACAGTTTCTTTCCAAAAAGGAGCTTCAGGAGTAGACATAGCCTCTTTATAAGTTTGAGGTTCTTTTTCTAATATATATGTTAGAAAATCCGGACCAAATGTTTTAGTAACTCTGGCCCTTTTGCTTCGTCTACATTCATCCTCATTAGTTTTATTTACAGAATCAGATTCTGTATCTCTTAGAATTTCATCACAAGTCCTTTTCAGAGAACTTGATTCATGTTCTTTACTAGGAAATACATTCTCAAAGAATATAGTATTCCTAGATTCAATAATAGAGTACTTATGTATCTCTAGATGATCAGAGTTAAAAACAAAGAAACGATAAGCACTGCTATTATGCGCATATCTAATGAATATACAATCAATAGTTCTAGGTCCAATTTTAGTCCTTTTAGGAGTAGGAATTGCCACCTTAGCTAGACACCCCCACACTCTTAAGAATTTATAACTAGCTGCTCGACCTGTCCATAATTCATAAGGTGTTTTCTCAAGTTTCTTTTGGGGTATCTTGTTGAGAATATAATTGGCAGAAAGCAGAGCTTCCCCCCACATGTTCTGGGGTAAACCAGAACTTATTAACATGGCATTCATCATTTCTTTTAAAGTTCTGTTCTTACGCTCAGCAATTCCATTTTGCTATGGAGTGTAAGGAGCAGTTGTTTGATGTATAATACCATGTTCTGCACAAATTTGTGCAAATGGTGACTCATATTCTCCACCTCTATCACTTCTTAACATTTTTATCTTTTTGCTAAGTTGATTCTCAACTTCATTTTTGTATTGTATAAACATTTCAATTGCCTCATCTTTTGTTCTAAGTAGATATACATAACAATATCTAGTACAATCATCTATAAACGTAATAAAGTACTTCTTTCCACCTCTAGTTTGAATAGATTTTAAATCACATACATCTGTATGAATCAATTCTAAAGGTTCAGTACTACGTTCTATAGAGTGAAATGGAAGCTTAGTCATTTTTGATTCAACACATATTTCACATTTATTTTCAAAGTTTATATAGAAATTAGGCAGCATATTCAAATTTATTAATCTTTGTAAAGTATAATAATTAACATGTCCTAATCTACCATGCCAAATAAAAGGTGACTCAGTCATATAAACAGAAGAATCAATTTCAATGGTCATTACATTTAATTTAAACAGACCATTGGTCATATACCCCTTACCTACATATACACCATTCTTTGTGAGTATAAATTTATCAGACTCAAACACAAGCCTAAAGCCTTTCTTACTCAAGACTGAACCAGAGACCAGATTCTTGCAGACATCTGGTACATGAAGCACATCAGTAAGAGTAAGTTCTTTCCCCGAAGTTATCTTCAGTACAATATTGCCTCGTCCTTCAACCTTGGAGGTTGCAGAGTTACCCATGTAGAGTAGTTCTCCTTCCACAGATTCATATGTGGAGAACATCCACTTGTTGGCGCAAATGTGGCGAGTGGCTCCAGTGTCCACCCACCATTCTTTAGAGTTGCCACCAACTAGGTTAATCTCTGAGACAACAGATGTACAATTTACATCTATATTTGCACAAAGATTTTCTTCTTCGGCCAAATGTGCATTAGGATGCTTTTTCTTCTTCTTCGAAGAATCTGGTGCCTTTCGCACATGGCAGTCCTTTGCACGATGTCCAGACTTGTCACAGTTGTAGCACTTGCTATTGAATCTCTCCGAGTTACCACTCTTAGAGTCTTCACCATTGTGCTTTCTCTTCCTATCATTAGACTTATTGGAATTTTCCATAACATTAGTTTTAGAAATATTGTATGGATTTCCAATTTTCTTTTCAGAAAGGCGGTTATCTTCTTCAATCCTTAATCGTACAATTAGATCTTCAAGTGTCATTTCTTTTCGTTTATGCTTTAGGTAATATCTAAATTCTTTCCAAGATGGTGGCAATTTTTCAATTATTGCAGCCACTTGAAAAGATTCACTGATAGTCATACCTTCAGCATGAATTTCATGAATGATCACTTGAAGATCCTGTACTTGGTTGATTACATTTTTAGAATCAACCATTTTATAATCCAGAAACTTACCGACTACATATTTCTTAGAGCCGGCATCTTCTGTATTATATTTCTTGTCTAAGGACTCCCAGAGTTCCTTAGCAGTAGCAACTGAACTATATACATTATACAGTATATTGTCCAAACCATTGAGGATATAGTTCTTACTCAAGAAGTCCGCATGTTTCCAAGCTTCAACCGCCTTCACTGATTGTTGATCATCTTCAACAAGAGTAGGCACAGTCTCCTTCAAGTACTTGGCCAGATTCATTGTAGTGAGATAGAACAATATTTTCTGTTGCCATCTCTTAAAATCTGAGCCACTGAACTTCTCTGGTTTCTCGTACTGGCTTGAAGGCACAGTTGGAGTAACCATGACAGGAGTTATCACAGTGGACATATCAGATGTAGTAGCCATATGGAAATATTAAAATTTATCTATCTTAATGTCTTGTAATAAATTTTAACTAAACTGAAAAATAATTCTAACTCCAAACACAAAACAGAATTAATTAGTCTTCTCTAAAAGCAATTAAGATAACTAGTGATTGATTACTATTATGACAGTATTTTAATCTAAAACAAAATATCAGTTTAAAGATTAAATACTATTATAACAGAGTTCTAATTGATAACAGTACTCTAATTTATGGTTTTTTGACAGAATTCCAAAAATCAGTTTTAAGAATGTTGGTTCTAAACAAAAATGTTTAAACTGTATTATTAAAAAGTTAATTTAAAACATGCACGAAATTCGATTTTCAGAATGTAGGTTCAAACAAAAAATGTTTAAACTGTATTCTTAAAAAGTTAATCTAAAACATGCAATAATCGATTTTAAGATTGTTGGTGAATTTTTACAGTATAATGTAAAGTGGATGTTACTAATTCTGTGGTTGCAGATTGAAGCATACAAAATTGTTTTAGATTAACACAAGAGGACAGAAATGACAGATTTGTAGTTAACAGATTTACTACACAGAATTACTACTGTTATCTTATAGGAAATTAATTCTGTAATTAGGTTTCAGTATTCTGTTATCTTATTACCTAACACAGAATTAAACTATTCTTCTTCAATTAGTTTACTTAACCTAAAGTGAATAAAGAAGAAACTGGATTATGAAAAACCTGGTTGCAGAAAGACTGGAAGAAGACTTTACTGACAGGAAGTAGATTGGATGAAGATCGAGGCTAGTGTTGGACACTATCTCCTTAAAATCGATTCGTCCTCCACTGTTCGCTTCTGGATTTCTTGGACGTCGATCTCCCAGGATACAACGATCGATCTGCAGAGGGAAAGAAGCCGCAATCCCTCTGCTCTGGCGAATCTGATAAATGTTCTCTCTGGTTTATGTTATGCAGGACTGGATTTTATTGAAAATGATGAACAGAGTTCTTCTGTTGACAGAAATTCTGGAACTTCTGTCTGCAGAAGAAGAAAGAGAAAAAGAAAAACGTGTAGTTTGAAATACTGACCCAGACCCTATTTATAGGCTTTCAACAGTCGCAACGGTTGAGATTTCAACAGTCGCAACAGTTGGCCGTTTCAACAGTTGTGACCGTTGGACTTCAACGACGTTGCGTACGTGCGAAGTGCAAAGTGAGCCTCTAAAGCGCCCATTCGCCCTCGCACACGCGCGTGCGCGTGCGCGTGCGCGTGCGGGTGCGGGCGGTGCGTAGCACCACCCATGATGCTCAAGATTTTCCTCTTCTTACATAAGCAAAGTAAAGGAGCAAGCTATCATATTTAAACCCACATCCTTACATTCCTCTATTCCACGTGGGACTATCTTTTCATCTTCCCTTTTTTTGTTCCTTTGCTATGTACTAAACTTTTGAAGTCAATTTCAATTCACTTAATTCATTTAATTTGAACTAGTGAATTGGCTCAATTTAAGGTTCAAATTAGTGAATGAATTCAACAAAGGATTCGGCTACTGGACGGCGGCTCTCTGCAGGAAAATTTAATTTCTAATCCCTCTCCTCCCCCAAAAAATCCCAAAAATCCTCCTCTTGTGTCATATTTATAAATTTCAGGGTTTCCTTTGAGATAAGGGTAGAATCTCCATCAAATCCATTTCTGAATTCGTATTTAGATACGACATTTTTAATTCCAAGTGATTGGATATGATTAGAATCAGAATTTAAATTGAGATTTAGATAGAAATCCAATTTAGAAACTGAAATAGTTTTGCGTGCGCGAGGTTGTCTTTCCTGTGCGAGGCTGATAGCCTCGTGCGGGGCTATTAGCTTTGTGCGGGGCAACTAGCCTCACGTGTGCGAGGCTAATAGTTTTGCGTACACGAGGCTATTTTGCCTCCGTGTACTTTTTTTTTGCTTGTTTCTCAATTTTTTTCCGCCTATATTCATTACTTCTTTAGAAAAAGTAGAAGTAGCAGAGACATGCATTATAAACCGCCTAGCTAGCTCCTCAATTTTGTTTTCTCTGAGTAAGCATAGTAGAGGACACCATCACATAGATTGTATTATTTATTTTAGCACATGTAAATGCCCGAGTGAGAGAGACTAGCTTGCAGGAAAGGCCTATGCACTTGTAGCTGTCCCTACCATCCTCCTCAAGGCTTGGTGGTGTCGAGCATCTTCGGGGTGCTTGCGCTGGGTATGTTGGGGCAACATTTATGGTGGCTGCCGCAGCACTTCCTGCTGCGACAACAGACGAATTCGAGGCCGCCGTTGGAGTCGAACCGGCCGGTAGCAGAAACGCAAAGCAGCACCATGGTGGCAAGCATGGTAAGTGCCTTCTTGAACTATGCTGCCATGGCTCAAAAGAGTGATGGAATTAGAAAAGACTGCATGTATGAATTAGAAAAAGATTGAATTTATAACATTTTTGTTTGCACGGTGTGGCCGAGGGCATGTGCACACACTTGCTGAATTCACTGAAACAGCTAATAAAGAGTGTCTGATGCATGGCGTGTGCACATTTTCTGAATGCACTCAACCAACCACAGAAGCATTTGGTGCCTATTGCAAATATATCCCTTTTTATTTTTTAAAGGAAAATCATCTAAATCCATTTTTCTTTGATTTCATTCCAAGAATGAGTAATTAAAAAAAAAAAAAAAAAAAAAGATCTTTAGACATATCTTTCAAGTGACGTGTCGAACACCCTACGAAAGCATTTGATACAAGTTTTTGTTGCAGAATTATGTTGCATTTGAAGGAGTGGCGACTAGCTATAATAGATTGATTACTTTGTGTAATCAATGTAATTACTAAAGTAATACTTAGTAACACTAACTACTATCTAAAAGGGGAGCCTTTATATATATAATATAAACTCTTAGATTCATTATATCTTATTGATGAAATTGTATCTTATTGATGAAATTGGAGGTTGGCGGTTTGTTTGGATGTTTTGAAGTAATGGATATAAGAAAGAAAATTAGAACTAACTTCTAAATGTGAAGAATTAAAAGTATATTATTTCCAATATTTCGAGTGTTTGCTCAATATCTTTTGGAAGAAATTTTTTTTGAAAAGAAATAAATTATTTATTTTCATGGAAGAAAGAAAAAAATATAAAATTGTAAGAAAATAAAATAATAATATTTTTTACTTCTAATTATTCTTCCATACAAAAATTATATAAAGTAAATTAGAGAAATGATGGTACCACATAAGCTCTACATCATCATTTAAGAAGTAATTTCTAATATACTTTACAACCAAATAAATACATGAAGCAGTGGAAGTAAATTTACTTCCACTACTTCCATTTTACTTCCATACAAACAAATGCATCCTTAATTAATTTAAGATAAGCTCACTGTAGAAAAAAAAATCTAATAGAGATGATTATAATAGGATTATATAAACGCTCGAATCTCCAAAAGAGATGATCGAGATGATCAATATGGCTTACGAAACTTCTCAACAAAAGCCCTAGAATATGGCAACCAAAGAATGAATGAAAAACTTAAAGAAGTTCTTGTAAAACACCATAGGTTTAGGCATTTATAGATCTTCCCAAAACCGCGCCTATATGCATCTCACATGCATGACCTATCCGATGAACAGTCTGTTGGTTGTCCAATTCTTATAGCAGTTGATTCACCAGTCGATTAAATCCAGAGATACAATTTCTATTATAAATAATCACGGATCAGCAATGCTGCGGTAGATATGTACCACATGTACATACCGTCCGTCACAACTCAGAAATGGGTTTTGTTCGAAGCATTGGACTACCAGAACACCCATGACTTTCGTGTACCACGAGTGCCAAAGGCTTTTGGTGGTTTATAAATGAAAGTGTTAATTGAGGAATTAACCGTGCTGCTGCTGTTCTTAATTGACTGGCCAATCAACTTATGACTCAACTAGCGAATTGCTCCTCCAATAATTTGTTTTTAAGAATATGGGATTGGAGCTAATGCTTCCGTGGTATAAACTATATCTTATTTTTAATTGAAGATTACATTTTAGTTTAGAATCTCCAGATAGACCATCTAAAAGGACCCCTCTTTTTCACAAAGCAGTGATGGGCTCACGTAAATCATTTGAGGAAATTATAAAGGCAAACCCCAAGTTCCTATGTGCACACCCCTTCTAAGGACACACCTTCAAAAGCAAAAGTTTTAATTGCACACTTCTTTTTTTTTCCAAAAATACCCTCTCTCTTAACCCCATCCACACCCTCCACCAGCAGCTACCGGCGCCGCGACCCTCCTCCCCCCTCGCTCCCGCCTTCACCCCTTCCCCATCTTCGATTTGCCACCCTCGCCCCTCCTCCCCACTCCCCAGACGAACCCCCTTTCATCCTCCCCTGTGTCACCCCACCCACCTATCACCATCACACACTCCCCGCCTTTCCCCTCTGTTAACTCACTGCCCCTTCCGAAGCCTCCCCTCCTTCCCTTTTTCCTAAACTAATCCCTATCCTTAGAACTAAGATGAAGAAAGGGTATTCTTGTCAAAAAAAATAATAATAATAATAAACTTGTAATTAAAAAATATATTTGGGTGTGCGTTTGTAACATTCCCTACCATTTATTACATTTTTTTAGAAAGCTCAAGTAAACTGGTAAATTTTTTTAAAACCATACATGTATATTTTCTTCTGATTTTTTTTTTTTTGGGTTAATTTATGCCTCCAAGCTCAATCAATACAAGATGACATTTTAAATAGAAATTATAAATCTGAACCCCCTGATTCAGCTTAATAAATGCTCATCAGAACCAAAAATCACAATTAAATGCTCCAGCATCAACAGGAGCTCGGCCAAAACGGTGGTTATCGATGACCTGTTACTGGTGCTTACCCTTTTCAGTTGAAACCAAATGCCTCAACCATTTTCTCATTATTTCAGACTAACTTCCTTGTAACCTCCTCGTTGCCTAGCAATACTGCATCAGAATCTAGATAGGCTGACACGAACAGAGCACGAGCTCAGAAGAGAATTCTGAAGGGTTCAGTTCCCTTTCCCTCTTTGGTCCAATCCAATTGCATGTCCTCTAATTTAATTCCTTCTGCAGGGTCAATTTAACTTTTAGAGGGGTGATGTAACACATCCTTTGCTGCTGTGTACCTTTGTCTTGGTCTCTTTGTTGAATATATGTACGGAGTAGTGATCTGATTGTTTTGGTCGACGTGCAATATTAATTGTGCATGCAATTTGAAGTAGTACTGCCATGCAAAATGTGGTACTCTTGGTGCTCACCTGCATATGTATGATTCGTGTTGTTTCCATATTAATGATATTTGATCATCTAGTCACTGGCAAGCTACGTTAGCTAGTTTCTAGTTGTTTTCTGATTTTGTGTTTCAACAGGTTGTGTTCTTGTTAGGACCTTGAACGGAAAGAGATTTGCTTCTAAAAATTGATGTCTGACACTAGATCTGATAAGAAGATTCAGTGGCAAAAGTGAAATCTAAATAATGAATGTCTAAAACGCTGTTGGGGTGTGCGTATTCGGAATCGAATCCCCCAAGCGGATCTCGAAATACAACGAGATCAGCACATGGAGGAGGCAACGAGGCACATACAATCTTAAGAGGAAGAACATCATGAATTGTGACCAAATTCAATCATTGTTTCAGGAGACAACAATATTAGAATTTTCGGTATGATAGAGGAATATAGTGATTTACAAGAAAGATCCAACTATCTCTCTAGCCTCTCATTATCTCTCTCTCATCTCATGTATAAGAGATGTATAATACAGTTCAAAGCCTAATAGAATTGGACTACCCCCTCCCCCAACGTTCGAAGCCTAATAGAATTAGACCATCTTCATTTATATGTCTTTCCAAACCAAAAACAACAATATTGTTCATTTAACTAGCTATTGATCATCGATCATCCATTTCAACATCGACCACTTTATCACCACTGATCACTACCAATATGCATGAAACTATCTCCAAATAGTTTATTTTGCTCGAGCCACATCCACTACCGCACTTGGAATGTTGAAAATATAGAAATATTCCATACCTGGATCCGCAGAATTTGACCAACATCATGAGATTAACCTATCTAACATGTATGATAGAAAATATAGTCAGAAGAAGAAAACACTAAGAGTTATATGGTTGAGCCGGCCAAATTCGGACTATATCTATATGGGACAACAGTGCAAGAGTTTTCATTATGACAGAGAAATATAATGGTTTATAAGAGAGAGCCAACTATCTCTCTAATTATCTTTCAGCTCTCGTAATACATAAAGCTAATTTCGCATCTCACATATAAGAAATATATATATTACTAAAATTCAAATATTAATAGAATAGTATTGTTCTCAGCAAAAATCTTACTTTCTTTTATTGAATAACTTGATTACAATGAAAGAGAATAAAAGAAAACAAACGAGAGGATTTATAATTTATCACTCTTTTTTACAATTATTTGTGGGCTCTATGTGACGATGGAATCTATCAAGTACCTCATTTTGAAGATCTGACGTAGAAATCTTCTTTCTTGAAGAAGATGGCCAGCCATGAATCTTCTCTGTTGGTCTTCACGAATTCAAGACTCTCACGCGTAACTCGAATTCTCTAAAAATGCAAAAAGCTCTGAAAAAGATCTTTTAAGGCTTCCCTCTTGAAAAAGATCTCCTAAGACTTCCTCAAGAGGGTATTTATAGTTTTGAGTCAATATAAGAGTTTCCAATAAAAATAGAATTGGAAAGTAGTTGTATTCATCAAGAATTCTAATCAAATATCTTAATTTTGATTTAAATATCTTGAATATGAATTCTGATTGGACTCAATTCGGATATTGGATAAATCCAAATCTCAATCACAATCAATTTAGAATTCTTCTCACACGGAGTTAACACCAGAATGCGGAGCTATGGATTAGCTCCGCGTTTTACTCAAACGCGAGGCTAAATAGCCAAAACGCAGAGCTGCGGAACTAGCTCCGCATTCTGTGTGGAAAATTTCTTTTTTTTTTTTTTTATTAAGAATTTTCACTACCAACAAGTACTATCTTTATCTATCATGTGTCCCAAATCAAATACAATAATGGTTACCTAGTCCCAAGTCTAACTTGGATACGAATGTTACCGCTAATCGCATCTAGATACCAACAGACGCGACATAGAAAACTAACAATTTGGAAGTAATAATTAAGGAACAAAACTCAAAGTAATTTCTATAAGAAAAGAGTTGAAAATACTATATTTTCAATATTTCTAGCATTTACTTATTAATTTTTAAAAGAAGGAAGAGTATGATGACAAATAAAATATTTATTTTTATGAAGAAGAAATATATGAAAAGACATAAAAAATAAAATATTAATAATTTTTACTTCGAAGTGTTTTTTCCCTAAAAATCATGTGAAGTCAATTGAAAAAGTAAGAGTGCAACATGGTTTCCATCCCATTACTCAAGAATTAGTTTTTAATTACTGCATAACCAAGCAATTACATGATATAATGAAAGACGGTTAATTTCACTATTTGTAACTTCATAGTTAACAAAAAAACACCCTAATCAGTATTTGTAGCATTGCTCGAGCCAAATATTTTGGATGAGGGTCCTTCGGAATCCACAACTAATGATATTATAGTGGAGAAGTTATTTGATTCACTATACAAAGACCTGGTATGTACTAATGGGGGTTATCATCCTAGCAATCTTACATAAAATCTGATAGGATCTGAATGTTACTGTAATGGCCTCAACCCAATCCAAAGCAATCCAATATTTAGGCCATAGAAGTTTGATATACGACGATGTCCAACCAGTCGTACGTGGTGGTCGATAGTCACGAGGAGCCAGTTATGACCAACGGTGGTAGTGGTTGGCTAAAAGTGAGGCAATGGCAGTGGCTATTAGTGTTCGTTGTTAGTGGGCTAAGGATCAACAACAGAAATAGCGGAGGTCAGCTTGTGATAGTCATGTTGCTGCTCGGGCAATTGTGGTCGACTGACAGTTAAAGCAATGACTAATTGACATGGAAAGTAATGACATTAAGTGATGGGGAGTAATAGATCACCGAAAGTTCGTTGTGGTGGTTAGTATTGGTGATTATTAACGATTGAAATGATAATGATGATCATATTTAGGCTATTGATGATGGGGAGTTTGGGTAAGAGCGACAGTTAGTGGTTATTCAGGAAAAGATGTGTTGAAAAACCCTTCCACTGCACCAAAACTCTGAAATTATAGTGAAGGTTGAGGAAAATTATTTTATATTTTAACACGCTCCCGCAGGCTGAAGATCCATTTTTGGGTAGAAATCTGGGCTTTAACGTAGCGGTATAATTTTTTAAAACCCGCAATTAAATGCATGCCCAGTAGAAAGAGAACCTGGGTTGCTCTGATATCATATTGAAATTATAGTGAGAGTTGAGAGGAATTATTTTATATTTTAACAAGATGAAGATGTGAATCCATAATTTATTTTCTTTAAAAAAAAGAAAAATCATATTAAGATTATGCCTAACATGAAAATCCGTATAGAAATATCGAATTTTGAAATGGATTGCTTCATATAAAACATTGTTGTTCTTTACTGTTGAAGTCCTTTCTGCTGTATTAAAATTCTAAAATTAAGATGAGAGTTAAGTGAAACTATTTTGTATTTAATAAGCCTCCGCAGGTTGAAAATTTATTTTGAACAGAAATCTGAATTTTATACCGTAATAAAGGGTGATGAGCAGTCAACAAATGTAGGTTGAGGTTTGGTTCAGTTCAAGATTGGGTTATGTGGCTAATTCTTTCTCAGGATGTTAGAACGGAGCTAAATGGCTCAAATAGTGCTACGTCGTAGAAGCGCTTCATTCATGATTTTATCAATCCTTACTAATCATAAGCTACACTAGACAACAAATTAAATGCCACAACACTCTCCAAGTGTTACAGCTGAGTCCAATCCAAAGACATCACATCACATCACATCACATCACAATAAACGGAATCAATCCTAGAGCCAGCCATCCCTCGCCCAGATCTTAAATTGACTTGTGCGTGTGTCTGTATGTGTGTGTGAGAGAGAGAGAGAGAGAGAGAGAGAGAGAGAGCTTGGAGAACTTCGATCACAACAACACAAGACGAGTCCATGCATCTCTCTCAATGATACTCTAATCATTCCCTCACAACTTTCTCGACTCCACTCCACGGCCAGCCTTAGTCCCCGGCGGCAAAACCGAGCTATATGAGAAACTAAACTATAGCTGCTCTGTCGGTAATCACCCCGTTCAATCGCCCAACCATTTCAACAACTGCACGGCAATCGAGGCACCATTCTCTCTCTCTCTCTTGTTTAGTTCTGTCTGGTCCGTGTGCTTCTAGGGCACAGATCGATGCAGTTCATTAAATAAAAAGCGGGTCCTGCCATACTAATTTAATGATACCTGCAGCACCCCCTCCCCCCCCCCCCCCCCCTCTCTCTCTCTCCCTCTTTCTCTGTGATCCCTGCAGCACCTCCTCTCTCTCTCTCTCTGTATATATATATATATATATATCTGTTTCGCGTACGGCAAATATTGACCCGTCACAGGACTAGTGTACGTAGTGGGAGCAGATAGACAACGATGACGAGGAGAGGAGAGAAGGAGTGGGCCCCATTAACCAAAACAAACCGTACTAACCAATGCCCATGCCAAATATTAAACTGAGTTGAACTGAATTCAGTCTTGAGACTTCAATCGCTCGCCTTTATATATCTTTACCAAATGAGGCAAGAGAGCTGAATCTTCAGCCCATACCTGCTGGTTGATGGGTTGAGGAATGAGGAGGCACACCAGTACATTATTTATTCCGTATGCATGTACAATGTACTTACTGGTCTCCTGTAGCTATTACAAATAGCTGTTATGTATAAAACTCACTTATAATTATTTTTTTTTCCTTTTTTCTTTTCACTTTTCTAATTGAGGTCCTAGAAGGCGATGATGATTGATTCATAAAAACTGTCATGAAAAGTGACCGAAAAAGTAAAGAAATTATATTTTCAACATTCTCTGGCCATTTTTCATGAATTGGTTCATGAAAGTGTCAATTGTAGAAATATATTGTTCTTTCCACGTGATATAGAAAGCTAAGAAATGGATTCAATATTTTTTATACTGAATCAGCTGAAAGTAGAGAGTGTATTATTTTTTATAGGAAAGAAACTGATTGGTTCCTGTAATCTCTATCTAGTTTTCATGGATCATTTTCGATAATCACTTTTTACGAGTACTTTCCATAAATCAATTCCATAAATCAATCAATAATCTGGAAAAAATAAAAAATTGCTTATTCTAGTATCAATCTACCTTTTATTTTTCACTTTCGTAGACCAATCAGTCCTTTAATTTCTTTGGGTCAATTGATAAAAGAAGCATATTACAAAATCAACCACTCAAATTTCTTATGTTTTGTATGGATCACTTTCGATAATCACTTTTTATGAATACTTTCCATAAATAAATCAATAATTTAGGAAAAAATGAAAAATTGCTGAGTTTAGTACCAATCTACCTTTTATTTTTCACTTTCATAAACCAATCAGTCTCTTAATTTCTTTGGGTCAATTGATAAAAGATGCATATTACAAAATCAACCGCTCAAATTTCTTATATTTTGCTAGGACTTGGGAGATTGAGAAGTGTTTTTTTTTTTTTTTTTTTGGTTCTTACCTTCTGAGTTAATGCTTTTGGCTGAACAGATGCTCGAGATATTGTAGGAAGTAGTTTTTCTGAGTTTTTTTTAATTAAAAAAAACACATTTCTTAGACTTTAGCTAAACAATTTTGAATATTTGCTTGTTCTATAACATTTTAGTAGAAACTTGAAAGTGACATTTATCGGATAGTATAAATTGAGATTGAATTGAAAGCTAGTTTTGACAATAATCACAAATAACCACCATTATTTACAGGTAACCATCATCATTCGCGTTTGGCACCATTTAAAATTAGGGATGAAAATAGACGAATTCAAGAGGTCAATACGTGGCATGTTATTGTAAAAAAAATTTAAATTAAAAAATAAAAAATTTATTTTTAATTCAAATTTGGATTGGTATCCATTCTCATCCTTGCCTTCAAAAAACCCCAAGAGTTGAATTGCACCACTAGTGCACTACACTATAGTTTGTACAGTGAGTGCTCTAGGCGTTTGAAGTTTCGAGCTCATTGTAGTTGTAGTGGCAGTGAATGGCCCACCGCACTCGTTTGGGCTCTCTGCTGCACCAACCCACTTTGTAGCCAGCCCAAATGAATAAAGCAACCAAAATCATCGCCAGTTGGACTCATTAACTCTTCCTTGTATTTCTGTAGCTAGAGGCTAAAGCTCACCCAAACTCATTGTCGAAGAAAATGTCACCATACAAGAAATGTAGAGCTTATACCAATAAGGGAATGTTCTGTGACTTCATTACTCATAAAAAACAATATTGAAACGCATCAGCTTCAAATTAAGCTTCCAAAAGATTTTACATTGTATGTTATTGAAAATAAAAGGTCCAAAGAAAAAAAAGGGGGGGGGGGGGGGGGGAGAGAGAAAGAAGAAAAAAAAAAAAAGGAAAAATCTCATCTCAGCTGTTCATATATCTTCATAGAGTTAGAGCTAGAGCTAGCTGCAGTCATATGAAAAGAAAAATGAAAAACAATGAAGAAGAAGAACAGCAATAACCTCTTCTTTTTTCCTTCTAGTTGCAGCTTCATCGGTTGTGCAACGGATTCGGGCCCGTGGGCACGACCCGCATGTCATCATCCAATGCAGTACTATTACATACTTTCTTCTTGTCGACCACGCTGCAGCCATCACCATTCTTGTTCGTCTTCAGCTCAACGCTGACGGTCGACACTTTCGTTGCCGACAATCTCTTCTCATTGTTAATGCCCTGCACAAACTTTCTCCCGACGGTCTCTCGACCCAGTACTTGCCCGCCGACGGTAAAGACAACTAGCAACAGAAATGCAGCCAAGACCAGAGGCCGAGTGCTCCTCCTCATTGCCGACTGTCCTGTTGAAATTTAAAATTCTGAGAGAGGGGGGTAAATAAAGGAGAGGAGATCGGCAAAGAGAAGAAGTTATAAAAAGCGCTAGAGAGAGAGAGAGAGAGTCAAAGGAGGCAATAACTAGGGTTCCTCGGATTTACAGATGTATTATGATACATCAACATCCCGCCATGGTTGTAATAACTCCACCAAACAACCCCATCAATGCAATTTTCGATTAGAATATCAGTCAGAGAGAGAGAGAGAGAGACTTAAATTCTAAACAACAAATAAAGAAATCCCAAAAGCAAAAACACTCTCCATCGCCAAAGGAAACAAATAGAAATTTCCTTTATTTCATTCCATTCCCATTCCCATTCCATCTTTTGTCCCTCAATTTTTTTTTTTTTTTGTTTATCAGAAATTGAGAAAATGAAGAGAACAAAGAGAAATGAACGGCGAGTGGGAGCTTCAAAGACACTGCAGTACAATTAAATCCGAAGTGTATAATTTGTTGCCATCTTGGAGATCTTTTGGTGGGCTCCCTCAGTCACTAGACGCTCTCTGCTCAAGGATGCTGCTGGTGAGCGGCAGCGGCCAGCAGGGACAGCGGGCAGAAAGTTCCAACACCTCAACTGCTATCACTCCAAGTATTCTTATTTCTTTCTATATTTTTGCTAGTTACATGTTGAAAATAAAAATAGTTTTTATGTATTAGTCTCTTAAATCTTTAAAAATTAGAATTTAGTACCTAAAATCTTCATATTACTCTCCTCAGATTCTTTAAGTTACTTCACTTTAATTCTTCTGAATAATTTTTTGGCTAATTTTTCTTTATATTCTTGGAAAGCCTCCTTTTTTTCTCTTGTTATTGGGTTTCCTTCTCCATTGGATATAGGGTCAGGGAAAAAAAAAAAAAAAAGGAAAGAAGAGAGAGAGATTAACTGGGAGGGAAGAGAGAAAGAAGAAGAATGAAGAGGGGAATTCAATAAGAATAGGTAGAGAGGAGGAAGAAGGAGTTCCCTCCCTTCCAGGGGTATAATGGAAAATTCGTCCCTTTCAGGAGTATAATGAAAAATTCGTGTCAAAAATTATACAGGGAGACTAAAATGATATAATTTAAATGATTTGGGGACTAAAATCAAAATACGAAGATTTACAAAACTAAAGCCTAATTTTTACAAATTTAAGGGACCAATATATGAAAAACCTAAAATAAAAAAGGAAAAAGAAACTAGGGCTTTTTAGATTGTAAACTGGAACGTCTTTCAATTTTCACATGAGTAACTTTTTGGGGTTGAAGCAACACTTAGATTAATTGTACGAGACAAAGATATTATGGAATAGCAATTCTTGTCGGAGATAATCACTTCAGAAATCTGATACATACAGAACTGAACTTTGATGACTTATTCTTCGAAACATTTTTGAAAATCTCATGCTTTTAAAGGCACTCATTAGCCAGAGCCTTATTGTTCTTCTTACCTAGGACCGAGAACAAAGCGTCATCAAAGACGTGGACGTCCTGTGATATAGGAACAAAATGTGCAGCCTTCAATTGGTCTACAGATTGTAAATGAGAGCCTGGGATAGTTTGTGTTGATTGGTCGTGCAACTTTATATATCCAAAAATTAATCGATTGTGATTGCTACACCTAGCTACCAAAGACTCGATGAAATTGGGTTCATCTTCGTGTTCCTTAATTGTCATTGGCTTCTAGTATTATTATGTTAGAAGTATATATGTTCTCCATCAGCAGGGTTCTGCTGATCGAACCGTGAGAAATTAGAACCTAATGAAAAAGATTGAATGAGATACAAATAACTTTAATTTCGATTTAGGTATGAGTTACGAATATTTGAAAGTAATATATTTTGACATAAGATACAAACTGGCTGGTTGAAATAAAGAAGGGCAATGGGAGTTTTATGCGACCGTAACGTTCCGTTAAAATTGAAGGGAAAAATTTATAGGACTGTTATTAGGCCAGCTTTATTATATGGCACGGAATGTTGGACTATAAAGAAACGTCATTCACAGAAGATAAGTGTAGCAGAGATGCGCATGCTCCTCTGGATATGCGGCAACACTAGGAGAGATAAAGTGAGAAATGAAAATATTTGTGCTAAGATAGGTGTAACTCTCATCGATGAGAAGATGCGAGAAAATCGCTTACGATAGTTTGGTCATGTGCAACGTAGGCCTACAAATGCAGAACAAGTTAAAAGAACGAAGAGAAAACCAAAGAAAATATGAATGTAGTTGATACGAAAAGATATTGATTATAGAGGTTTAAATGAGGAGATATTACTTGATAGAAATGAATGGATAAGGACTATCAAAGTGATCGATCCAGCGTGATTTCTTTTTTAGTTCATGTAGCTTACTCCAAATACTTGGAATAAAAGACTTGGTTGTTGTTGTTGTTATATATTTTGTCATTTTTAAATTAAATAAGGGCCTCATCATACTTAAACCTCATCAAATTTAATATTTATTCCATCATTCAATTTATAAAACATTTTAAAATTTATCATAACTCGATTTACAAGTTAAAATTCAACTTATCTTCAATCATTCATTCTAATTACATTCAATTTATATTCAATAATTCCATCATTAAATTATATTCAGTTGTTCCAACATTCAAACTATATTCAACAGTTCAATTATTCAAATTATATTCAATTTATGTTAAATATTTCCATCATTCAAATTATATTTCATTTATGTTCATTTACTTTCATCCTAATTAGATCTAAAATCATTTTTATATTCAAATTCTAATACAATAATAAATACTTAGACTTCATTATTTTTTCCAATATATATTCCATCGTTTAACTAAAATCAATGAAACAAGTGACAAAACATAAAAAGGGAAATAAACACCAACATAAATTGGCAGGCCCATAAATTAACATAGGCGGCACCGAGCACTGTAAACTGTGGAGAAAGAGAAAAAATTGAGAAAGAGAAGAGAGAAAGATTGTCAAATTGAGAATCTAAGATTTGCAAATGAGCATGGAAAAATTAAGTTTTGAAAATATTTATAGAGGATGAGCGTTGAAAACGAGGAGAGAGAAGAAATCTTGAGAGGGAGAGAGAGAGAGAGCAGTGATTCGGAAGGATAAAAATTGAACCTATTAAATTAAAATCCATAAAATCATATGGGCCCATTGGGCCTTTAAGAAGGATTGAACTTCGAGAAAAAAATAATTTGAGGGCTTTTCTAAAGAGTAAGGTCCAAGGCCATTGTCTTGCTAACAGAGGGTGTGTTGGACTCGTTGGAAGTAGTGAAAATAAAAAAAAAAAATTAAGAAGTAATTTTTAATATTAAAGTAAAAAAAAATATTCTTTTTATGTTTGTTTGTTAATATATCGGAAGAAGAAAGCCTATTAGGAAGTGAAGGAGTATTATTTAATTAATCAAATGAAATATAGTTTATATTATTTTATTTATTTGTTAGAGATAAATATATAACTTTTGAATGATAAAGATGACATGCAAATAAAAAATATTTTTTGTTTTCTTCCTTACCTCTTTGATCGCTTTTAAAGTCAAAATGTGAAAGAAAATTTTGAAAATAAGATGTCACATAGGCGTCTCCTTATCATTTTAAAAATAACTTTTAACTTTTTTCTTGAACAAACAAATACTTGAAACAATTGAAGTAACTTTCACTACTTCTATTTTAATTGTATGCAAATAAACATACCCTTACCGATTGGACCCGGTCTATCCATCTGCAACAAAATATGCCTGTACTCTCCAAAACAAAGTCCAGTTTCCCCAGTAAATAAGAGGATTCTGTGCACATTCCTAAATCCTTGGCCATGTCAGCAAAATTCTAAGGGTCAAATCTTTGAACCGAAGTATAGATTTCATGAAAAAGGAAATTTATAATTATAAATACTAAAAAAATCTCAAATCCTTTGCCAAATACAAAAACAAAGGTCGCTTACTAAAAATTGAACCATTTGTTCGTATTGCTTGTGATACAGTCAAACTACACTCCCTGTACTCTGAAGCAGGTAGTGTGTACATTCCGCTAAAAGCTGGCACTAAATCCAAAAGTGTAATGTGTACATTCCCTGTACACCTTTCCAAGTGAAGAATTATTTAATTTTAATTTCATTTTGTGACTTGTATACTCTTATTCTAGAGACCCTCGCTGGTTCTTTTCCATTTTCCTTTCCCTTTCAGTGTGGCAAGAATAAATTGTTCCAGTATATATTAGATCAAGTTG
The DNA here is from genome assembly GCA_036321105.1 of Dracaena cambodiana. Classification (NCBI taxonomy): domain Eukaryota; kingdom Viridiplantae; phylum Streptophyta; class Magnoliopsida; order Asparagales; family Asparagaceae; genus Dracaena; species Dracaena cambodiana. The sequence goes on from JAYEPQ010000008.1 coordinate 33,170,547, forward strand.
TAGATTTGGATCCAACTGAGCCACACTTTGTACACCTCTATATCCCCACACCCAATGGAGTCAGGGACAAGCCCTCGGATCCTTATACCCTACTTTGATTTAGTTCGAGGAAATTCTACTTGCTTGATTGTCTCGTGGGTAAGGAAACAGGAAAGGAGCAGGCGTGGAAAGAATAATTTTCTGCCAAAATAGGGCAGGGACATATTAAAACAGTAAAAAGAATTAAAAGAGTAAGTTTAGATGCAGTTAATATGCAGATAACCAAGTTGTACTGGAATAGGAATAAGTTGTTGGTATGTTCTATTAAATAATTTGAATTGAAATAAATTTAGGAAGGACTAAAACTTGATATTTGAAACAATCCATTCTCATCACTAACAGTGTACTTTGCTGAGCGCCACCAATCTCTTAGTTCGCTTCCGTTGGAGACAAACATTAGGCCAATTTAGTGTTGTTATAGCTACGTCAGGCTATAAGAAAATCTGTGCAAATATAAACGCTGCAAATGCCAAACTTTCAAAGTTCAAACAATATTCAAATGGTAATGCGCAGCAGCTGGAGCTGGTCCCGCACGTCCTTTTCTAATAGAATAAAATAATTGAACTACCATTGGACTCGGGGCGACGGCAGTTCTCTTCAGGTGAGCGGCCTACCTGCTTTGAAACCGCGTGATCGCACATTTCACCAAACACTAGGTTACTTCTCCCCGATGGTTCTCCTCTCTCCCCATGTACAGCTCTTTGCCAGCCCATAAACTTAGGCGAGTTGCCTTCTCTCATGTATAAAAGGCCCCAGACCTCTAGCACTCAGCTCCCACAAAATTCTCCTGCTCTTCTCATTCTCACAAGTAGCAGTAATGGCTTCCTCCGCTTCCTCCTCTGCTACATTGCTGAATGCATCTCTACTAGCATGTTTCATCGCTACCGCGTTCGCTGGCAACTTCATGCAAGACGTCGACCTCACTTGGGGCGACGGTCGTGGAAAAATACTCGATAACGGGCAGCTCCTCACATTGTCGCTCGACAAGACCTCTGGCTCAGGCTTCCAGACCAAGAACGAGTATCTCTTCGGGAAGATCGACATGCAACTCAAGCTCGTCCCTGGAAACTCAGCAGGCACTGTAACTGCATACTATGTAAGCTTCGATAGTTTCCATTTTAAAACGAATGTTATCTGATCCCAGTACTGATGTTCACTTTTGGACATAACAGCTATCGTCTCAAGGACCGACACATGATGAGATCGATTTCGAGTTCCTTGGTAATCTCAGCGGTGACCCTTACATACTACACACTAATGTATTTACTCAAGGGAAGGGGAACAGAGAGCAGCAGTTCTATCTCTGGTTCGATCCCAGAGCCGACTTCCACACCTATTCCATTCTGTGGAACCCGCAACACATCATGTAAGCTAAGAATCTTTCAACTTATTTTGTATCATGAAGTCTTCAATTTCTTCATTGCTTACTGAACATGCTTACGTGCAGATTCTCAGTCGATGGCGTACCAATCAGAGACTTCAAGAATCATGAGGCTAATGGCATTCCATTCCCCAAGGACCAACCTATGAGGATTTACTCGAGCTTGTGGGATGCAGAGGATTGGGCTACGCGGGGCGGGCTCGTTAAGACTGACTGGACTCAGGCTCCCTTTACTGCATCCTATAGAGGGTTCAATGCAGATGCCTGTGTGTGGTCATCGGGCACGTCTAACTGTGGCTCTGCATCGAGCAGCGGCTGGTACAATCAAGAATTGGATAGCGCAGGTCAGGAGAAGATGAAGGAGGTGCAGCAGAAGTACATGATCTACAACTACTGCACTGATGTGAAGCGCTTCCCACAAGGGCTACCACCTGAGTGCTCCTTGCCTTGATATATACAACTTGTACGAAAGAGATTACAATATGTGCAGAGTCTATATTGTTGGTCATTGTGTTGACAACTAAATTTATAGGCATTGAAAGATATAAACCACACAAGAATGTTGAATTATATATTGAATTCTTATGTAATATTTGTTATTTATATAGATTCCTAGTAAAGTTGCCTGAATTATTGCAATTCATAAATTTCGTGAGGACGGACTTTGCTCGGCTCAACTTGCTAGATTTATTGCAGTTCACAAATGATGGGAGCCACTCTGATCGGAGCTGCGGTTCACCAAAGCCAATCCAAAATCAGATCACCAATCTTATAATAAATTGCCAACCTTAATTAGAATTGGTTAACATCCAAATTCCTAATAAGGCATATTCTACATATTGATTAGATTTGGTTACTTTATTTATATTTTAAAAGAGATGTAGCCAATAGAGCATGCATAAGGGGGGACCTGGCATAATCAGTTGGTACTCTTGCTGATAGCCACCTGAACAGAGTATACGAATATTTGGAATATTCTATATATGTTATATTTTTCTCATATAAGATACATATCTATATTAGTAATATAATCGATTATCTAAATTTACATTTGTGATGGTAATGCTCATTCCTTTTTAAGCAAATGTGGGTGCGTCAATTAGTTAATCGGGCATTATATAGATTGGCACATTCAACTGCACTTTAATTTACGGTCAATAGTTGGCATGATTGTTTCTTCCTCGTGTTTTGAGTTAAGGTGAAGGAGATCGTAAGATCAAACACTTGAGCACACAAGAGTATATCGTGTATTCTATAAAGCATGGTCACGTGGTGCTCCCAAGGAGAGAGACCCGTTGGATGAAGATGACTTGGGAGCCCTACTTTCCTATTTTTTCTATTTAATTGCTCTACGTCGATAGAGAGATCAAACGGCATTACATATGAAGCATTTGATACTTTCTTGAAAAGCACACAATCAAGATCACTCAGGAGACAAATCAACTAACTGCTGAGAAATTTGATTACAAGAGAAGTAGAGAACTAAATATCTAATGCAATTTCTTCATCAGAGATACATAATTCTGCAAGCAAAGCCCTAACGCCACCCATGACTACAAAATTTTAAAAATTTCAAATTTTAAATGATTTTAGTACTATCTCAAAACTAGAAAAGATAATCTAAATCGTCAAAATAAATCTGACGGCGAAAATTAACGTATGTAACTGTCCAATAAGCTCTTATAATTAGATAGGACCCGACAGTGTGATCAGAGCAATAAGGTGGACGACATACATAGAATCTCGATTCAAGCTCCAAGTGTTAATGACATTGTAGTGTTAGCAAATATGATAACTCTTTGTTTCTCAAAATTATTGTAATAGTTTTCTTTAGGTACTATTGTAATTTTATTTTATTTTATGCCACTAATGTGAGATGGACGATAATTCTTTTAATTTCTAATTAATGGAACGGAAGGACATATAGCCAGAGTTTATTCTCAAAAAGTAGATAGGACCTGAGTCCGCTCACAAGGGTTGTAGATAAAATAGAAATAGTTAATGGAAGTTCTCGAAGAAATCGTAATGTTTCTTTTCGGTTTCTCCTACTTTAGTTGTAAATTTAATCTCAAATATATTATTTTCTTCTTTCACAAAGTTTTTGGGGTTAATTTGTTGTTCGGTATTAGGCACTAGGTACTAAGATAACCGTCTAAATCCAAATCAGCTTGCGACAACCAAAATCGCAATGATTTACCGCCATACAAGTGTGAGATTTTCTTTAAGTCATAATTCTATCACCAAGAAATTAGTATCCAAATGTAACATTATTAGTAACTTAAATATATTACATTGAAATATCAAGTGAATTACATGAATATATTCTTATATACTACTTAATTTACAACTACATTATATCTCATACGACAATTCTATAATGAAGTAATTAACTTAATATAGAATACATAAACTTTTGAACTCTAAAATCTTCTGATCTTATTAGATTACGTATGCAAGCATTCTGGTGGAAGCCCCTGAGGGAATCGCTTCACATCAGTGCAATAGTTATAGATCATATACTTCTTCTGCACCCACCTCAGCCTCCTCTGACTGCTCACGTCCAGCTGCTGATTAAACCAGCTATTTGCGGCTGACCTCAAGGTCCCACATCTCGACCTCCCCGACGACCAAACGCACGCATTTGCCTGATAATTCCTGTAGAAAGCAGTGAACGGCGCCTTGCTCCAGTCAGTCTTCACCAGTCCACCTCTTGTTGCCCAGTTATCGCCGTCCCATATGCTAGAGTACAGCCTCATGGGCTGCCTCTTGGGAAAGGCAACCCCATACTGCTCCAAGTTCTTGAAATCTCGGATAGGAACTCCATCAACTGAGAGTCTGAGGAGATTCATCGACAGGCAGAACGAGAATCAGCTTAAATATACGTTAAGTTCTTAAAAAAAAATAAAAATAAATGACTGGAGTACTGCTTACATTATATGTTGGGGGTTCCATAGGATCGAATAGGTGTGGAAGTCCTTGGTTGGGTCGAACCAGAGGTGGAATTGCTGCTCTCTGTTGCCTTTCCCTTGAGTGAAGATATTGGTGTGCAGAATGTAAGGGTCTTCGCTGAGATTCCCGAGGAACTCGAAGTCGATCTCATCATGAGTTGGCCCTTGAGACGACAACTGCGTGGTTCGGAATTAGGAAAATTAGCATAAGTCTTTATCTCTTAATTTTGTGTATATATATAGCCACTATGAATGTTTTAGATAAATTTAGATCCCTCTCCTCTGAAGTATTGGAAACTATGTTTTATTTAGAAACTATTTTCTTTGCTAGTAAGGAAAACATATATATGTTAATTTCATGAGTTTTGGTCTATTTTCTACTAAGAGAACAATTTTAATACTTTTAGTAATTTTTTTAATTTACGGGTTGCTAGGACAAAAAGGGTTATCCAAAAGAAGCACAGCAAGAGAACAAAACTAAAGGTAACAACATCAGAGATGTGAAGAAGTCCCCACCGGATGTTGAAATTTAACTACCAAAAGAGTTAGCTACAGATTCAAAAGAACTACTGAAAATGGATAAACTAGCACAATTAATGTATAAACTCACATAATACGCTGTAACAGTCCCCGCCGAATTCCCGGGCACAAGCTTGAGCTGCATGTCAATCTTGCCAAACAGATACTGATGCTTGGACTGAAACCCCGATCCAGAGACCTTATCAAGCGACAGCGTGAGGAGCTGCCCACTGTTCAGTATCTTCGCTCTCCGATCCCCCCAAGTGATATCAAAATCGCGATAGAAGTTGCCACCATTTGCACCAGAAAGGCACGAGGCTGTGAAAATTGAAGCAAGCAAAAAAGAAAAGTTAAGAGACAAAAGGTGTGAAGCCATGTTGCCGATCGAGTTGAGAATGGTGTGAAGGGAGAGTGGGGGTACTTATAGCGAGCGAGCGGGAGCGGGAGCGGAGAGGAGAGAATCCCGTGAAGGGAGTGAGACTGAGAGGAGGCACCAGCTGGCTGTGGCGCGTTTTGGGCTTTTGAACGGATTGAAGTGTTTGACTTGATATCTGGTTATTAACTTTCATGGGTTGGGTTTGAATTGGGTCCGGCCAAGTGCAGGTGCGGTCGAGAACTGGCCCGTGCCGCATTGGTTTCTAAATAAGGAGAAGGTTCATGACTGCAGTGCACTGGGTCGGCTCATCTCTTGGTTGATAGTGGATGGTTTTTTTTTCCCCCTGTTTGCTGAGTTACCAGTTGTAACTGATGCCAAAGGATTATTAGGCAGGAGAGTTGTGTGGAAGCTTCAAATTTTCATTTTTGGTTGCCCAATTGTTTGGACTACATGAGTTGTAAATAGAGATGACTCAATTTTGGACCCGTCCTTACACAAAATTTTAAATTAAAAATAAAAATTGACCCATAAATATATATGCTATCATCCCTACTTGTAAATCCTTGGTGGGACGCATATCAGTCCACCAGAGCTACTTGAAGCATTTTTCTGTAGTGGTAGAGTTTGCAACTAATACTTTCTTAGTTATTTTCTGTCATTTTTAAAGTTTCTAATTATTTATCTACCCTTCTCTTCTTCAGCGACGGTGCCTTTAGGTAACTCGTAGGTAATATTAAACTCTATTTAATAGGACACGAAAGCAATATACATTGTATTTATGCTGAAGAAATTGTAAGGCATGTTTTAGATGGAAAAGGTTGGAGGATGACGAAGGGGAGACTTAAAAATTTAAGAAGAGGATTAAAATTAAATAATAACTCTCAAATTTCGTAATTTGTTATTTAAATAAAGATCATACTTGAGTCCTGAATCTGAACCATATAAGCTAGAGCCTATTGGACATTATTGATAAGTTTTTATTATATAATAAGATAGTAACCCGACCAAATTACTGGAGTTAAATTTCCAATTGACATCTGAAATTTGAATTTAGAATTATCTCCTTCGGAACATAAAAAATTGGTGACTACATTAGCCTGCTTTCACTAATTAATAAGTTTTTAAAGCATTATTGGCTCATGAGTTTGGGGGCGGTTCAGGAGTAAAAGTACAGTACTAGAATATGGGCTGCAGATTGAATGCCGTGTACAAGAACAACTTCAAAAGTTTTTTTTTTTTTTAATTCTTTATTTTGTTTAGGGAAAGTTAGATGCTGGTGTATGCAATGATTGCCTTGACACATTATTAGCAAAAAAAAGTAAAAAGAAATGAAAGAATAAATAAAGGGATTTTATATATGAGTCCCGTACATCTTTAAAGTTGAAATTTTCATATTTAAGTTACTTCACTTCAGTCTTCCTGAATAATTTTTAACACAAATTTTCCTTTATACCTCTGAAAGTAAGAGAAATATCAGTTATTTCCCTCCCTTCTCTCTTCCTCCTCTCTTTCTCTGTTTATTGGGTTCTCTTCTTCATTTTTCTCCTCTCTATCTCTTCCCTCCAAATTAATATCTTTTTCTTCCTTCTTTTTTTCTTTTTCTAACCCTATATCCAATAGAGAGAGGAACCCAATAAGAAGAGAAAGAGATGAGGAAGAGGGAAGGGAGGAAAATAACTGATATCTTACTTCCTTTCAGAAATATAACGGGAAATTTTGACCAAAAATTACTCAAGTATTAAAGTAAAATAATTTAAAGAATTTAGGAGGCTAAAATTAAAATATGAAAATTTTAGGAACTAAATTCTAATTTTTAAAAAATTTAAGAAACCGATATGTAAAAATCCCGTAAATAAATAACCTTCCCCGCATATCAACTGAACTTGGGACTCTTTTCGCTGGATGTTGAGGACTGTGATCTACTTTTTCCCTCCCACAGGAGGGCACCCCTGAAAGCAATTGAAATGGATAGAAACTGCTTTCAGCACTAGAAACGATTAACCCTTTCCCAGGTTCACCCTCTTTGGATAGAATTTGCTTTCAAGTCCAGAGACAATTAACCTTTCGAAGATTGGGTTCATCATTATCAATTTAATGATGGGTTCAGCCCCTTTAGCTGCCTCCCCTACTTCGATTTTTGTTTTTCCAGGAATTTTCTTGATGCGTAAATTGTTTAGCATTGCGATGGACTAAAATCCCCAATATTTTATTAATTAGCAATTAACGAAACCAACACTACTACAAAAAGATAATATTAATATTTGTCCCTCAATGTAGAGTGGATAATAAACACAAATATCAAAAAAAAGAAAAATACGAATATAAAACTACTCAAATTGCATGCCATGGATAACTGCTCTGCCCTCGAAAGGATGTGGCTGATTCCATTAAGAGCTTAGTTTTTCTGGGGCTCTGACTCTCCCAAATGGTCTTTTCCGTACAAAGGCGCAAAGATCGAGTTATATATAGGGAGTTCCTCGTGGTCAATCTCACCCCCGCAATAGCTCCACCCTCCTCCTGGATCGTGTCTGTCCAAAAAGTGATACCGCTCTTAATTCTTCGAAAAAATTCTACTATTTTGTTCTCTCGACACATTCCATATGATAACTCATATGGTAAAGGACATGGTGTTGCAGGGCGAGGCAGTCTAAGAGGAAGAGAGAGCAATTGGATAGAGAGAGGGGAAGGGAGAGACAGTACTAAGATTGGGACAGGAATAGAGGCTGGATGAATGTGTAGTTAGGAAATTTGGACGATAACAATAAAATAATAGGTGGTACGTTTACTAGATTAGTTAAAATTTAAAAATCTTAAGAGGATGTACTTAGCATGTGTGAGTTTAGTCAAAAAGTGGTTGTAAATAGAAACCTCTGAGTCTTCTCGCCTGTGCCTGCCTAGGCCCAAAGTTTAGCACAAATTTTTGGGCAGGAGGAGATTTACCATAATTTTAAAATGCCAACTACTGCTCCAATTCATTCTTGACTTTGGAAAACAATTAGAAGAATGGGAGATAGATGATAGTTTGTTGTAGGAAGTGCATTTAACTCTAAGACATGTATAAGACCAAGAATCAAAATAAAAACATAACTCTGCTCTATCAAGTTCGATGGCCTGGTCCACCCCTGGCTAAATCCACAAATTTATTCAAGCCCAAAGCCAATTGATGTTTTCTATGCTTAGGTTGCAAATTTGCAATTTCCCATATGATGGAAAATTATATTGAATCTAGAAAATCATTGTCTAATTTAAGGCTTGGACAAGAAATCTATGGGTTTTTTTTTCTTTTTCTCCTATGGGTTTCTATGTTATATTCGGGTGCGTATGTCTAAGAATTAGAACCCATTAACCCTGTAAATCTTCTATATTTCGGATCCTACTGTGGTTCTCATAAATGCCGGGAGCTTCTGAAGGGGCACACCATTTTTCCCAGTGAGGCCAGTTTTTCTAATGAGCCTACTCTCTCTTTTGAAAATAAAGAGTTTTTCCTAGCGAGCACACAAAAAATGGTCAAATTACCCTTCCTTTATTCTCTCCACCACTTCTCCTGAAATCCAACTCTCCAACTCTCCTCTATCTTAAATTTTCCTCTTTTCCTCTCTAGGGTCGGCCACTGCATACCTTTATCTCAATACAGCGTTTTCTGGGTATTGCTGACGCCACTAGAAATCCACTCCGGTCGCCCGCCGTTATTGTCGTTGGAGATTAAAGGAATGAGAGAAGAGCTGAGATTGAAAGAGATGGCAAAATGATCTAAAATTTTTGGGTCAATCATTGTTATAAAGTGGGCTCACTGGAAAAAATAGTATGCCCCTTTAGAAACTCCCTAATTGCCGACCCGTTAACGCTAAGCCACTGCAATCAGTTGCACATTTGACATTTCTATTTGCTTGATGGTAGAGAGTGAAGGGGGAGATGACCCTAGCCTCAGCAGTTCCATCTTCTGCCTTGGTCCTCTCGATCAAAACCTCTAAATCCATTGCAATACTCAAGAGAAGAGCAATTAAAGAGAACCCATTTCGCTGCAGCAGAAGCCGCCATAGCCAAAAGCTTCACACTTCTCATCGAAACCCGAGAGCCCTTCTCAGGTCAGTTGAGCTCAGAACGTCATGTCTCTTCACTAATTAGAGATGGGTTCTTCTAAAGTTGTCAACTTGTTGTTGCCCATTAGGCTGTCTCTCGACAATTGCTTCAATTTCTTCCTCTCTGGAGTTGTCGTGTCATCTATTCTCCTGTCATTCGATCCCATTGCTCGTGCTCTCGATAGTGTGAAGGTTCAGTTGGCTTACCCATGTGAAGATATTAGCAGTTATTACTCAGGCATTGATGTGTTGAGTGGTGCTGCATTGATGAAGGAGCTTGGCTCTTTGGTCTCTGACCACAAGTCGCTGCCTTATAAGGAGGTGGGTGATTGCGTTCTTCTGGTTCTTTCGGCGATAAAGGAATTTTGTTTAGACTTGTCAAGAATTATGCTTGTTTACGATTTATTCCAATGGAGAATGCACTTTATCTAGTGGTTATGGACTCTTCTTATAGCCTACCTACATGCTTTATTTTATTTATTTATTTATTTGTACTCTTTGTTGAAGTTTTCTACAATATGGATTGACGTTGATGATGCGTGTAGGTATGGGAGGCCCTCAAGATTCTTGATGCAGCTGATGTTGAGAACCCGGAAGCTTCTACAGAAGTGTAAGCATCTCGTGGTTGCTGTCTAGAATTACATGAATGATGATGGTAACATTTTATTATGATTTACCGTTTACTTCTGATGTTATTGAGGCATATGAGACGATTTTGATGTTTTGCAGGATTGAGATATACACATTGAGAGCGGTTCCAAAAGTATTGGCAGGGAAACCGGAGGGATGGAACAGTGAGTCTTCCAGTTTACTAATTAGTAGAGAATGTTAATTTTTGAATGGGTTATAGTTTACTGCTAATGGGATTGGTACCTAAGGATATTTAAGAGCATCATCCCTATATATTAGGAGAAATGTCTTCAGAAATGTATCTCTAAGGCTAAGATTACTATTCGATTGGAAATATAAAAATTGTTTGTAAACCACATTGAGGCTAGAATTCTACCCAGATGGGAAAGAGGAGTCCTCTATAAGTAAAGGGAGTTCTTGATCATACAAAATATTAGGCATCTGCATAGAGTCCAAGGAGAACTTCTATGAAGCCTTAGCATTGGGAAAAGCCCACCCACTCTTGGGGAAAACCTACGTAAATCCTAAATAATTAGAAAAATTGAGAGATCAAGTGGAAGAGTTCATGTCCTTGCTGAGAGAGAGAGGATCAAGATAGCACTAAACAACAACAACAACTAAGCCTTTTATCCCAAGTATTTGGGTTAGGCTACATGAATCAAAAAAAGAATCAAGCCGGATCGATCACTTTGATATTCCTTCTCCATTCATTTCTATCAAGTAATATCTCCTTATTTAAACCTCTAGACTCCATATCTTTGCGTATCACCTCCATCCATATTTTTTTCGCTCTTCTCTTCGTTCTTTTAACTTGTCCTACATTGATAAATTTCTCTCTTTGAACTGGTGCATTTGTAGGCCTACGTTGCACATGACCAAACCATCGTAAGCGATTTTCTCGCATCTTCTCATCGATAAGAGCTACACCTATTTTAGCATTAATATCTTCATTTCACAATTTATTTCTCCTAGTGTTGCCGCACATCCAACGGAATATGCGCATATTTACTACACTTATCTTCTGTGAATGACGTTTCTTTATAACCCAACATTCCGTGCCATATAATAAAGCTGGCCTAATAGCAGTCCTATAAAATTTTCCTTTTAATCTTAACGGACTGTTACGGTCGCATAAAACTCCCGTTGCCCTCCTCCATTTCAACCAGGCAGCTTGTATCTTATGGTTAACATCATTATCGATGTCTCCATCATTCTGAATAATAGAACCTAAATATCTAAACTGACTGCTCATTTGTATCTCTTACCTATCCAGTTTTACAACATTATAATTTATGGTTCGTCGTTTACTAAATTTACACTCCATATATTTTGTTTTAGACCTACTCAATTTAAAACCTCTAGATTCTAATGTATGCCTCCATAACTCTAATTTGACATTTACCCTGCTCTTGTCTCATCAACTAAGACAATATCATCAGTAAATAGCATATACCAAGGTATTTCATTCTGAATGGTTTTAGTAAGTTCATCCATCACTATAGCAAATAAGAATAGGTTCAATGCAAATCTTTGATGCAATCCAATTGTGATAGAAAAATCACTTATTAAAGCACCACATATTCTGATATTGGCCACTACTACATCATACATGTCTTTAATTATTTCGATATACTTGATGGAAACTTTTTTCTTCATCAGTGTCCACCAAAGTATTTCTCATGAAACTTTATCATAGGCTTTCTCTAAGTCAATAAATACCATATGAAAATCTCTATTTCTCTCTCGGAATCGCTCTATAAGTTGACGAAGTAAATGAATAACTTTTGTCGTCGATCGTCCTAGTATAAATCCAAACTGGTTCTCCGATATTTTAATAATTTGTCGCAATCTATGTTTAATTATCCTTTCTCAAAGTTTCATAGTGTGACACATGAGTTTTATTCCCTAATAATTAGAACAATTCTGAATGTCGCCCTTGTTCGTATACAGAGGTATTAGAGTACTCTTCCTCCATTCATTTGACATTTTCTTACTTTGCCAAATCTTGTTAAAAAGATCTGTTAGTCACCTCACACCAATCCCTCCTAAATATCTCCATATCTCTATAAGAATCTCATCTGGACCAACAACTTTTATCAAGATAGCACTAAGAAGAATAAAATTAAAACTTCTGTTCATTATAACCATCAAAGTTTTTGAAGAAAGTTCCATAAATAAAAGCATGAGGAGATTTCACTATCATAAGTCCTGATTATGCGTTCTGTAATCCAAAATCAACTGATTGGAAGAATGATATCTCTTCTATTTTTTTTCCAAATCATATTTAATTTTAAATAACCATGCTTGTTTCCCACCAAGAGATGACAAGATTTTATTTTTCTGTGCAATATATGCAATTCCGACTCCTCCGTAAAAATATATTAAAAGTAATATTTGTGTGTAGTAAAATTATCAGATATTTTGATAGAAAGTGATGCTATAAGAAATCTAATATTAGTTGGTATGAGCTGGGCTTCTATTAATTTGATCTGCTTTTGCTGAAAACTCTAGGAGATTATATTATCTGTGAGGAGAGATTGTGAATCTAGATTTGGTTGATATATTTGTATATGACTGGATTTTGCTAATCGTTGTCCTTAAAATCCAGATTTGGATTCCGAAGCTCATGAACTTCTAAAATAAATGTACTTTCCGTCCATATTTGAACAGATAAAGTAACAAAAATGCAACCTGGCTCGTTAGAGAATATATGGAGACCTGAATCAGGTTGACTGTTTTTTGTATTATTGTGCTTTAGTTAATATCCTCGAAGTTTCAAATAACTAACACATGTAACCTCCAAATCTCAATATTCACATACAAATCTCCAAATTTGATAACTTGGACCTGGTATTGCCCTTTTTTGTTAATGAAAGGAATATTATTGAAAATTTTCCTTTTATGCTCTCATGTCATGTTAAAACCCAGTGAAATTCCATAAATAGCCCATGTGATTATTAACAACTGCATCTTCCCTAGTGCTCATTGAAGATATGAGAGGGATCTGAAGTCAACAGTGCGAGAGTTACTAGATGTCTAGAAGGAAATTGAGGGGAGTAGGAAGGGGGGTTTTCTTGAGGGGATTGTGTCAACGAATTTGAATAGTTATAGAGAGGGATTGAATATAATAGTCATGGGGCATTTTATGGATTCAGGTATGTTTTAGTTGGCATGAGTAGAAAAGCAATATTCCCTTATATTTTGTTTCTTAATAGAAAAAGACATATTGAATCCAACTTATGAGATTTGGGGTATGTGTATAATATTTGAGATTTGGGGTTTTGTCCCTCCAAATGGTAATACTTCATTATTTACATCCTCACAAAAGGGTCATTGTTAAACTAGGTTGACATTTGAAAAGTTCAAAAAATTGTTAGATTAAGTTGGAAGATGTGTTCACTTATTATCTTCATCTTCTCGTAATCCTTTTTCCTTTAAAGTCAGATCTGCTATGTAGCACAGTCCAAGGGGTGAGAACACTCCACAGAAGAATTAGGCATGCCTTTTTTCCCTCTTTTTTTAGATACAGGCATGCCTTTATTTACTTGTTACATTTCTTACATTCCAAACCAAGATAATTATAAGCAATAGATGACCAAGTCAAAAATATAACCTTCATGGCCATTTGGGGTTTAAGAAGACCTAAAGATGTTCAGTCCTGTAGTTGCTTGTGAAACAAATAAACAAGCCTCACAATTTCCATAGATTAAGAAAAGTATAAGCAAAGTGGGGAGTGATACGAAACGCTAGAGCGAAGAACATTCAAATCAGTAAGACAAGGTGCCAGATGTACTCATGTAACCAAGAGAGCCTATACTAGTGTGATAATCAAAAAACATTGAGGAGGATGGAGAAATGCTTGTAATATACATTTCATCTGATAGCAAATTCTTGATTTAGCATGAGAAATTATCGGGCTGTGATTAGTCATGAATTTGGTAATCTAACATCCACTTTTAAGTTATTTCTCAAGATGAACAGTTAATATATAAGACTAGTTGTTTTTCCAACATGAAAACATGCTTGCAGTGCGAATTTCCAAAAAAAAGAATGCTTATCTATCTGACCATCATAACACCTGTTCTAGGGAAATGGTCTCATGTAGCATTCCTAATCTTGTATTTCAGTTGGTTACTTTGAAAGTAATTATGCTGCTATATATTGAGCTGTTATACGTCGATATTCAGCTGGGTGTTTTTTGCCATATTTTTAATTTAAGAGTGGCCCTAATAATGGGCCAATTAAGATTTAAGGAGAAAATCAAGACTTGGGACTGCATACAGATGTCCTCTTTGCACACCTAACTGAATCATACATTCAAGTGAAATTTCTTAATATCTGTCTCATCCTTTTGACATCATAGGACAGAGTTAAAAAGCAAAATAAGAGGAAGATTCCTGAACAAACATAAGAGGATGTACTAACGTTTAGCAATTGTTTTCAGATCCAACATTTGTAATCATTGATTTTTTTTACTCATCTCTACTTCAGATGAGTAACCAATGTCAACTCATGGAGATATGGGCAGCTGTAAGAGCAAGTGATTTAAGATAATTAAGCTCAGTGAAAAGTGCCAAATAGATACTCTTACACCCATGTGAACACTAAGTGCTCCTAAAAGAAAAGAAAAAAATTCTAACAATATACTCAAAGCAGAAATAATAACCTTATTGTTAAAATGCTCGAATAGTTGGAGCAAAATATAATCATATTTAAGGAACCAAATCATTGTTTTAGCTTGTTAATTTTGTTTGCTACTAATATTTGTAGAAGGTATTTTGTTATTGTCTTATTGATCAAAGCAGGAGGTATTGTGCTTTTTATAAGGAATATTTAGGACCTTAACATTGTTTCAGGTGGAAATTCGTGTGAAATTTATAAAATGGAGAAAGTTTGCAACTTTACTGAAATAGACGGCTGCAAGATGAATAACAATTCTTTATAATTGAATAGTAAAGATTACAACTTTTTTGTTACTTTGGGAACATGTAACAATAGAGGCATGATCATAGCAACCCTTTTGATTTCTTTTGATAATCTAGTGATGACCTTGACGTGATGATCACAAAGAATAAGGAGAAATAAGTTTACTTGCTATAAATATCGTATTAACATCATAAGAGAACTCCTTTGTGGTGATATGAATCAATATTTAAAATAATGATAATAGTAATGTTTTGCCTTTATTGTGGTGAGGGTTGAGGGAAATACGTTTTGCCTTTGTTGTGATGAGAGTTGAGAAAAATTATTTTGTATTTTAACATGCCCCAGCAGGTTGAAAGCTGAAGGCCTATTTTTGGACAGAAACCTGGACTTTACGCTGCGGTATGTTTTTTAATTTGCAATTAAATGCACGCTCAATAAGATTTGAACCTGGATGACTCTGATACCATATTGAAAATTTTTGCCACTGTATCAAAACTCCGAAATTGTGGTGAGGGTTAAGAGAAATTATTTTGTATTTTAACAGTTAGGTTACATCGCATATAGCATAACGCATATATAGATTACACAATTTTCTATTTACTTAATAAAAATAGATATAAAATATATAATAATTTTTTATGAATTGAAAAATAAATTCTAAGAAAAGAATGTATAAAAGCATTCTATAACATCTGGAAGCTATAAAAAGTTCTTGTTTATCTTTATAATTATATTAAGTTTGCTATTGTAATTTCAGCCAACATCAAATAAAAAAATAAGATTACAAATTTATTTATTTCAATTTCAATTATCACCAATACTGAAATTTATATTTTGTACTACTCAATTTATTTTATTTGTAATTGTTCATTTCAGTTCAGGTGAGAGTTCAATAAAATCAATAACACGTAATAAATTTTAGCAATTGAATAGAAATTACAACAAGCAAGTAAGCAACTGCAAATTAGTAAGGTAGCAATTCCACAATTAATCAAACAAGTAAATAATAAGCAATCAAATAAAAAGATTGTTGCAATCAACTAATAACAAAAATAAATATTCAGTACACTTTGGAACCTACTAAAAATATATTATAATGTAAAATAACATAGAAAATGTAACATTACAGTGCATTCAGTTATTTTCAATTGTTAAATGAGGCTGAATTTATGTTAGGTATCATATTGCAATATAAAGAGTTTCATAATATGCTATTTTCAATATTAATATGAATCTTCTTCCTGATAGCTTGATATGAAAACTCTTGCCTTCATTACAAAAAGACTTGATGGTGGAATGTCAAGAATGATGGAGGCCATGTTGGAGTCTTGGTCGGCTTGATAGGAAAGTCCTGTCCTTTGTGCACTGCGAAGGAGATCTTTTTAATAATGAGGAAGATATAAAAGATTTTATTGACGTGAAGACTCCTTTGATGACTTAAATGGCTTTACATTAACTTGATATGAAAGCCTTCTCTGTTGGCCATGGCAATGAGGATGATGATTAGGAAGGTGAAGAAAAGAGGTATCTTGTTGATGTTAAAATTCTATTCTTGATGACTCTCTTGTTGATTTTCTCTAAGAAAGAGAAAGATATCCCAATGTAGGAGTTGATTGGATATTAATAGAGTTTCACTCCGTTTACAAACTCTCAATTAATCTCATCCCTTAAATTTGATGGAAATAGGATTTCATGGTTGAGATTAGAGTCCAAAACTAACTCAAATTTAGGTTAAAAAATTATTGTTGGTTGAGTCACTGGTGGGTCCATCTGTGACTCCACTAATTGAAACTTTTTGTTTGGTGCAGGCGATTAACTCACGATGGCTCTGGAATAGCAACTCTAGATACTTTTCTTCTGTTATGGATCTTAGAAGAATAACAATACTTTTAACTTCAAATTCCGACTGAGATGATTCTTGAACCTTTTAAAAGAAAATTCAGAGCTCTTCAAGTTTATTCTATGTTAATCTTCCAGTTTAAGCTTGATCTTTATCAAATTTGGCCTTGAAGTTGATACTTTTTGCACAACCTTGTAATGAACTCGATTTCTTTCTATTCCAATCTCCATTTTTACTCGTCTTTTGTCCATAAAACTTCTTCATGATCTTCAATCATCATTAACTTATGTATTTTGAATGGTATGCTCATGTTGACCAATAAGCACCCCATTATCTTAATTCTACTTGACATGTTCTTTACTTTAAATCAACTTTAAATATGGGAACATTGTTTTGGGTAGCGAACTAGATGTAACATAGGATAAAAGTTTGCTTTCAATCCAACCCCATCTGTAATCATTACTAGTTGTACCTTAACATTTTTTCTTTAAAGAAGTACCTATAGAGAAATATTACTGTCAATTGCAAAATATTTCATGGTTTTTTAAAACACTGATTCTTTAGATAATATTGTTGAGTTTACTATTGATTCAGTGTTACAGATGAATAATCAAGTAACGTAATCAATTTGTTAACTTCTAGAGATAAATGCCTATATTATGACATGCATTCTTTAGATAAGGGAAAAACTTATCAAGCATGCGTTTAGCAAAAATCATCATAATCCCAATAGTATCATTTTTATTTTGGAATTTAAGCAATCCATTTATATATGAATTGATTTTCAATTCTACCAACATCAATTTGCAAGATTATTTGTTTTCACCTTATGTCCACTACCTGCATGTATTCTTCTAATTGTTTGTGCATGCATGCACTTGTGTTTGTTTATTGGTGTAATATCTTTTTTGACCCCACGAACTCTTTCAATGACTTGCTTGCAGGAGAGCATTTATGGCCTCGATCATATGGTCTAACAGGTGGTCCATCCTTGACTGATTTACATAATATTCGTCCTGCAGATGTGAATGGTGAGATGGGTTCTTAAGAATTAATTTCTCATCCATTGCAGAACATGGTATCTTATTCTTACAGAATGCGCGCTTAACATTGCTGATACATGATCCATATAGTTCACAATAATAATTACATTTATTTTCATAAATTATATTAAGTTCTCAATTGTAGTTTCATTTATCACCAAACAAGAAACCATAATTTCAAATTTATTTATTTCAGTTTCAGTCATCACCATAGTTAAAATTTGTATTTTATATACTCAATTTATCTTATTTGTAATTATTAATTTCACTTCAGTTTAGAATTCAATAGAATTAATAAATAAGTCATTCCAATAACTGAAGAGGAATTATAGCAAACAAATAACCAAGCAATCGTAAATTAATGATCTAGAGACAAGAATTAAACAAACAAAAAGTAAGTTTTCAGCAACAATCTAAAAATTACTAAAAACAATATAACAAATAACATAACATACATAAGGTAAAATAGCATTAAAAGAACACATCATTATGGTGCACTGCATTGTTTTGGACTGTTAGATGGTGTTGGTTTGTTTTAGATTTCATAACACAATATAACGAGTTTCATAGTGCGCTATTTTCTACATTGCTCTTAATTACTCCTGTCTATGATATAAAATCTAATAGACATCATTTATATCCCATGTTAATTGTACATAGATATATTTTAAGCTTGTTTAAGATCTTGTCTTCTTTCTTGGTGGCTATCTAATGTTTGCTGATGTTTTTGTAAATATTTAAACTTGCAGAACTTCTTTTACAGTGAACTCATCAAGGGGAAACAAGTACTATGGAGAATGTGTTGGTATATTCACTCACTGTCAGAGACCAGCAAATCAGGAAGCTGCTCCTGACACAGAAACAGACAAACAAAAATGGGCTCCACCTCTACAGGTGAGTCTTCTTCTTATAATCTGTCGACGCGCTTTCAAAATGTGCCCATTTTCTAGTTCTTGTTGCAAAACCTAACCTGCGACTACCCCCTTTCTGTTATTTTAAGAATGACAAATTAAACAAGCATTTCTTTGTAAGAAACTAGAGGTCTAGGAAAAGGTTGTGTAGTGTGTGATCGTTACTACAGCTAATGGAATATTAGTTTATATAGCAAAGTGGTTTCTATAAACTAAGATTATCAATTAATGTCAGCCACCTCCACAAAAGGATCTATGTTTTTTGAAGAATTCTGGAAGTTCTTCCTGATTTCAGGCTAGTACGAGATCTTCTCATACGGTTCTTGAAATAGAGGTGATGATCCATTGAAACATTGGGTTAAGTCTGATGCTCTTGAAGTGATGGTTAAATCAAGTTTGATGTGTAAACCAAAACAAATTTATCCTTTTTCCAACTATCAGCAACTGGAACATATGATGCACCAGTGAAGGGGGGTATAACTAAAGGGAGATCAGGGTTAGGGTCCTGGACGAAATTGGTGTTAACCTGGTTGCTTTACTCTATGAAGTGGGTGCTAGATCCGTGTCAGATACGTATTAGATATTGATATTTTCACAACACTTGCGGATACATATGAGACACTCGGATGCATACTAGATTTTAAGAACATAAATACTTGCATATTGCAGCCGTTTCTGCTTTTCAAAAATCATACAGATTGTGGATTGGGGTTTTTTAAAAAGTCATAGAGACATGTCGAACTCTATAGAGTCGTACATTTCCTAAAAAGACAAATTTTGTTGACATAAAAGAGATATTAGATAGAAAAATAGACTTCAAATATTTTGTTTTTTTCTAAAGTTTTTTTTTTCCCTTTTCTTTCTATTTCCAAGAGGATGTCTTAACAATTATGATTTTTGATGTCCTCTAAATATATTACATGAATAAGTATGTGCATATTATATCACTGTCTCCTCGTGCCCTACAATTTCAAGGTTTGTTGTGTCTTGTGTCCATATTGTATAGGCTTTACTCCCCGATCCTTGGAGTTTAAAATGCCATGTTCTGTGTGAAAAATAGGAATCCAACAGCCAAATCCTCAGGATATTGCTGAGCCCTTTAAAGAAAAGGTAACCTTCTATTAAATCTTTGGGATTGGGCTGCATCCAGTGAAAGCCTCACAATTTTGATATGTCATTGGAGAAAAAAATGACTTTCTAGGCATCTAAACAAGTTAATAAACAGAAGAAATTATATTGATAACTGAAAGTTATTAAAACTGTGTACAATAAGACCTATTAATATATATGACCAAAGGGATGTGCCCAACAATTCTAATCCTCAAGATGGAGCATGATTCAAATTTTCAAAGATAATCCAGTTTGACCATATTATTGTCACACAAGCTCTTGCGCATGTACAGGTGCTTCCCATAGAACCCATAGAGGGGCATATCTAGTCTATTTTCAACTGGAATCTTCTTTAGTTATGGGTCTAGTTTTGACACCGCGGTTAGGACAACAAAGTAAGGTTCTCCTGGATAGCACGGTCTTCTTATTAGCAAAAGATAGCGGAATAATACTAATGCAACAACCAGCGGAATCAAATAGTTAACCGAAGAGAAAAATAGCAGAGACAGAGAATACGCAGATTTAACGTGGTTCGGCAATATGCCTACGTCCACGGGGACACGATCGAAAAACTTTCACTATATCAAAAGAGGATTACAACTTTCTAGTTCTCAACCACAAGAGAAATCACAAAGAAATCACATAAGATTGTGAGATCAAAACTCTAACCTCTTGTTGCAGTGATTTATCTCTTTGTATCGACCACCGAAGAAGAACCCCAAAAAAAATTCCCTGCCTTCTTTTTTCCTTCTTCTTTGCTTTCGACCGAAAGAAGCAGCCGCCCAAAAGAGAACAACAATAATCAAATAATTTCAGCCGCCTCTAATTGTTTTATTGCAGCCGCATGCACCAAGAAATTATGTAACAACCTAATTTCATCATAAGTTACATTCTTGATATCAGATTAATTCCAAAATAAATGCGTTGTATTTGACTCATTTTTCTATATTTTTATGATTTTCTTAAAATTTTTAAGATAGTCACTTAAAATAATATTATTTTAATCACCGGTGGGTCCTACACATATTTTTACTAGTCTCTCTTCTTTGATTTGTAAAGATTAAGTTTGACTTTTTTTTGGGTTAGTTTAATTTGAAATTATAATATTAAATAACTCTAATAACCTATTATTAGTATTCATTTGTCCTATGCCTATTTTGTTTTATTCACCCATACCTTACTTTACCATGCTTGTCCTTTGGACAAGCATGACAACCATCATCTAATCCCTCATATCCCTCATTTATTATATTTTTTTCTTCCCTTTCATTTGTTTTCTCCCTTTCATTTTTTATTCACCTCCTTTTTATTTTTTTACTCCAACTCAAGAGAAGAAGAAAAGAGAAAAAGAATAAGAAAAGAGAAGAAAAAGAAAAGAAGAAGAAGTTCCCTAGCCTCAAGATAGGCTTACCTTCTCTAACCAATCAAGGCAAGTAAAATCACATCCCCTCTCATGTTTTATTTCTAATTCTAATTGTTTATGGTTAACTTAGAATCTTGATTTGTTTAATTTTAGAAATGTGATATTTTTATACAAAATTCTCTATGATTATTTTAAATATAAAAATATGATTCTTACACTCTACTCTATGTTTATGTATTAAATTTGTGATTTTATTTAAGGTCTCCTATGCTTAAACTATAAGTTACAACTTAAACTATGTTTTATTTTGAAATTACAAAAAAACTACCTTTATGAATGTTCATCATATTGGATATACATTTGAATTTTTCCATATAAGTTCTTCATGTATAATGTAATGATTTTAAAATCATTTTCCACTTGCCGTTAGAAAATATGTATATATATACATTTATTTATTTATTCATTATCATGTTTTAAAGAGAGAGTTTCATATAAGTATTACATTAAATTTACTAAAATATTTCTTTTATGCAAGCTATTATATTAGGTCATAATTCCTTTATGCTAATTCATGTTTACTTGAAATATATATACATTAGTAAGGTTTAATAAATTTTGCTACTTTCCATACCATGAAATCATTATAGAATTTGGAAAATTCATTCATTCTAACATTTTATACTCCATCATACTTACATTGACACATGCATACTAGTTACTTGTACAACATATACGAAATTATGCCGGACTTTCCTTATTAGTACATACACGTCTTGATAGTGCCATGGATCTTGACTTGCCTGTTAACTTGATTTTGACATTCCATCATATTTACTTCGACGTATACATACTAATTACTTGTACAAGATACATGAAAATATTCCGGATTTTCCTTGTTAGTATATACACATGTCTTGATGGTGCCATGGATCCTAACTTGCCTGTTAACTTGATTTTGACATGGACCACATCTTGCTTGTTACTAGACATGTATATGTATTAATCTTGACATGATTAGTTTATCATATTCCGGATTGATTTGCATGTAAAATAACTTGAAATCTTGGGTTATGGGAGAACTAAAGGGTGGGCAAATATTGTATCGTGAAAGGTTTAGGATAGGTTGCGCAATCGAAATAGGGGCCCATCCGCGGGGGCGCCCGGGTGGTACTGAGCCATCATCTCTTGTTTAGTCCATGTTGATGGGACGACCGATTACTCAGTAATCGGTATCTGCTTGAGTGCTTAGCGGCACGGCTGGTTCAGCGCCAGCATCTTGGCCGGGTCCCGGGTATGCGCGGGTACTTTCACGATACGAGTCATTTCTTCACCAGTTAGTTCAAATATAAGATAAAATATGATATTAACCTAGACTTGATATGTATTAGTCTCCGTACTTGATATCGATCACATACGATACAGATCTATTTCTTCACCAATTAGTTCACCATGCATGTGCATATGCTTTTTACATCAATTCATATTTTACTTGTTAATACATATTGCATGCTCTCTACCATACAAGTCTATTTATTCATCATTAGTCTCCATACTTGATAGCATGTACATTCTTTCTTGATATCATTACTTGATCGTTTAATATTTTCCACACATGCGCATAGTTTCATATCCACACCCATATCTTACCTACTTGTTTATATTACACGCTCCGTACTTCTTATTATTTTACTTGCCGGGTTTGACCCTGAGCTCCCCCACACGCTCAGGTACTGAACATGTGAGCGAGGATCTGCCACTGCATGATTCGTACTTTCTAGAGCAGACCGAGCAGCAATAGATTTATATGCCTCCGCTTTTGTATTTTTGGTTTGGTTTGTATCACTCCTTTGGGACTTTATTTCTAACTTTTGTATCAGTATTGTACTTGTTGCTGCTTATCTTAGACATGTATATCTTCTCTTTTATATGGCAGTAGACTAACTTCCAAGATCCTGGTTGATTACTAGTATTCAATTCCATTCATTTCTTCTTTTACATATTTATAGGCCTCGTGCACGTCGACTTACACGTGCCCGCCGGTAACGCACTCCGTTTTCGTATCTCTCCGGAAAATGGGGCGTTACAGAGTGGTATCAGAGATCTAGGTTAATTTAGGATGTCTTTAGGACTACTGCCATATATAAATATGTCCAAATTTTTGATCTGAAACCTTATCTTGGTCCTATTATTAGTTGATTTTCTATCTTGCCTTGTTCTTTTATCCATACCATATATATCTTTTGATTTTCTATGTACCTAGTCTTGTACTTCTGCTGTTCGAGTCCTATTGAGTTGACGTGGTAATTATTGAGGTTTATTCTCAGTCGACAACAATTACAGTCATTCATTAGAACTATAGCAAGCGGGTTTATGAGATACTCCATAATTGATTTTCGACTAAAATCATATGCTTTCGCTATAATGAGTCTTATCTATTGGCGTGGCAATAATTGATTTGCAGGCAATTATTGCAGCTATTCGCAAGGATCTAAAAAAAGTGAGACTTATGATATTTTTTTCCATCATATATCTTTGATTATTTATCCCACTAGTTTAAATAGTATGACAAGTTAGTTTTCGATTATATTCTGATTGGAACTATTTTCTCAATAATCAAATTCTTATCAATTGATTGATATCTTACTACTCCAATCAGTATAAAAAAAAAAATTAAATTTCGATGACGAAATTTTTCTGTAAGGAGGGTAGGATGTAACAACCTAATTTCATCATAAGTTACATTCTTGATATCAGATTAATTCCAAAATAAATGCGTTGTATTTGACTCATTTTTCTATATTTTTATGATTTTCTTAAAATTTTTAAGATAGTCACTTAAAATAATATTATTTTAATCACCGGTGGGTCCTACACATATTTTTACTAGTCTCTCTTCTTTGATTTGTAAAGATTAAGTTTGACTTTTTTTTGGGTTAGTTTAATTTGAAATTATAATATTAAATAACTCTAATAACCTATTATTAGTATTCATTTGTCCTATGCCTATTTTGTTTTATTCACCCATACCTTACTTTACCATGCTTGTCCTTTGGACAAGCATGACAACCATCATCTAATCCCTCATATCCCTCATTTATTATATTTTTTTCTTCCCTTTCATTTGTTTTCTCCCTTTCATTTTTTATTCACCTCCTTTTTATTTTTTTACTCCAACTCAAGAGAAGAAGAATAAGAAAAGAGAAGAAAAAGAAAAGAAGAAGAAGTTCCCTAGCCTCAAGATAGGCTTACCTTCTTTAACCAATCAAGGCAAGTAAAATCACATCCCCTCTCATGTTTTATTTCTAATTCTAATTGTTTATGGTTAACTTAGAATCTTGATTTGTTTAATTTTAGAAATGTGATATTTTTATACAAAATTCTCTATGATTATTTTAAATATAAAAATATAATTCTTACACTCTACTCTATGTTTATGTATTAAATTTGTGATTTTATTTAAGGTCTCCTATGCTTAAACTATAAGTTACAACTTAAACTATGTTTTATTTTGAAATTACAAAGAAACTACCTTTATGAATGTTCATCATATTGGATATACATTTGAATTTTTCCATATAAGTTCTTCATGTATAATGTAATGATTTTAAAATCATTTTCCACTTGCCGTTAGAAAATATGTATATATATACATTTATTTATTTATTTATTCATTATCATGTTTTAAAGAGAGAGTTTCATATAAGTATTACATTAAATTTACTAAAATATTTCTTTTATGCAAGCTATTATATTAGGTCATAATTCCTTTATGCTAATTCATGTTTACTTGAAATATATATACATTAGTAAGGTTTAATAAATTTTGCTACTTTCCATACCATGAAATCATTATAGAATTTGGAAAATTCATTCATTCTAACATTTTATACTCCATCATACTTGCATTGACACATGCATACTAGTTACTTGTACAACATATACGAAATTATGCCGGACTTTCCTTATTAGTACATACACGTCTTGATAGTGCCATGGATCTTGACTTGCCTGTTAACTTGATTTTGACATTCCATCATATTTACTTCGACGTATACATACTAATTACTTGTACAAGATACATGAAAATATTCCGGATTTTCCTTGTTAGTATATACACATGTCTTGATGGTGCCATGGATCCTAACTTGCCTGTTAACTTGATTTTGACATTGACCACATCTTGCTTGTTACTAGACATGTATATGTATTAATCTTGACATGATTAGTTTATCATATTCCGGATTGATTTGCATGTAAAATAACTTGAAATCTTGGGTTATGGGAGAACTAAAGGGTGGGCAAATATTGTATCGTGAAAGGTTTAGGATAGGTTGCGCAATCGAAATAGGGGCCCATCCGCGGGGGCGCCCGGGTGGTACTGAGCCATCATCTCTTGTTTAGTCCATGTTGATGGGACGACCGATTACTCAGTAATCGGTATCTGCTTGAGTGCTTAGCGGCACGGCTGGTTCAGCGCCAGCATCTTGGCCGGGTCCCGGGTATGCGCGGGTACTTTCACGATACGAGTCATTTCTTCACCAGTTAGTTCAAATATAAGATAAAATATGATATTAACCTAGACTTGATATGTATTAGTCTCCGTACTTGATATCGATCACATACGATACAGATCTATTTCTTCACCAATTAGTTCACCATGCATGTGCATATGCTTTTTACATCAATTCATATTTTACTTGTTAATACATATTGCATGCTCTCTACCATACAAGTCTATTTATTCATCATTAGTCTCCATACTTGATAGCATGTACATTCTTTCTTGATATCATTACTTGATCGTTTAATATTTTCCACACATGCGCATAGTTTCATATCCACACCCATATCTTACCTACTTGTTTATATTACACGCTCCGTACTTCTTATTATTTTACTTGCCGGGTTTGACCCTGAGCTCCCCCACACGCTCAGGTACTGAACATGTGAGCGAGGATCTGCCACTGCATGATTCGTACTTTCTAGAGCAGACCGAGCAACAATAGATTTATATGCCTCCGCTTTTGTATTTTTGGTTTGGTATGTATCACTCCTTTGGGACTTTATTTCTAACTTTTGTATCAGTATTGTACTTGTTGCTGCTTATCTTAGACATGTATATCTTCTCTTTTATATGGCAGTAGACTAACTTCCAAGATCCTGGTTGATTACTAGTATTCAATTCCATTCATTTCTTCTTTTACATATTTATAGGCCTCGTGCACGTCGACTTACACGTGCCCGCCGGTAACGCACTCCGTTTTCGTATCTCTCCGGAAAATGGGGCGTTACAGAGTGGTATCAGAGATCTAGGTTAATTTAGGATGTCTTTAGGACTACTGCCATATATAAATATGTCCAAATTTTTGATTTGAAACCTTATCTTGGTCCTATTATTAGTTGATTTTCTATCTTGCCTTGTTCTTTTATCCATACCATATATATCTTTTGATTTTCTATGTACCTAGTCTTGTACTTCTGCTGTTCGAGTCCTATTGAGTTGACGTGGTAATTATTGAGGTTTATTCTCAGTCGACAACAATTACAGTCATTCATTAGAACTATAGCAAGCGGGTTTATGAGATACTCCATAATTGATTTTCGACTAAAATCATATGCTTTCGCTATAATGAGTCTTATCTATTGGCGTGGCAATAATTGATTTGCAGGCAATTATTGCAGCTATTCGCAAGGATCTAAAAAAAGTGAGACTTATGATATTTTTTTCCATCATATATCTTTGATTATTTATCCCACTAGTTTAAATAGTATGACAAGTTAGTTTTCGATTATATTCTGATTGGAACTATTTTCTCAATAATCAAATTCTTATCAATTGATTGATATCTTACTACTCCAATCAGTATAAAAAAAAAAATTAAATTTCGATGACGAAATTTTTCTGTAAGGAGGGTAGGATGTAACAACCTAATTTCATCATAAGTTACATTCTTGATATCAGATTAATTCCAAAATAAATGCGTTGTATTTGACTCATTTTTCTATATTTTTATGATTTTCTTAAAATTTTTAAGATAGTCACTTAAAATAATATTATTTTAATCACCGGTGGGTCCTACACATATTTTTACTAGTCTCTCTTCTTTGATTTGTAAAGATTAAGTTTGACTTTTTTTTGGGTTAGTTTAATTTGAAATTATAATATTAAATAACTCTAATAACCTATTATTAGTATTCATTTGTCCTATGTCTATTTTGTTTTATTCACCCATACCTTACTTTACCATGCTTGTCCTTTGGACAAGCATGACAACCATCATCTAATCCCTCATATCCCTCATTTATTATATTTTTTTCTTCCCTTTCATTTGTTTTCTCCCTTTCATTTTTTATTCACCTCCTTTTTATTTTTTTACTCCAACTCAAGAGAAGAAGAATAAGAAAAGAGAAGAAAAAGAAAAGAAGAAGAAGTTCCCTAGCCTCAAGATAGGCTTACCTTCTTTAACCAATCAAGGCAAGTAAAATCACATCCCCTCTCATGTTTTATTTCTAATTCTAATTGTTTATGGTTAACTTAGAATCTTGATTTGTTTAATTTTAGAAATGTGATATTTTTATACAAAATTCTCTATGATTATTTTAAATATAAAAATATAATTCTTACACTCTACTCTATGTTTATGTATTAAATTTGTGATTTTATTTAAGGTCTCCTATGCTTAAACTATAAGTTACAACTTAAACTATGTTTTATTTTGAAATTACAAAGAAACTACCTTTATGAATGTTCATCATATTGGATATACATTTGAATTTTTCCATATAAGTTCTTCATGTATAATGTAATGATTTTAAAATCATTTTCCACTTGCCGTTAGAAAATATGTATATATATACATTTATTTATTTATTTATTCATTATCATGTTTTAAAGAGAGAGTTTCATATAAGTATTACATTAAATTTACTAAAATATTTCTTTTATGCAAGCTATTATATTAGGTCATAATTCCTTTATGCTAATTCATGTTTACTTGAAATATATATACATTAGTAAGGTTTAATAAATTTTGCTACTTTCCATACCATGAAATCATTATAGAATTTGGAAAATTCATTCATTCTAACATTTTATACTCCATCATACTTGCATTGACACATGCATACTAGTTACTTGTACAACATATACGAAATTATGCCGGACTTTCCTTATTAGTACATACACGTCTTGATAGTGCCATGGATCTTGACTTGCCTGTTAACTTGATTTTGACATTCCATCATATTTACTTCGACGTATACATACTAATTACTTGTACAAGATACATGAAAATATTCCGGATTTTCCTTGTTAGTATATACACATGTCTTGATGGTGCCATGGATCCTAACTTGCCTGTTAACTTGATTTTGACATGGACCACATCTTGCTTGTTACTAGACATGTATATGTATTAATCTTGACATGATTAGTTTATCATATTCCGGATTGATTTGCATGTAAAATAACTTGAAATCTTGGGTTATGGGAGAACTAAAGGGTGGGCAAATATTGTATCGTGAAAGGTTTAGGATAGGTTGCGCAATCGAAATAGGGGCCCATCCGCGGGGGCGCCCGGGTGGTACTGAGCCATCATCTCTTGTTTAGTCCATGTTGATGGGACGACCGATTACTCAGTAATCGGTATCTGCTTGAGTGCTTAGCGGCACGGCTGGTTCAGCGCCAGCATCTTGGCCGGGTCCCGGGTATGCGCGGGTACTTTCACGATACGAGTCATTTCTTCACCAGTTAGTTCAAATATAAGATAAAATATGATATTAACCTAGACTTGATATGTATTAGTCTCCGTACTTGATATCGATCACATACGATACAGATCTATTTCTTCACCAATTAGTTCACCATGCATGTGCATATGCTTTTTACATCAATTCATATTTTACTTGTTAATACATATTGCATGCTCTCTACCATACAAGTCTATTTATTCATCATTAGTCTCCATACTTGATAGCATGTACATTCTTTCTTGATATCATTACTTGATCGTTTAATATTTTCCACACATGCGCATAGTTTCATATCCACACCCATATCTTACCTACTTGTTTATATTACACGCTCCGTACTTCTTATTATTTTACTTGCCGGGTTTGACCCTGAGCTCCCCCACACGCTCAGGTACTGAACATGTGAGCGAGGATCTGCCACTGCATGATTCGTACTTTCTAGAGCAGACCGAGCAACAATAGATTTATATGCCTCCGCTTTTGTATTTTTGGTTTGGTATGTATCACTCCTTTGGGACTTTATTTCTAACTTTTGTATCAGTATTGTACTTGTTGCTGCTTATCTTAGACATGTATATCTTCTCTTTTATATGGCAGTAGACTAACTTCCAAGATCCTGGTTGATTACTAGTATTCAATTCCATTCATTTCTTCTTTTACATATTTATAGGCCTCGTGCACGTCGACTTACACGTGCCCGCCGGTAACGCACTCCGTTTTCGTATCTCTCCGGAAAATGGGGCGTTACAGAGTGGTATCAGAGATCTAGGTTAATTTAGGATGTCTTTAGGACTACTGCCATATATAAATATGTCCAAATTTTTGATCTGAAACCTTATCTTGGTCCTATTATTAGTTGATTTTCTATCTTGCCTTGTTCTTTTATCCATACCATATATATCTTTTGATTTTCTATGTACCTAGTCTTGTACTTCTGCTGTTCGAGTCCTATTGAGTTGACGTGGTAATTATTGAGGTTTATTCTCAGTCGACAACAATTACAGTCATTCATTAGAACTATAGCAAGCGGGTTTATGAGATACTCCATAATTGATTTTCGACTAAAATCATATGCTTTCGCTATAATGAGTCTTATCTATTGGCGTGGCAATAATTGATTTGCAGGCAATTATTGCAGCTATTCGCAAGGATCTAAAAAAAGTGAGACTTATGATATTTTTTTCCATCATATATCTTTGATTATTTATCCCACTAGTTTAAATAGTATGACAAGTTAGTTTTCGATTATATTCTGATTGGAACTATTTTCTCAATAATCAAATTCTTATCAATTGATTGATATCTTACTACTCCAATCAGTATAAAAAAAAAAATTAAATTTCGATGACGAAATTTTTTTGTAAGGAGGGTAGTATGTAACAACCTAATTTCATCATAAGTTACATTCTTGATATCAGATTAATTCCAAAATAAATGCGTTGTATTTGACTCATTTTTCTATATTTTTATGATTTTCTTAAAATTTTTAAGATAGTCACTTAAAATAATATTATTTTAATCACCGGTGGGTCCTACACATATTTTTACTAGTCTCTCTTCTTTGATTTGTAAAGATTAAGTTTGACTTTTTTTTGGGTTAGTTTAATTTGAAATTATAATATTAAATAACTCTAATAACCTATTATTAGTATTCATTTGTCCTATGCCTATTTTGTTTTATTCACCCATACCTTACTTTACCATACTTGTCCTTTGGACAAGCATGACAACCATCATCTAATCCCTCATATCCCTCATTTATTATATTTTTTTCTTCCCTTTCATTTGTTTTCTCCCTTTCATTTTTTATTCACCTCCTTTTTATTTTTTTACTCCAACTCAAGAGAAGAAGAAAAGAGAAGAAGAATAAGAAAAGAGAAGAAAAAGAAAAGAAGAAGAAGTTCCCTAGCCTCAAGATAGGCTTACCTTCTCTAACCAATCAAGGCAAGTAAAATCACATCCCCTCTCATGTTTTATTTCTAATTCTAATTGTTTATGGTTAACTTAGAATTTTGATTTGTTTAATTTTAGAAATGTGATATTTTTATACAAAATTCTCTATGATTATTTTAAATATAAAAATATGATTCTTACACTCTACTCTATGTTTATGTATTAAATTTGTGATTTTATTTAAGGTTTCCTATGCTTAAACTATAAGTTACAACTTAAACTATGTTTTATTTTGAAATTACAAAGAAACTACCTTTATGAATGTTCATCATATTGGATATACATTTGAATTTTTCCATATAAGTTCTTCATGTATAATGTAATGATTTTAAAATCATTTTCCACTTGCCGTTAGAAAATATGTATATATATACATTTATTTATTTATTTATTCATTATCATGTTTTAAAGAGAGAGTTTCATATAAGTATTACATTAAATTTACTAAAATATTTCTTTTATGCAAGCTATTATATTAGGTCATAATTCCTTTATGCTAATTCATGTTTACTTGAAATATATATACATTAGTAAGGTTTAATAAATTTTGCTACTTTCCATACCATGAAATCATTATAGAATTTGGAAAATTCATTCATTCTAACATTTTATACTCCATCATACTTGCATTGACACATGCATACTAGTTACTTGTACAACATATACGAAATTATGCCGGACTTTCCTTATTAGTACATACACGTCTTGATAGTGCCATGGATCTTGACTTGCCTGTTAACTTGATTTTGACATTCCATCATATTTACTTCGACGTATACATACTAATTACTTGTACAAGATACATGAAAATATTCCGGATTTTCCTTGTTAGTATATACACATGTCTTGATGGTGCCATGGATCCTAACTTGCCTGTTAACTTGATTTTGACATGGACCACATCTTGCTTGTTACTAGACATGTATATGTATTAATCTTGACATGATTAGTTTATCATATTCCGGATTGATTTGCATGTAAAATAACTTGAAATCTTGGGTTATGGAAGAACTAAAGGGTGGGCAAATATTGTATCGTGAAAGGTTTAGGATAGGTTGCGCAACCGAAATAGGGGCCCATCCGCGGGGGCGCCCGGGTGGTACTGAGCCATTATCTCTTGTTTAGTCCATGTTGATGGGACGACCGATTACTCAGTAATCGGTATCTGCTTGAGTGCTTAGCGGCACGGCTGGTTCAGCGCCAGCATCTTGGCCGGGTCCCGGGTATGCACGGGTACTTTCACGATACGAGTCATTTCTTCACCAGTTAGTTCAAATATAAGATAAAATATGATATTAACCTAGACTTGATATGTATTAGTCTCCGTACTTGATATCGATCACATACGATACAGATCTATTTCTTCACCAATTAGTTCACCATGCATGTGCATATGCTTTTTACATCAATTCATATTTTATTTGTTAATACATATTGCATGCTCTCTACCATACAAGTCTATTTATTCACCATTAGTCTCCATACTTGATAGCATGTACATTCTTTCTTGATATCATTACTTGATCGTTTAATGTTTTCCACACATGCGCATAGTTTCATATCCACACCCATATCTTACCTACTTGTTTATATTACACGCTCCGTACTTCTTATTATTTTACTTGCCGGGTTTGACCCTGAGCTCCCCCACACGCTCAGGTACTGAAGATGTGAGCGAGGATCTGCCACTGCATGATTCGTACTTTCTAGAGCAGACCGAGCAGCAATAGATTTATATGCCTCCGCTTTTGTATTTTTGGTTTGGTATGTATCACTCCTTTGGGACTTTATTTCTAACTTTTGTATCAGTATTGTACTTGTTGCTGCTTATCTTAGACATGTATATCTTCTCTTTTATATGACAGTAGACTAACTTCCAAGATCCTGGTTGATTACTAGTATTCAATTCCATTCATTTCTTCTTTTACATATTTATAGGCCTCGTGCACGTCGACTTACACGTGCCCGCCGGTAACGCACTCCGTTTTCGTATCTCTCCGGAAAATGGGGCGTTACAAATTAACCTCTAATTGTTTTATTTGCAGCTGCATGCACCGAGCAATTATTTGCTTAAGCCACGCCTTGATTTTCCCTGCTTCCGGCTTTTCCGCCTTGCTTCAGCCCGCAACGAACAATAAGAGCAGTCGCCTCCTTGAGAAGAAAAACCTCGGCTCCAATTTTTCGGCACACAAAACCCTAGCACCACAACCCCATATATATATCATATCATAATGGGTTTGGGCCGGTTTTGGACCCGTTTCAATTGACCGAAACCCGCTACGGCAATGGGCTCCATTAGCAACAATCTCCCACTTGGAGACCATTGCTAAAAATGTAATCTCTATACATGATAATCCCAGTATCTAAAGTTTTTACCTCGATCGTTTAAAGTCCCAATTTCAGCATTCAACACAAATGCACCAAAGTTGAGCAATAGCTCAACTTTTTCCCATCAACCGGTTTTGTCAACATATCTGCAGGATTCTTGCTGCCTTCAATTTTCTCCAACTTCAATTGGCCATCCTCTAACAAGGATCTAATGAAGTGATATTTCAAGTAAATATGTTTAGTCCGTGAATGATACGCTGAGTTCTTAGCAAGATGAATTGCACTTTGACTGTCACTGAATAACTTGCAATCCACTCCATCAAAACCCAACTCACTCATCAATCGCTGCAACCAAATAAACTCCTTACTTGCTTCTGCAGCTGCAACATACTCAGCTTCTGTCGAAAATAAAGCAACAATTGATTGTAGTCTTGAAACCTAGCTTACCGTTGTCCCCCTACAGTAAAGACATAACATGTAGTGCTCCTGCCATTGTCTCTATCACCCGCATGGTTCGAATCCACAAAACCTTGCACATCAATGTTATCACCCCCAAAACACAAACAATAATTTGAAGTACCTTTCAAATACCTGAAAATCCACTTCACCGCTTGCCAATGTTCCTTTCCAGGGTTCTTCATGAATCTACTCACTACTCCCACTGTATGTGCAATATCTGGTCTTGTACTCACCATTGCATACATGAGACGCCCAACGACCGATGAATAAGGCACATTCTCCATGTGTCTCTTCTCCTCATCTGTCTTAGCACCTTGCTCTTTTGACAGTTTGAACTGACCACCAAGAGCTGTAATTACCGGTTTTGCATTATCCATGTTGAATCTCTCCAACACCTTCTTGATATACCCCTCCTGAGATAACCACAATTTCTTGCTTTTCTTATCTCGGGTAATTTGCATCCCAAGAAGTTGTTTAGCCTCACCCATGTCCTTCATAGAGAATCTCCCTGCCAACTTTCTTTTCAGATCATTGATTTTCTTCATGCATGTACCTGCCACAAGCATATCATCTACATACAAAGTAAGTATAATAAAGTTACCATCCTTAAACTTTTGTAGATATACATAATGATCTGAATTGCTTCTGGCAAAATCCGAATCCAACATAAACTTGTCGAACTTCAAGTACCATTGCCTCGGCGCTTGTTTCAACCTATACAAGCTCCTTTTCAGTCGACATACCCAATTCTCCTTTCCTTTAACTTCATATCCCTCCGGCTGTTCCATGTATATTTCTTCCTCCAAATCACCATGAAGGAAAACAGTCTTCACATCGAGCTGCTCTAAGTACAATCCTTTCACAGCCACAATACTCAGTATTGCTCTGATAGAAGTCATCTTGACAATATGTGCAAATATTTTATTGAAATCAATACCTTTTCTCTGACCGTATCCCTTCACCACAAGTCTAGCCTTGAACCTTTGTGTCCCTCCTGCCTCATGTTTTACTCTGAATACCCACTTGTTATGCAATACTTTCACCTTTTTCGGTCGCTTCACCAATTCTCATGTGTGATTCTCCTCCAAAGAAGACATCTCTTCATGCATGGCTTGCTCCCACTTAAGATGAAGTTTATCCTGCATAGCTTCTTGGTAACTCTCTGGTGTTCGTCGCAAAAGTTCCTTCGCTTCCTTCCATTGAATACATTTTAGATTACAATAGAAGTGAACAAGAGATAAAAAAAAAGAACAAACGAGAGGATTTTATAGTTCAATCTTTCTCTTTTACAATGTGTTGTGGGATCTGTGGCGATGGGATCTATAGTAGTTCCCGTGGACGATCGGTACATTGAAATCTTCTCTTTTAAAGATATCGGCCAAATATAGATGATCTTCTCTGGTTTTGATTTGTTCAAGGCTCTCTCGCGTAACTCGAACTTCTCAAGAACTCCAGAAAGAAGATGGTGATTTTCTTTGATATTCACGAACTCAAGGCTCTGTGCGTAACTTGAATTCTCCAAGATTTCAGAAAAATATCTCAATTGCCGAAAAGAAGATCCCTAGGGTTTCACCAGGAAGGTATTTATAGCCGCAGGTTAATGCAAGAGTTTCTATCTAAATAGAACTCGTCATTATCAGGGATTCCAATCAAATATCTTAGTTTTGATGGAATTCTGATTAGACTTGATTTGGGTATTTGGATAAGCCCAAAATCATAATCTCAATCAATTTGAGATTCTGGTTATCTGCTTACGCGGAGCTTTAATCGCATAAAAACACGGCGCTAAATAACCAAAATGCGGAGCTAACGCGGAGCTATTGATCATCTCCGCGTTTTACTCAAACGCGAGGCTAATACAAGCCAGACTGCGGAATCAACGCGGAACTATTTAACATCTCCGCGTTTTATTCAAACGCAGGGTTAATATAACTAAACGCGGGGCTATTGAATTAGCTCTGCGTTCTATTGTGGAAAATCCTTTTAACTTAGAAATTTTCACTGCCAACATCTGGTTCACCTGCATCAGTATACAAAACATGATATAATGGAAGACAAAGTTTTTGGGTTGGCTTCCTTATCCTCGTGCTCCTCCTCAAAGTGGGAACACTCTCTGATGAAGTACTGGAACCATCTATTTCAGTCAATGGCTCTCTTTCCTGTTCGGTCTCATCTGAAATTTGTGTATTCTCAGGTGTAGTCATTTCTTCTCCTTCAGATGTAGGTATTTCTTCCTTTCTTTTATCCATGGGATCTATCCCATCTTGTGGCTCATCCAGCTCCAAGTGCTCCTTTTCCACTGCTTTCTCACTGTTACTTTCCGTTCGGTCTTTATACATACAGCCCTCATTAAATACTACATCTCTGCTACGAATTACCTTGTTATGCTCATAATCCCATAAGCGATAACCATATTCGTCGCCATCGTATCCAATGAATGCACACTTCTGAGATTTCGAATCAAGCTTCTTTCTCATCTCATAATCCACATGTGCATATGCTATACAACCAAACACTTTTAAGAAAGAGTAATTCACAGTCTTACCAGACCACACCTCCTCTGGAATTTCTCCATCTAAAGCACTGGCTGGACTCCTGTTGATCAGATAGACTGTCGTATCTACAGCGGCTCCCCAAAGTTGCAAAGGCAAACTTGCTTGTAGTCTCATACTCCGAGCTCGCTCAAAAATGGTTCTATTCATCCCCTCAGCCACGCCATTTTACTGCGATATCCTCGGTACAGTCTTTACTCTCCTGATCCCGTTGGTAGAGCAATAGTTATCGAACTCCCTATTGCAAAATTCCCCACCATTATCTGACAACAGACATTTTACTTTCAAATCTGTTTCATTCTCAACAAGAGCTTTCCATACCTTGAAGATCTTGAAAACATCGGATTTCTGCTTAAGTGCAAACACCCATATTTTCCTACTTGCATCATCTATGAAAGTGACAAAATAAGAATTACCTCCAAGAGACTTCGCCGAAGAAGACCCCCATACATCTGTATATACCAACTCCAATCTCTCGGTTTTCTTCTCCTTACCATCCTTCATAAATCTAACTCTTTTCTGCTTTCCAAACACAGTTCTCACAGAAATCAACATACCTCTGGATTGCAATACCCTCATGCCGCTTTCGCTCAAGTGACCGAGCCTCTGATGCCATAAGGTAGCCTTCTCATTCTTCACGGTGGCCAAAGAAACAACGTGATCCACCGAGCTTGAGAGTAAATATAGAGTTCCCACTCTCTCACCCACTACCATTGCTCCTTTACTGATCTTCCACTGTTTCTTCTCAAATGAGATTTGATAACCTTCGCCATCCAGCTTGCTAACAGATATCAAATTCTTCTTCAAATCCGGTATGTGCCTGACCTCTTGTAAAAGCAACTTTCCACCATTGTGCAACTTTAACTGAATTGTCCCTTTACCAACAATCTTGCATTCCTGCCCATTACCGACAGTCACATGCCCAAAATCATCTTAGATATAATTCTCAAACCATTCTCTACGAGCAGTGCAATGGAACGAAGCCTCTGAATCTACAAACCACGAATCTGATCTTGATTCTGTATGAGCAGACAAACACAAGTCATCATACTCTTCACTTGGATTCACCACATTTGCTCCTTCCTTGTCTTTGTTTGGACAATCCTTTTTCATATGACCCTCTGTCTTACATTTCCAACACACTAACTTTTTCTTGAATTTCCATTTAGATTTTGATCTTCCTCTTTGCTTCGACTCCCTGCTTGAACTTCTACCCCTTTCCTTTCGTCTGTCATTATCAACCGACAGA
Organism: Dracaena cambodiana; assembly: GCA_036321105.1. Lineage (NCBI taxonomy): Eukaryota > Viridiplantae > Streptophyta > Magnoliopsida > Asparagales > Asparagaceae > Dracaena > Dracaena cambodiana. Next base: position 33,208,008 of record JAYEPQ010000008.1, read on the forward strand.
GCAGTACTTGTAGAAACTGTGCTCTCACCATGCTCTTTTTCATCAATTCATCATTCATGATTGTACTCACAACATCATTGAATTTAAGAGCAGTATTTGAAGAATTGCTGATGGCCATAACATTACTCCAACTATCCGGTAACGAACACATAAACATCAAAGCTTTAATGTCATCAGCAAAAACAAAATCTAAAGATTCAAGTTGTGCCTATAATGTGTTAAATTCGTTCAAATGGTTAACAACTGAACTATCAGAAGGCATTCTCAAGTTAAACAACTTTTTCATTAGAAACAGTCTATTTGAAGCAGACGACTTCTCATAAAATTTAGCCAACGCTGACATCAAACCTGAAGTGGTCTTCTCCTTGGAGACGTTGAACACAACCTGCTTTGTCAGGCACAATCGAATCTGCGCCAAAGCCCTCCTGTCCAACAATTCCCACTTCTCATCTGTCATTTTTTCTGGCTTTTCTCCAAACAGTGGTTGATGTAAATTCTTTTAATATAAATAATTTTTCATCTGCAACTTCCACCATTGGAAATCTGTCCCATCAAATTTTTCAATCTTTCCCTTCCTATCTTCCGCTATAACTCCCACTCAAAATCAACACCGATCTGAGTGAAATCCGACCCGAACCAGGCTCTGATACCAATTGTTAGCAAAAGATAGCGGAATAATACTAATGTAACAACCAGCGGAATCAAATAGTTAACCGAAGAGAAAAATAGCAGAGACAGAGAACACGCAGATTTAATGTGGTTCGGCAATATGTCTACTTCCACGGGGACACGATCAAAAAACTTTCACTATATCAAAAGAGGATTACAACTTTCTAGTTCTCAACCACAAGAGAAATCACAAAGAAATCACACAAGATTGTGAGATCAAAACTCTAACCTCTTGTTGCAGTGATTTACCTCTTTGCATCGACCACCGAAGAAGAACCCCAAAAAAAATTCCCCGCCTTCTTTTTTCCTTCTTTGCTTTCGGCCGAAAGAAGCAGCCGCCCAAAAGAGAACAGCAATAATCAAATAATTTCAGCCGCCTCTAATTGTTTTATTGCAGCCGCATGCACCAAGCAATTAACCTCTAATTGTTTTCTTTGCAGCCGCATGCACCGAGCAATTATTTGCTTAAGCCACGCCTTGATTTTCCCTGCTTCCGGCTTTTCCGCCTTGCTTCAGCCCGCAACGAACAACAAGAGCAGTTGCCTCTTTGAGAAGAAAAACCTCGGCTCCAATTTTTCGGCACACAAAACCCTAGCACCACAACCCCATATATATATCATATCATAATGGGTTTGGGCCGGTTTTGGACCCGTTTCGGTTGACCGAAACCCGCTACGGCAATGGGCTCCATTAGCAACACTTCTCAATTCATTGATGAATAAGCCTGGGATAACAGCCTTCGGAAAACTGATTGGAATCGTCCAATTACCGAATAGTAGCAAACTATGAGTTCTTTGGCCTCATGCTGGGTTGTGACCAGTGTTGGGTTTGTATCTCGCATCCGTTAAGTATCCAGATGTGATTGAGAATCACAAGAAGTCCCAGTTGGACTTGAGTTCGAAAACCAGAGTTTTAATTGGATTAGAATACCAATTAGATGGTGATAGTGCTATTCTAATGGGAATAGGATAGGAACACTATATATATCTCTTGTATATGATATGAGAGAATAGAGAGCAATTGGCTGAGAGAGATGCTTATATTATTATGAGAGATATGAGAGGTAGAGAGATACTTGAATCTCTTCTTATAACATATTTTTCTCATAGTGGATATTTCTCTCGTTGCTCCCGTGGACGTAGGCCGAACTTGGTCGGCTGAACCACGTTAATTCTTGTGTTCTTCTTGTGTTGTATTATTTTCTTTATCTCTACGATCTCGATGGGGGATTCGATCCCCATCAAATGGTATCAGAGCCGGAGTTATGAATCCGAAATCGAGATGGTGGATCTGATGTCGAGTCGATAAGGAGATTGGCGGAGGCATCAAGGCAAAATACAATAAGAAGAAGAAGAAAAAAAATAACCAGATACAACTGGAGATGTTGCACAACCGAGGCTCTAGCAATATGCACCAAAAGGAATGGCTGATAACTGAGATGGATTCTGAGGTCCAGATCGACGGCTATGGTTGATCGGAGCGTGGATCGAATAATCGGTGTCCGATTAAGGTGATCTAGGAGTCGAATTTTATGTTTTTCAGCATTCCGGATGCAGTGGTGGATGCGGATTGGGCAAAATCCACTGTTTAGAGCAGATTTTGTGCAGATCAGTAGTGATCGACAATGATCGCGGGATCGATATTGATCGAGATGATCCATAATCGATGGTTGGTTGATTGTACGATGATGGTACTTCATGTTAATGGATACAGTTACTTCATGACATGATAAAGTACATGGTAATATATAATCATCTGTTTTTAAGAGTTGGTCATAGTTTTTGGATTAAGGTGGAGTACAGTATATCGATCATTTTTGTCTGATGCACAAGATGATAAGTGATTGTGAGTACTTAGGAGGTCCAAGTGTTTTGACCGAGGTGGAACACGGTGTAGCGATTATGAGCGCTTGGTGAAGAGCGTGGTGTAGTAATCTTGAGTGTTCTAGAGAGTATGGTTTAGTGATCATGAATGCTCAAATATAGAGGCGGTGATGATTATACAAGTTGTTCCCAGTCGGTTGAGCATGGTGATCGTGCGGTGAATATCTGCGAAGTGGATGACGAGAGCAACGGAGTTTCTCCAAGATGCATGGCTCATCGGATACGAGCCAAGGTGGAGATTGTTGGGTTTGTGTCTCGCATCCGTTAAGTATCCAGATGTGATTAAGAATCACAAGAAGTCCCAGTTGGACTTGAGTTGGAAAACCAGAGTTTCAATTGGATTGGAATACCAATTAGATAGTGATAGTGCTATTCTAATGGGAATAGGATAGGAACACTATATATATCTCTTGTATGTAATATGAGAGAATAGAGAGCAATTGGCTGAGAGAGATACTTATATTATTATGAGAGATATGAGAGATAGAGAGATACTTGGATCTCTTCTTGTAATATATTTTTCTCATAGTGGATATTTCTCTCGTTGTTCCCATGGACGTAGGCCGAATTTGGTCGGTCGAACCACGTTAATTCTTGTGTTCTTCTTGTATCGTATTGTTTTCTTTATCTCTACGATCTCGATGGGGGATTTGATCCCCATCAACAAGGTGAAACCAGGTTTCAGAAATACAAGTAATGGTCTTTTTCCAGTAGCAATGAGGGTCAAGAGGCTTACTGCTAAAAAATAATAAACTTATATAATTTAAATAGCATCTAAAATTGTTTAAAATGTGACTTAATTTATATGATAATAAGTTTTGACCCAAACCTTAGCCAGTGCTTGATTTCTAAATTCATAATGCTCCAGCTCAATTTATAATGAACTTCAATACAATTTGAGAATGGAACCTTCATCCAATTCACTGCACCAAGAGAGATAAAAAACTGTCACAGTCTGTAGACTTTTAAAATAAGTCGTAGTATGTATGCTTCTTATACTTTGAGAACAAATATGTGAATGGAACATGAGAATGCAATATATTGTTATACCAAGAGATAGCGATTAAAACATGAAGAGTAACATAGACTTGCATGACTCTCGTCTTCAAGTAAGAAATATGTCTCCTCACAGATACTGGTTTCACTTATTGATGCCTCTGTTGTCCATGCGGAAAAATGTGTAGATTTCCTTGGGAAGAATACCATCACTGCTATTAAATGGCTGCCTATGTGCCTAGTTTTGTGTGTCATTGATAAATGGGTGTTTTGTGTGTCATGGTTCCATAGAACAATCATGGCCCTTGGTTCGTGCAATGTTGCCGAACTGTCAAGAACAGAATTTGATTTTTATTGTGGGCCATTAGATTGGAGATTTTAACATATCTTTTCATAAATTAATCCAAAGTCTTGCTAGTGGATGTAAACTATCAGCCATGCGAAGAGGAGGATATAAAAAGTGAAATAGTTTAATAAGTAAATTATCAGGGTCATTTTCGCTTTTATGTGTTATAGGTTTTGGTTTTGTTCAAATTCATAGGAAAGGAATAGGAGAGACTAGGAGAAATGAGAAGGAAGACCAGCTTTGCTATGGCATGTTTAAAGTGATCAAATGCATCTCTAGATGCCTATCATGATCATCAAGCACTCTCGGGCAACCATGTCTTCAACAATACTGTTTGTGTTTGTGTGTGTACGTTTTTGTACGGAGCATAATAATCTACTACATTTAACGCTAAATAACAGGCATATGCCTACTAGTGAGAGGGAGCAGAGGGACACCAAGCATATGCACACCTCAACGTCATGAGAGTGAAAGAATAATATTTATGGTCACTGTCCAGAGTTTAGTAGGAACCATAGGAGGATGAAAACATGAGTTTGTTCTACAAAGCCTACAAAGCTAAAGAGGAACTAGAAAACCATGCAATTGAAGCATCGAGTCTCAAACTTTGTTATTTATTCAACATACAGCAAAAATACAATATAGGAAGATGTTTATAATAGATTGGATAAACTAAAAGAATAAAAATTCAGCAGAAAATACATGTACCTAAAAGTTTTAGATGCTCGATCATTATCCAGAAACTCTAAACAGTAGAGGACCTAAATTTGTTGTGCAAATTCAAGAATGACCAAGATACAATAGTACCGTAACCATAACAAACTCAAGGTTCACTCTTAAAAGGAAAATACTAATGAAAACAATCTGCTATAACTAAAAGTCAAATTAACTCAGATGTAATCTCAAAATAAGTTCTTGCACGAGTCAAGAGTAATGTAAACCACTCTACTTGCAATCTCCAATTTTATACTTCCAAGTATTGTTCAATTGGTATTACTTGTCTGCAGTAGAAGACATGATTATTAAATGAAAGTAGGTAGTACATACACAGGATTTGTTAAAAATATTTATATAGTACAGAAATAAAATGTTAATTATATGAGTTTTGACGCGAGAGGTCTCATGTTCCCATTAAACATAAAGCCATAATTTGGATGTTTCTGATCCATTCGATTTAAGAATCATGACACTCACAGCTAACCTTGGAATTTGAAAACTTGCTTATTTCATGACTGATACTCCAAATTTATGTTTTAAAAAAGAATATGCAAAGCTAATGAGCTGCCAGCCGCCAAGGTGAAATCAGAGTCAATTCAAATATTAAAGTAGATTTTTGCATCCTAATCGCAATTTTGTGGGTGACGCTAGATTGACAGTGATAATGGGAGAAGAAATAGAAAGGAAAAAAGAAATGCTTTTATTTGGATTCCAATTCTAAGTTCTTCTAGATCTATTGAAGACTGATCACAGTAATGAAATCACTTGTAAATGTTGAAGCACAATGAGGAAGCCATCCCAAATGGTTCATCATGCTAGAAGTTGCACAAAACCCAAGAAGGCGACATGAAGTTTATGGACATTAAAACAGTAGTAAATGTTGGGCCTTTACCCAGTATCCACTTAGGCACACTGTAATCTGCTTTTCACAATACTGTAGTGCTGAAATATTGTAGGGGTAAAAATTCAATTGTTTCCTTTATGGCCACATAACTAGACTCAGATTGTGATTAATGTGAAAGTGACACAAATTAGAATGATTAATCAAAACGAAAAAGCATCATAAGGGTCATTCTACAGTAATGAGAACTTGTGAATTCATGTTTTCCTCGGCTTCTATATGCTCCAACCTAGGTACATCCACAGTAACAATAAAAGGAATAATGTAAAGCATTAAGCTTTAGATGAGCTTGCCAGATTTACATGCTCATTGTCACAAGTTCTCCATGCATAAACATTAACAGTTTCACATTTAATGTGCTGCATAATTGCACATATACTCGCAGTTCCAGGTTAAGATGCATGCAACAAATACAGAGAAAGTACAATTTGTTGCTTCTGATGATATAGAAGGTAGAAACTGCTCGCATAGAATGCAAATGACACACGTTAGCTAAATTTCTGTTCAGTTAGTCGAACAATTCCTACAACTACATAAGAACTCATACATAAATTGCACTGAGCACATAAAAACCATTGATCTAGTAACACTCTACTGCTTGACTTAGTGGATGAGATGACCCTTACCCTAAGCTCCCCATAAGCAGAATTGACAATGATAGTGTTGTTATGAAATAATTAGAACCAACCAATCTGTTTATTATAAGTCAAGAAATACATATATTTATAAATGTCTTTACTCCGTAAATAATCCAACAGATGATGTGACACCTTAAACTAAACCTAAATACAAGATACTAATCTAACACTCCCTCTCAAGTTGATGTAGAAATATTAGTTATACCCAAGTTGTTACATAGATTTGAAAACATTGTCTTCTGCTTCAATAGTACAGATTAACATGAAGTGGATGAGCAGCAGTAACAGTAATAGCAGTAGACAGTGGTGGTAGTAGTAGTAGCAGCAGTAGATGAATTACTTGAATCATTAGCTCACATCTGTATTCAAGGGATACGTGTATTTATTATGAATGAGGAGATACATATATTTATAGGTGTCTCAACACCACAAACAATCTAACACGTGATGCGGGACTAAAACTAAACTAAATCCAAATACAAAATAGTTATCTAATCTAACAACATCTACTAAAATGTGGCAGTTGCCTTTTCCAATATTTAGAGGGGCAGGATTTTTAGGGTAAAATCAAGACTTGTGATTAGGTTGGAGAAAATGAGAATTAGCAAAAAAAAAATTGAGAAGTCTAACTTTATCCCAAGTTAAAAATATGTATGCATATACTTAATAACCTAGCTATGTATAACTTTGGGAATCTAGTTTATTAATCATTTACCCTTAGTATCTTGAGATAGAATTCTCCTAGATGCCACTCTGCTCATCTATATATATCCTCCTCACCATAAAACCATCTTCACCCATCTGATTTCCAGGGAACATATTTGGCATGGTGAAGCTGTACTAATATACTTATGTATTTATTAATACTTCTAAAAGAATATGTTGGTTGTTGGCCTACAGGTAAGAGGGGATATAGCAAGATCTGTAATGTACATGGCTGTACATTATGGATTCCTTCAGCCTGACGGAAGCCCATATCTGCTACTCTCTGATTCACCAAGCATCGGTAAGATGATAATATTATAACACAATGCAAATAGTTGTTGTAGATGGCATCTTTAACTTGATGATCATTTTGCAAGTAGAAAATTGAGTAAGAGATGAAAGACAAGTTGGTGGTTAGTACTCTTTTGGAACTTCATATTGTGTTGATGTCTTAAGCAACTACTATGGGTGACAAGTTATTATACTATCCCCCTCCCCACCCCCACCCCCACCCCCCACCCCCACCCCCACCCCCCCAACCCGGACAAACCTTCAAACTAGTATGACACTATGTTACTTACACTGTGTTGCATGGTTTACATATTTCATACTGATATTTTTCCGTGCTGATATACATTTTTTTTTTCGGAGCAAACTAAATTCAAATTTTGATTCCCATAAATTGTTTTGCCGTTCTTTTCTTACAGAAAAGAGGGAGATGGGTCTCCTTTCAGCATTACTGAAATGGAATGATCTCGATCCACCTTCTCGGGAAGAACAGCTGAGAAATGACAGAATATGCAAGTTATACCAGCACAACAGAAATCCATTCATTGACCATCCAGAATATGCTAATCTCATATGGAAGCATTCCTCTCCAAGCAGTCCTGCTGCATTAAGCCCCTCCCCAAAGGCTTGGTTAAATGAGTTCTATTACGACAATAAAGGCAAAGACCAAAATGAGGTGCGGTTAATATTGTACAGTTGAAAATAAGTGAGATTGTTGCTTAACTACATTTTTAGTCTTCGATGGAGAACTCTAATAATAACAGTTTGAACAATGCCTCATCTTTGTTGTGGCAGTTTGTCGAAATCATAGCAAGATCCTCTACGGACGCATCCCTCCTGAAACTAATACTGTACAACGGAGCCAATGGAAGAGCAGACCGATCATTTTCGTTGGCAGATGAACAAGCCTTTGCAGTAAGCGATGTGGGCTCCGGGTTTCTCGGCTACACTGCTTTCATTCCCCTTCAGAATGGTCCAGCTGAGAGCATAGCATTGGTTTCGGGAGAAGATGGTGATCAGTTTGAAGTGCTTCAGTTCATATCATATGAAGGTAGGGTTAAAGCAGCCGATGGCCCTGCAAAAGGTATGGAATCTCTCGATACCATGGCCAAAGAGACGGAGGCCTCAATAGGATTGGCGAGTTTGAATGGACAAAGTTCATGTGGGAAGCATCTCCAGGAAAATTAAACGTAGGGCAGAAGTTATATTAGTGGTATCTGTAGATTTTATAAGATTTTTTTTGATGTAACATTTTTTTTTGTTAATGAAGATATCCAGTCATTTGGATATTATTCCTGCTTTTTGATTCATAATAAACGTGAATATATTTAATTTGTTTATAAATAAAATTTATCTAAATCTATATTTTTAGTGAAGCCTATTTAAATCTCTTTGTATTCAATGTTTAAGTGACATGATTAGATCTACTCATTCTAGGAGATGCCAATTATAAGCACTACTGGACTTCCGTTAATTAATTTTTGTTAAATTACCGTATAATTTTAATTAGAAAATGATAAAAATCCCCTTGTTTTTTAAATAGATTGTCATGGAGATTTAGTAAAAGACGCAAAGAGTTAAATTTAGCAAAGTTAAATAGATTATGATTCTGCAACTTAATTTTGAGATGAACTCAGGATCAAATTGAACTTTTTTGGGTCAATTTTCCATGATATTTAACTCAAAAAAAAAAAAAAAAAAAAGTTTCTAACCAAAAGAAAGAAAATAAAAAACAAATTGCCCACCCAATACACAGGTATGCAAATGATATTTAATGTAAACCATCATACTCTAAAATACATTCAGAAATATTTTTAAAAAAAAAATTCTAATATGTTAACTAATTTATTATATAATACACTCTACTTCATTCCAATATTTATTCAGTTATTTATTAGGCCAGAAGATTTATAAGCTATTGTTTGAACGCATTTTAAGTGAATATTGAGATTGAGTTAATTTGATGATAATATCAAATGAGACTTTAACAAAAGAATATTATAAATTCAGTTTGATCTTCTTTTGTCAATTCATATGAATTTTGTTAAGAATTGAAGGCGTTAGGTGGAGGTGGGGTGGTCGACCATACTGACCAGCACCCTGCAGTTTTTCAACTTTTATACATAAATGATATGCATATCAAAATGTTTCATAAAGTTATGCAAAAATCTTAATTTTCACATAATTGACATAGTATATATTTTTCATTTATAGTGTAAGATGTATTAAGCACTTGAATTTAAATAACTATATAATCAAAATATATGGAGAGTCTAGACCAAGTAAGTAAATTAAAATCCTTACTTCTTTGCCATGAAACAAGCTAGAATTTATTGATAAAATACTTGGTTAATACTATTCAGCATCATAAATTCATTTTCCAAACCCATGAACTAATCAAGCTTACTGTTTATTGACAGAAATCCATGCTTTTCATGAAATCTATCATTTGGTTCACAGATTTGAAGTAATGAAAAATTGCTAATATGACGAGGAAAGTGCTTCTATCTAATTTCCCAAATTTAGTAGGAAAACTGATACTTTTTTTTTTGTTGGTTATTTAATTAATTTTAAAAGAGTAAAATATTTTAATTATTTTTAAATAAATTTAAAAATCTAGCAAAAATCCATTTTCTCTTCTGATTGTTTCAAATCCAGTAAATAAATTATTTAAAAAAAAATCTCATATCACTAAATCCTTACCTATTTTTCATTAAACAAACAGAGAATAAAAGGAAAATAAAATTTGGTGAGTAATATATATTGTTATAAATCTATTTTACAAATCATGAGCCAAACAACACCAACAATTGAATATTGTGGTATGATTTTGAATCTAAGATCACTTACAATCCATCCTTCTCTTTTGGCAGCTTTTTTCCCCCTTTTTGGTTAATAAAAAAATTTATTGAAATACCAACCTCTTGTATGCAAGAAATTATTATTTTGATTCTTCATCAAAAGGCCAAGAAGAGTCAACACTAATAAAGATGAAAATCGAGTATTTTGCTGGAGTTTTAATGTCTCCTTAGTTATCTAGTGTGCAAATTTATGTTACTGTTTTGTTAAGCTGAGTGAGGGAGTTCGACCCCCATGACAGTCCTTACATCTCAAAATTTTTTAAAGTAACGTGACACAGCACTGCCGGGAACGGTGATTGCGGCTACAGATATGCGTTGAAAGTCATGTTATAGATAGCAACGTAACAGAAAGAACGACGGATCTAGGAGCTAAGCTGAGCGAGATAGGATAGGAGCTAAAGCCTAAAGACTAGTACGTCTATAGGCCTAGGCCATAAGGGTCCAAGAAACGTAAGCTTCCGGCCAAGCTCGTACTCCGTGGGCTCGGGCCCAAAGTTAGCCCCTCGGCCGCCCAATCATTCGGCACAGATCCATTGCACGCGGAACAGGGATACAGTTGGATCAAACGGGAGCTAAAAGCCCCTCCCCTCGGTGCCCACATGGACAGGTAATCAAGTCTATCGCCATCGATCGAGACAAGACAGAAGCGGGCCCGAGTTCTGCCACGAGATAATGATCCTCTATTTCGTCCGAATCCTTTTGGGACTTATCAAACAAGCCCACAGAGGGACAGTGGGGGCCACGGCCCGGCACCGGAAGGCTTGAAGGGTCGCACGTGGAGTGCACCCTTGTTTTAAGGTACCCTGTGGCCCCTATGGGAAAAGGACAACAGATCAGATCAGATGATATGTTGCCGTCATCTCGCTGTCCTTTAGGTGGAGGGACAGGTTGGTCTTTTCAGTACGGCCAAACTAAAGGGTTCAGTTGGGAAATTCGAAAATTACTCTTGATGCACTGTTTTAAAATTTATAAATAATTACAAGTTTACCATTATTTTTTTGGACTAAATTATCTTTAAAACAATTAACACCAGAATTATCCTCGTAAAAACATTAAAAAAAAAAAAAAGACCTACAGGAATCAACTTGACACAAACCACCAAAAATCCAAGAAAAATAGCAAGTACCCATTTCACAAAATGCAATCTTTAAGCAGAATCTAGCAAGAAAAGCAAGAAAAGCAAAGAATTGGAGACTTTCAGGTCCACCGAGCTGAGCGACGGCGTCGACGGGATGAGCGCGATGAGAGGGATAAACTTCTTTCAGTTGCAGCTTTGGGCAAACTGAATTATTAGGGCAATCTTTAAGCAGCGATGGGTAAAGGCTATTAAACGGCAAAGAATTTTATCCCCTAACCCATTTCACAAAATGCAATATTTAAGCTCCCCCTCAGACAAATTATTAGGGCAAAGGCTGCCCACGGGGAGAGCTGCGGTCGTCGTTCTCGGACTCGTCGTCGACGGTGATGGCGAGCGTCGACGGGATGAGCGCGATGGGGGCGGTGATGTCGGCTGGGGGCGGTGATGTCAACCCTCAGCGATGAGGGGCAGTGTGCTCGTTAAACCGTGGGCACAGCGATGGGTGTCGGCTGGGGGCAGTGTGCTCGTTAAACCGTGGTGGGTTGGCCCGGGGAGGCGGTGGGGCCCAGCGGGGGCAGTGAAGAGGAGTGAAGGACAAAATTGGAAAATAATTTGTACGCTGAGAGTAAATTGTTCATATTTCAAAATGGAAGCCTGGTGCAAAAAGTAATCAGGGCGTGAAGAGTAAATAGCAGGGTGTGCAAATAGAATTTCCCGGTTCAGTTGGGAAATTCCTTTTTAGCACACCATTTTGCTAAGTGAACCCATCTCCCTGTAACAATCACATCTTTGTCATTTTTTTTATTTATTTATTTAATTAGAATTCATCTCGAACAATGTTAATCACATTCATGAACTAAACTCCGAATGGTATGAAAACCATCCCGAGGTCTGGAATGGTATGAAAACCGTCCCGAGGACCAGACCCTGACTGAGAATGGTGAGCTCACTGAGCAAAATGGTGCACTCAAATAGATTTTCCAGACTGGTTAGGGAAATTTTATTGAGCACATCCCTTGGTTCAGTGAGCCCACCTTTTTGAGTACACTATTCCGAAATTAGTCCCTAAAATAGATTTATTATCATTTAGAGATTAATATCCAAATAAATAAATATATATATATATATATATATGTATATATATATATAGTCACAAAAAATATATGACAAACTGGTTACTTTTACAATTTTAAGAACTGAGCTCACTGAGCAAAGTTGTGCGCTCAAATGGATTGTCACCGAGGGAGATTGGGTTAGCAGTGAGTTATAAATGAGCCCAGCCTTTTGCTAAGTGAGCTGCCCTGCTAATTAGAAGTTGCTTAGGTGGGCACGTATAGCATTTTCCAGGGCAGGGGAGGAGAAAGGAAGGTGAGGAAATGGCCGGGCTGCTCTTGATTTAGGCTGAAAAGACGAGAAGGACTGCAAGGTGTCAGGTGAGTGTTGGCGCTGAGACAAGGAACCGAGGCCCATGGATATATTGCATCATTGGATCGGTACAGATGCTGGCAGATCCTCTACTGCATATGGATCCTGTGCGCCTGGTGGTGTTGCTGTTGCAAGCGTGTATGCTCTGAGGGGATAGATAGTATCGTGTAGCTGCATGCAGCAGAAGTATGTTTGATCTGTTCGATAGAATTGGATTTTGCTACAGCTGAAGTAGCAGTGGATGCTTGTTTAAGTAATCCTAGTTGCTCAGTATCCGATTTGGTGCCCCTTTTATTGTAATGCTAGCTCGAAAAGAAAAGAGAGTATGAACCAGGGGGTAGCTAGACTCTTGTAGGATGACATCAAATGTGGGATACCTGAACCGGCCAGCATGCTTTGGCTTCGAGTGCAATGGATGATCACCGGCGGAATTACAACTATGGTATACATTTAGCACAATTACATAACAATCGGAGACAAACCACTAGCAGATGTATACTCCAAGCCATGCATCTCTCTCTCTCTCCTCTCTCTCTATGAGAGTCTCTCTCTATCTCTCTGTAACTGGAAATCACCGGCGGTGAAGTGGTTTTTTCACCGCCTCTTAAGTGGCCTAATAGAGTTATTACAAGTGGCGTAATTCAAAAGACAATTAAGCGAGTTCTTTTATTTACTATCTGCCACGTGTAATAATTGTATTGGACCATTTAAACGACGGTGAATGAACTCTTTTCACCGATGGTAAATTTTTTGTTTTCTCATATATATATATATATATATATATATATATATATATATATATATATATATATATATATATATAACTGAAAATAGGCGTTTCTTCACCACCGCTTAGATACTCCAATAAAATTATTACACGTAACGCCACTTAAGATAACAAATAAAAAAATTATCTTAACTACCCTTTGAATAGCGCTACGTGCAATAATTTGATTGGACCACCTAAGTAGCGGTAAATGACCTCCCTCTACTGCAAGTGAATTTTCAGTTTACTATATATATATATATATATATATATATATATATATATATATATATATATATATATATATATATATATATATATATATATATATATATATGAGCTGACACTTCATGCAAGTTATCTGAGCTGCAGTTCATTTTCACTATTTGTAATAATCTATTTTAAAAAATTTCTTGCGGATTATGATCTCGACCCTCTAGGGTTTACTCATACCCAATTTCTTAGATTTTAGTTTTGATTTGGTCCTCTATCAAGTTAACACAAAATTAACGGTTTTCAATAAATAAAATATTTTGTATGTAATTAATATAAAGGGTAAATAAACTTCAAAATTTATGAAATTTAATTCAGAAGAAATTAAGGAGTTATTAAAAAAAGTTAAAAAAAATTATTAGATTATTATAATTTTACCGCTAACTTACGTAATTTTTCCTGAACTAGTGATTAGCGATTTGCCTATGTGTGTGTCGATATATATATATATATATATATATATATATATATATATATATATATATATATATATATATATATATATATATATATATATATATATGAGTAAACGGAAAATACACCGGCGGTAAAAGGAGTTCCTTCACCGCCGCTTAGGTGGTCCAATAAAATCATTACACGTGGCGCCACTCAAGGGGTATTTAAGAGAGTTCTTTAATTTGTTGCTTTAAGTGGCGCCACGTGTAATAATTTTATTGGGCCACCTAAGCGGCGGTAAAGGAACTCTCTTATATATATATAGAGGAAATGGGAAATACACCGGCGGTGAAGGGAGTTCCTTCACCGCCGCTTAGGTGGCCCAATAAAATTATTACACGTGGCGCCACTTAAAGCAAAAAATTAAAGAACTCTCTTAAATACCCCTTGAGTGGCGCCACGTGTAATAATTTTATTGGACCACCTAAGCGGCGGTGCCGGTGTATTTTCCGTTTACTCAATATATATATATATATATATATATATATATATATATATATATATATATAGAGAGAGAGAGAGAGAGAGAGAGAGAGAGAAGAGAGAGAGAGACTATCCAAATCTCTTATAGGAACATATCACAAAAATGAACTCTATCATATATGTTAACACATAAAAATGAACTCTATGGTATATAAAAGAGGAAAAGATGTATCCTACCAATTTAAGCTGAGCAACATGTCGCCAAATTTACACTCTAGTTTAATTAAATCGCTTAGCTCCTAGCAAAAATGTATATTGTTTAGCCAAAACAGTGTCCATCTCTTCGTCACCGTTGTCATGTCTCTATGCACAAACACCTACAACTAAAATCTAGCTGTCTCTTGAGATTGGCAAATGGCAACCTAAGAATCCTAAGGAAAGAAAAATGCTAATAGAGATCAAACCAATTCAATACAAAAGTACTCCAAATTAATCTCCTAGAGCGGAGTCAGGAGAATCAATAGCATGGTACACAATAGATCATCACCATAAGTACAGAGTCTACAGACATAAACTCCAAAGAGTAATAAATCAAATTTCACAATTTTCTGTTATGAATTTAGATATAAATGGAGGAACAATTACCATCGCTACACTATCATAACTGCAACCAGCATAGGTTGGTGTGTCAGCCTGTGCTGCTCCCTCACACACGAGATGGGCAAAAAAAAAAAAAAAGGAAAAATTGAAAATCATGAATATACGTGCGTAGCACGTGCAGCAACTAGTACTCCCATTATAACTAATTAGCAATGAGACATTCTAAGGACGGTACTTATAAACTAATAAAACTCTATAAATCGTTACTAATTAGTAATGAGACATTCCCCTGATACATACGTCTTTATGTTCCTGTATTGTCCCACACCAAATCAAACCCAAGCTCTCCCGCCAATCCCCCCTTTAGAGTTCCAATCACCGCCCCAATCCCAGCCGTCCGATCTCGATCCAGCCCCTCTTCCGAACACTCAAACGGACACCGTTCACGAGAGCTCGAACCCCCCGCTACCTTTCCAACATTCATGCTCTGACAAAACCCCCCCACACCCTACCCCGCGCCTCCCGAGACTGGCGGTAATAATAAGGACCACATCCCCGTCACGTGACTCTCGCCCCCCGTCCCTCCAGAGGCGCCTGTTCCTCCACGTCATCCAAACATTAAAGATTTACTAACAAATATCTCCTAGATCCGTGGGCAACATTGTCATTGGCCACCTAGGCGCTCGGCCCGTTACCATTCGCCCAGGCCGTACGCTTGGGTCTGAACCCCAGCCACTTTCTCGTTTGTTCCGCCTCCCCTTTCCCGAACCGACTCACCCCTGTGAGCTCCGACACACTTCTCAAACTATTTACAACTTTACCACTACCGGACTCGCATCCGGAGGCCTTCGACGCCGAGATCCTCCCGCTGTCCGTGATGATCATCTCTGACCGCAGGTACAGCAGATCCGACGGCTTCAGATCGCTCCACCTCTCTCGAGTCCCGTAACCGCCCGACACTATGATCCGGTGACTGAACCGCCGCTCGAACTCCTCCCTCTCCATCTCCGTCGACTCCGTAAGCAGCATCCCGTCTTTCCTCGCTCTCTCGAAGCGTACTACGGTCACCGCCTCGGTACCGTCACCGCCCTCCGACCGCCGATTCACGGCAGCCTTAGCCGCACTCGTGCACTTCTCGCCGGCGGACGAGTGCCGACCCGAGATCCTCCGCACGAACGGTAACGGTAAGCTCACCGCCGTTGTCCCGCAAGCTCTTTTATTTTCTGCTGTCGGCGACTCGGGTTCGGGTTTCGGGTCGATTAAGAGGAAGACGTCTTCGGGTTGGACCCGGACGCGGCAGAGAGGGCAGGTGGAGTGGGCCTCGAGCCAGATGTCGACGCATTCGACGTGGAAGCCGTGCTTGCATTTGGGAAGGAGGCGGAGGAGCTCAGCCGGTTCGAACCGGTTGAGGCAGACCGCGCACTCGAGCCCCTCCCTGTGGCCGGTCAGCGATCCAAACCGGAACACTGGGAGGGACTCCACGACGGAGCGGCTGACGCCAGAGCTGCGGCCCTCCGTGGCGGAGAAACCGCCGTTGCCGCCGCCGTAGCTGCTGTTGTTGCCGACGTTGCGCTTGCAGTGCTTGGCGTAGAGGAGGAGGAGGAAGGTGAGGGAGAATATGGTGGTGAGCACGCCTATGATGACGGCGATGCTCGGACGGAACGGCGCTGTCGGCGACGGGAATGGGGACGGGGTGTGGGCCTCCGCGAGGAGAAGGCGAGGGAGCCTGGAGACGGCCATTTTGCGATTGGAGGTATGTAAGGTGAGAATCAAGGGTGGTGAGGGGAATTTGTAAGATAGGTGTTCGATGAAATGACAAAGAGAAAGAGGACAAACGAGGGGCATCGCTAACGAGACGAGTGAGAGAGAAGGATGATTTTAAAAAGTTTATTGCGATTGCCCTTGTCGATGTTACTGCGTGTGAGGGTAGTTTGGGGATTTTGAGTGGGGGTGTTATAGGTTCTTGGTGTTTTTGATGATGGGGCTTTGAAGGCGAGCGAGTAACCCGTTGGGCTATTAAATGCGAGGGTCTTAAAATTGAAGCGTCGCGGTTGAAGAGAGAGCACGTGAAGTTGGGAACCGGCAGAGTTTTTTTGGGGCTCCTTCGTAATTTCTCTCTGAATTGGGTAAAAGGAACAACTCAATTTTTAATTTATAATAGAGTTGTTTTTTTAGTAAGGGACTGATTGGTTACTTGGAAATGGAGTTGCTTTATTACCAGCATTATATTTC
Source organism: Dracaena cambodiana (assembly GCA_036321105.1). Classification (NCBI taxonomy): domain Eukaryota; kingdom Viridiplantae; phylum Streptophyta; class Magnoliopsida; order Asparagales; family Asparagaceae; genus Dracaena; species Dracaena cambodiana. The sequence goes on from JAYEPQ010000008.1 coordinate 33,225,265, forward strand.
TTTTTATGTAAATTCATTCCAAATAATCAAACCGTGATTTCCAATTTAATTTCTTTTTTTGCATAACATGTTTCATTTTCATTTTAGGTGTCTTTATATGCATGGAAGTACAATGAAAATAGTAAAAGTAAAGTTATTTTTATTACTTTACTTGTTTGCTTGGCTAAGAAAAAAATTAAAAGCTATTTTTACTAGAATAATATGGATCCTACATGACATCCCAACTTTCTCTTTTCTCTTTCTTTTATTTTTGATTGGAAGTGCTTGTGAAGCTCAATGAACAAAATAATATATTATTTTTCTATTAGTTTATCATTATTACTTTTCAATTCTACTCAATTAATAAATATATTAGTATTATTTTTTATTCAATTTGACAATAAAATAATATTTTTCATATTTTACCTTTTACTTTCAAAAGTAAACTTACAAACACTTAAAGTTTATTAAACAACTATCTTTCTAAAATTTTATTTTAAAAACTATTTCTATTTTTTTTCTCTATCTCTTTCATTTCTAAGAGTCAAATAGGACCTTGGTTGGGCCCCAAAATTTCTTGCATCGTCACTTTTTTTCTCTGCTTAAGATTACTACATTTATCATTCCTTGCTTGGTATCCATATTAGCAGATCAGTGCCTGATTCAAGAAAATAACTTATGGCTAATTATATGAAGAAAGAAAACAAGCATTGTTGTCAAAATTGGGAGGGATAAAGTCAGATATAAGGAGATGAGTCTGTTAGTGCACATGTATGTGTGTGTGGGGTATAATTATGACTTTAGTGTTTTGGTTTAGTGGCAGGAACGAAATAGTTATTACATTTTTTTTTAATTAAGAAAATAGGAGATGTATTTATCGGTTTACTTTATCACGTAAGATAGCAAGCCTAAATTAATCGATAGGTAGTAAATGATTATTTAATCGCAGAAAGGGAGGGAACAGTGGTTACCTAACGAGTAGTTTTTGGGAAACGATGGCTGCAGCTCATAATTGACGAACAGTAGGCTTCTATACTATTTTTGTTTCTTAGCGTTTTTCGAAATCTGGGGAGAAGGCTTTTATTTGTGTGAACTCTCCCCCTCTTGCGTCCCCGCACGTGATGATCTACTCAATTGAATTCCCAGCAAGTCATGTAGGGGAATTTCTAGATGGGCATAGGATTTTCCATAGAGAGCCCACTTTTCCTAGTGAGCACACCCTCTCTTTCGAAAAGAGAAGGTTTTTCTAAGTGAGCCCACCAATATTATCCAAATACCCTCGTCTCCTCTTCTCCCTCGTCTTCTCTTCTCTCTCACACGTTCTTAAGAAAGAATCCATCACTTTTTAATCCAAAAATTCATCTCAAGAAAAAAAAAAAGAAGGAACCGCTCTTTCATATCTACCCCCGGCTTCGCTCCGTCCCCGCTCCGCTCCGCCCCGCCCCCTCCCCTTCTCCCTCGCCGCCCGGCCTTGAGCCGGGCTGTCCAGCTCGGATCAAGGCCGGACAGCGAGGGAGTGGGGGAGTGGGGGCGGGGCGGAGCGGGGCAGAGGGTGGAGGGCGGGCGAGCCTTTTTGCTGACTTCGACGAGGAGTGATGGAGGGCGGAGGGCGGCGGGCTTTTTCCCTGAGAGCGATGGAAGAAAGTTGATAGAGGCCATGGAGGTGAGGAGAAGAAGAAGACAGTATATTTTGGTCCAAAATTTTTAATGGCAAGATTGTAATAAAATAGAAGTTTTAAGTGGGCTCACTAGGAAAAAAGTTGTGCTAATCTAGAAACTCCCATCATGCAGTTTAGGGGGGTGGGGGTGGGGGGCAAGCTACATAAAAAATTTTAAAAAAATAGAAAAAAAGAAGAAAACTTTGCGCTATACATGTCCATGTATACCATGAAAGCGAGTTAGCTTGCTAGTATTTCTCTTATAAAGTGAGAGATTTCATATTCAAGTCTACATATATGAATTTAATAATATTAATCATATTAATCAATCAATTAAAGATGGAGTAGTGGCTAATATCAGAACATGTAGTGATCTAACAAGTAATTTTTCTATCATAATTAGATTGCATTAAGAATCTGCATTGTGTCCATTCTTATTTGCTACAGTGATAGATGAACTTACTAGAACTATTTATAATGAGATACCTTGGTGCATGTTATTTACTGATGATATTGTCTTAGTTGATGAGATAAGAGTAAGGGTGAATGTCAAATTAGAGTTATGGAGGTACACATTAGAATCTAAAGGTTTTAGATTGAATATGTTTAAAACAGAGTATATGGAGTGTAAATTTAGTAAACAACAGACCGTAAACTATAATACTGTAATACTATCGGAAAAAAAAATACAAATGAACAGTCAATTTAGGTATTTGGGTTCTATTATTCAGAATGATGGAAAGATTGATAATGATGTTAACCATAAGATACAAACTGATTGGCTGAAATTGAGAAGTGCAATGGGAATTTTTTGCGACCGTAACATTCCGTTAAGACTGAAGGGAATTTTTTATAGGAATGCTATTAGGCCAGTTTTATTATATGACACGGAATGTTGGGCTTTAAAGAAACGTCATTCACAGAAAATAAGTGTAATAGAGATGCGCATGTTCCGCTGGATATGCGACAACACTAAAAGAGACAAAATGAGAAATGAAGATATTCGTACCAAGGTAGGTATACCTCCTATCAATGAGAAAATGCGAGAAAATTGCTTATGATGGTTTGGTCTGTGTAACGTAGATCTGAAAATGCACCAGTTCGACGAGGGGATTTATGAATGTATGACAAATTAAAATAATGAAGGGAAAACTGAAGAAAATATAGATGAAGGTAATGCGAAAAAATATGAATTATAAAGGTTTAAATGAGAAGATATTACTTGATAAAAATAAATTAAGAAAAACTATCAATGTGATTGATTCATAATAATTCTTTTTTGGTTCATGTAGCCTATCCAAGTATTGGGAATAAAAGGTTTAGTTGTTGTTGATGAATCAATCAATTTTTTTTTTAATGAGAATAAAGTAGTACCATAATTAATTATTGAAGTTAGATTCCCGAGAGAATTAGATTTAGAATTCTCTTATTGAAGTAAGGGATATTATCAGCTGGGTTGCTGGTGAGGTTGGGCTGAGTTGGGTCGGTTTCTCTTCCTATAATGAGCCATGCTAAAGCCTTCTCAACTTAGTTGGGCCTAATTCTTTTTTTTTTTGTTTACTTTAATCGAAAATGGGGACCATTTCAGATGGAGCAGCATAGCCCAGTGCCGACAGAAAAAGAGACTTTTGTCTTCGCATAGACTAGAGCTTTACCATCCTGTAATGGGAGTTTCTAAAGGAGCACACCATTTTCCCTAGTGAGCCCACTTAATAATGTAGCTCGGACGGTTGTTAAATGGGTTCACGAGAAAAAATGTTGTGCTCCTTTGGAAACTCCCACCTCTAATACTCTTAACACTTAGAATAGAAAGACTCTTTTGCTCGTAATCTATATAGGTACGCTACTGAACAAGATTTATTTACCAATTTAGTTACACGATTTAATTTGGGTTCGGAAACGATACTTCATGTTTAGATGACCCAATAAAATTTTTATACCTGACGCTAAGTAATAAATAAAAGAACTCTCTTAAGTACTCTTTGAGTACACGTGTAATAATTTTATTGGACCATCTAAGCGGCAGTTCACCACAGGTGAATTTCCCATTTTCTCATATATATATATATATATATATATATATATATATATATATATATATATATATATATATATATATATATATATATATATATATATTTTGTAAATGAGCCACCCACTTTAGATATGTTACGTGACCAATAGCAAAAGTTAGTAATCACATTATTTTTCTCAACTCTTTTTATGACAATATTTTAGGATCAAATTTTATAGGTTTTGAAATTCATTTGTGCACTCATTAAGTGGATACACGATGTTGTACTCATTGAAAACAATTAATTTTCTATATATTTAATGGAAGACCAAATCAAAATTAAATAATTTTTGTTAAATAGTTATTGGGGATAGCAGAAACAGCCTGCAACTCAGTTAATTTTATGCGAGTTGTAAACTCATTTCCATTATTTTATATATACATGGATTGATAGCTCTATAAAATTACATATATTACATTCCATGTCTACAATCTCCAATAACTTTTTTTGAATTATTTTTTAGATATGATCTCAAACCATAGGGTTCACTTATACCAAATTTCCTGAGTTTTAGTTTACTTTGACCTTTTATCAATTAGACACAAAATTAACAGTTTTCATTGAGTACAGCAAGTTATAACCGCTTAAAAAAATGACAAATGAACTCCAAAATTCATAAAATTTAAACCTAAATAAAGCAAGTTATATCGGCTTAATAAAATGACAAATGAACTTCAAAATTTATAAATTTAAACCTAAAAAAAAAGCTAGGGCTACAAAGATTGTGATCCAAAAAAATAATTTAGAAGAAAATAATGAGAGTATTTTTTTTTCACCACGAGCTCATGTGCCTGAACATTCCGTTAAGGTTAAAAGAAAAATTTTATAGGACTGATATTAGACCAAGTTTATTATATAGTACGGAATGTTGGGTTATAAAGAAACGTCATTCACAGATAAGTGTAACAGAGATGCACATGCTCCGCTGGATATGCGACAACAGTAGGAGAGATAAAGTGAGAAATGAAGATATTCGTGCTAAAATAGGTGTAGCTCCCATCGATGAGAAGATGCAAGAAAATCGATTACGATGGTTTGATCATATGCAATGTAAGTTTACAAATACACCGATTCGACGAGGGGAGTTTATCAACGTAGGACAAGTTAAACGAATGAAGAGAATACCGAAAAAAATATGCATATAAGTGATACGAAAAGATATGGATTCTAGATATTTAAATGAAGAGATATTACTTGATAGAAATGAATGAAAAAGAACTATCAAAGTGATTGATCTGGCGTAATTCTCTTTTTTTGGTTCGTGTAACCTACCCTAAATACGTAGGATAAAAGGCTTCGTTATTGTTGTTGTTGTTTGAGCTCATGTGCCTGAACTGGCAGCGCTTTTCCAGCAATCCGACAAACCCGTCCACCCACCCACGCACAGAGATATACATAACTTCAATGATCTGCAGTCAGAGTTACAAGGTCTCCAACACTAAAGATCACCATAAAATAACTTGGTCATCTTGTCTCATCTCATATCATGTCGTCAAAAGTTGCTAGCATGAGCAAGGCAACATTCTTTCCTTCTATGGAAGAGAAATAACAAGAGTGGAAAAATAAAACTGAAGATATTCAATACAAGCCAACTGTATGGGATCATCACAGTAGTGAATTTTAATATAAAAAAAAAATCAAAGGAAATTGTAATACAAGTACATAACCTTTGTAGGGATTCGAATCGTCCTGCCTGACCAACCACTGCAAGAGCTGCTAGCTGCACAGACACTGGGTTGGGAATCTTCATTATTTTGACCCCGCACGAGTCTCAGTCCATATTCTTCATGTATTCCTTTGAGAGTTTGGACCTCATAATCTGTTCCTGTTCTTTGACTAGAGAATGTCCAGCTTCAAGCAAGGCCTCCACTGTTTGCTGTTTCAAATGATAAAAAAGGTTATTTAAACATTACTTTTGGTGCGTAACCTTTTCTGTCTCCTTACACGATTGACAAACAATTGATAGACCCACTGATAATTTATAGTGATAAAAATAAAAACGAGAATTATAAAAAGATAGCAGAGAAGAAAAGGGGAGAGCTGAAGAGGGAGAACCACTCAGTTTTTTGTGCTATATTCTACCCAGACATGAAACAACTAGGAAAAAGCCACCATTGTCGTAGTCATCATCATCTTCACTATAATGATCAAACAAACCTTTTCCAAATGTCAAAATAGGCCGGTATATGGAGTTCAAGTCTACGTAGAGAACCCTATACTGGAGAGAGGATGATGGGGATACTAAAGGCCATATATATCTAGGGATCTTATTTGACTTGGATTTTATTGTTAAAGATCTTCTAAGATTTGATTTAGGTATTATTGTTAAAAATTTTCTTAGATTTAATTTTATTATTTAGGGGTTTTACTAGATTTTGGTTGTTTTCTATTAATAAGGCTTGTAAACAATATTTTCAACCGGAGAATGAAATGTCGTGGAAAACCCTCTTTTGTTTTAGCATAGTGATTTGTTGAACACAATTAAATCTTTCATCGTTCAATTTGTTAGAAGTGGGTGAGAGATCACCTTGGTGCGATATCTAAATCCATCATTATCTTTATTTTATCCCCAATTTCCATCGATAAGCCCTAGTTCCACTTCATTAGGGAATTAACACTAAAGCCTAAAAAGCCTTTTCTGGATATGAAGATCATGTAAGACTGATAAACTAGAAGAGCCTGCTTGAAGAAGAGGGTCATTTTTTCTCAAATAAAGAAGAAAAGGGCCATTTTCAAGGACGAACGTGATATTCATTACTAGAAATTACTAGAACTGAGCATAAACCAAGGAACCAAAATCCAGTAGATGTCTAAAGAAACAAACAAAAATTGATACGGAACTTATAGAATGCACACAGGTCAGTTATGTAGCACAGACACTTCAATCATGAAGTAGTATTGTTTCAGATAAACACTGCTAGTATATGGCTTTGCATCTCATTTACAGAACTTGTTTTGTGTCAGACGTAATACTTCTAGTATATATGGCTTTGCATCTATTTTTTTAGACTTTGTCATGTGTCATGTCAGACACAATACTTCAGCTTTGTACATACTTCTTAAATTTACTGTGCCATACCGTGACACATCTGTGTCGGCATGTCCGTGTCAGTACAATATAGATTGTGAGCAAAACATTAAGTTCCGTTAAAATGAAAAAGATATTTCATGTTTATGATGTAGTGTGAAGAAGGTAAAATCTGAATTAGTGCCTTTGCCAGTAAAAATGCTCCAGTTAAAGGTCATTTGCATTATTGAGAAGTCATAAAAAGGTTAATGCAACAAAGAATCATCTGCAGGAAAGGGGATTTGACAGGGAGACCCTCTCCACCGACACTCCAAGATAAGCAAGAACATGATACTACCATCCCCAAATCTCGAATCTAGGTTTAATAAAGTTTCGATGGCGTCCTAGATTTTGTGTTTCTCCACCTAATATCTATTAGAAACCTCTGAATCCTATCAATTGACATTATGACATCCAGCGGGTTGGTCTTCGTACTACAACTGGGACAGTTCTATGGAGCATGTAACTTGAAAGAAATAACAGAATTTTTAGGAATGTTGCTTTCTCTGTATTAGCTCGCTTTCATCTTATTGAGGATAATATTTTGTGGTGCGTAGGTATTGCACACAATGCACATCCTACAGACCAACCATTCTAAATCGTTCTAAATTGATGAGGAGATATACCCCCAGGCAGTTGGACTTTTAACTAATCATTGACCCGGATACCTCGATGGCAGAGGAAGGAGTGATGGCCCCACAGTCGGACACAGCTTGATCAGCATCCGCAGTGGGAGATGACTGCATGCACAGAGAGGTGTTGAGAACTTCATTCTATGCTTTTAGGTACTCTTTATTCTGTTTTATTTTAGCCTCCTATAGGTCAGGTCTCTCTGTGTGTGTGTTGTTTTTTTTTTCTTTCTCCTTTGGGGGGGGGGGTGTGGGAAGGTCTCAAGATCCAGTTAACAAATTTTCGATGATCCAATAATCTTTCACAGTTGCTCTGCTACAATTGAGTAGATCACAGCTGCTTTCCCACTCACCCTGCTAGGAATCAGAAGTTTGTATCTACGATTTTTCTTGTGGTTGGGTGTTTAAGAGGGTTTGTTTGTGGTCACATATCATGCAAAATATAATAAATAGGAAACATATACCCGAAAGTTTCGTATCTTTTGCACAAACAAATATACTTGATTATGGACTCATAGACTTTCCCCAAAATTCCTAGGGAATTACCCCCTCCATTTTTTGGACATAACCATTCAGAAATCATCTTCTGTCAATAGCTGTCTAATTTTGGGATACTAAGCCATAATTCAAGCTTAGAGACAGAGCATAATGATTTTTTCCCCCTGAAGAACATTTTAGTTTTCTATAAATAAAACAATTTTACGGAGTTTTCGGAAAACAATCTAAACAATTATGGTTATTTTAAATAGTTCAAACACTGCTGCATTGGTGGAAGAAGCATAATACCTTAGGAGGAATAAAGGTAGGAAGCTTGCCATCTTTCCTTCCTTTAAGGAGCTCATTGCCAAGTTTCTCATATCCTCCAATATCATTTACCCACTACAAATTAAAGGAAAACAGGTTAATATAGAAGATAAATATAAATTACAGTAATAAACATCTGATACGAGTATATGTCTAGTACACTATAATTGCAGAAAACAAATGCCCAAAGTGGACCCTGGATAAGAGGTGTTGTTAGATTATTATGGATTTGGTTAACTCGGTTTAGACCATCAGAGTTTAGACTACTTAAGAGTACTGTTAGAGAATCACAAGATTGTTAGGGAATAGCAAGCTAATTAGATTGATATAGAGTATGTACAAATACAAAATACAAATGGATAGTAACTAAACCTACTATCTAAACAACCTAACAAACCATCTAACAATACTAACACTCTCTCTCACACTGGAGGATAGATATCAAATACTCGCAACTTGTTACAATAATATCTCTATAAAAGAAAATTACTCTACAACAAAATTCTAATGGAAAAAATAATAGTAATAGATCCATCATTTTCGACAAATAATAGTAGTAAGCTTTTAACAAGAAGTAATCAATGGGTTTTTGACAAGTAGCAGTAGTAGCACATCCATTACTTTTAACAAGTAGCAATACTAAGCTTTTAACAAACAGTAGTCGAAGAGTTTTTGACAAACAGTAGTTGCAAATTAGTGACAGTTTCAGATACATAATAATTTGGGGGATAGAAAATAGCAGGTGGAATTAAAGAACATGGCTCAACCTCTATCAAGAATGGGGCAACAGGCGGAACAACATAAGAGCAACAACAATGTGATGAAGATTTTGATCATCCTGTACTCGCCGAATTGTCGTAAACTGTTGGGCACGGATGGTGGCAGCCTAGCACCAAGAGATGCTTTTAGTGAAGATCCCTTAGAAACTGGATTGCTCAGGTACCATATTAGAGAATAACAAGATAATTAGATTGATAGAGAGCAACTACAAATATATAGAAATATAAGTGGATAGCAGCTAAACCCACAGTTTAAACAACCAAACAAATTATCTAACAACAAAAAAACCATCTAATAGATTAATAGGCACTATCCACCTTAATCCTATATATGTGTGGTTACTCTCTATCAATGAGATTGATTTTGTATTCTATAACATGATATTAGAGCCAGATTATAAAATAGATCTCACCTCTCAATTTCCACGCTTCCATCAAACATCAGATTTAACTATCCACTAAACAAAAAACCTTAACCCTAATCTGCCCTGCCTCCGTCTCCTCTCCCCATCACCACCATCTCCTTTCCTCTCCCCCGACCGTTGTCGCCTCCGTTTCTCTCCCCACCATTGCCTACAACTATTGCAGTCCTAATCAAGGCTATTGTCGCCTGAAAGGGCTCTGTCGACACCATCGACTTCATTGCTACCTCCCATAGCCCTCATTATTAGGTCCTTTGTTTATTACTACTCTTAGTGCTATTATGGTTATTTTTTAATACATTTTGATGCCAAAACTAGACCATTTTTTCTACTACTGCTGAATCAACCCATTGCCAGGTGCCAGGTCAACTCATCCCCTTTCAGGGTCAAATCAACCATTTCAAGATCAAATCCACCCGTTATCGAGTCAAACCACTCGTTATCAGGTCAAACTGTTGAGATTACTTTTCTGTTAGTTACATGTCACCTTCCAATTTGAATTTTTTCTCATAATGACAAATTTAAAATTTTCAAATTGTTTTTTTCAGTTGATTAATTTTTAGAATCTTTGACTTCATTTTCTTTTTACCCTTAATTACCTGCTCGATTTACCAAAATTTTCATTTAATATTCATATCTTTGAATTGATATAAAGAGATATATAAAGATTTTCTCTTTGATTTGGTCTCCTCTCTTAATCTCGTACTTTACTTGCTAAGATTTAGTCTCCTCTTTTAATCTCCTAGCTTATTTGCTACGATCTTGTTTCCTCTCTTAATCTCTTAAAATATTTACTAAGGTCTTTTGATATGGCTTCCTCATCAAGTGATTTGTCTATCATTACTATTACTCCAAATATGTGAGAATTTATTTTCGAAATCTCTTGCTGCTACTACTATCAAATTGACTAGTAGTAATGATCAATTGCGCACACTGTCTGATAGTGCTCAGAGAAATATTAAGCACATACCTGAATATCCACCAAATAAAAAAGATTATAGCTATCCAGTTTGACTTGCTAATAACTGTTGTGTAATTAATTAGCTCCATAATAGTATGAAAAAAAAGTAAGTTCTGAAGTAATATTCTTGAAAACTACTAAGAGGACATGAGATACTCTAAAAGAAGTCTAGAGAATGAGAAAAATATCTCTAGAGTATTTGAACTGTACAAGCACTTGTCTACTCTAAACAGATATACATGCTTGTTTCTGAATAACATTTTGCATTCCGAGACATTTATATGAGCTTGATGTTAACCAATGCTTGGTAATAGATCTTAAAACTTTAAGGCAGTATCATCAGAATCTTATGGTAGCAAAGTTTCTATCTAGTCTGTATCCATCTCTGTTGACCCATGTTCGGAGATGGATTCTTGTTGATGACAGTGCCCCTTCCTGACATCCACTTACTATAGAGTACTTAGAATCTACTGGATTTTGTGCATCACTAAACCTTCTCCACCTCCTATCTCGAATGAAAAGTTTGTGTTATATACTAGGTGAGGTCGTAGCCGTGGACGTAATTCAGGAGGCCGCAGTCATAGTCGAAATTTTAGGTGAACAAGGATAATGTTAGTGTAAACACTGTAAACACTTGACTGAACTAACCACATTTCTGAGTGCTTCTGGCAAAGTTTGGTAACATGGGCACAAATGGTGAATAATAAGCCCTCTGCTGCTTTTGGTTCTAATACATAATCTGTTATTACTTCAATTTCATTCTCTTAGATGGTTCAGATTTCTCGGATCTTGACCATTTAATTCGTCTTCAATCTCCTTCAACTGGTTTTCAAACTACCCATGCATCCTCTTCAGGTATGGATATTTACACTGCTTATCCTACACATCTACGGGTCATAGATTTTGGAACCTCCCCACTTATGAGTGTGTCAAAGATAAATTCGATGCATTAGAACTTTTAGATACACATCTTCCTGGTTATATTATTCATGGGTCTTCCTCTTCTATAGTTGGTGATTTTACCCATCACCAAAATTTCCTATAGGTCTGTTAGTTAGTTTACTAAAAATAATAGATATTTTGTAATATACTTTTCGTCTTATAGGAACTTCATACTAGGATAGGAATTGGTAAGAGTCATGAGAAAGGAGGCATTATTATTTGGATTAAGAAATTATTCCCACAGACTTTGTTGTTGTCTCTTCTGATACCTTTCTCCAATGGCATTAATATCTTGGTCACTTCCCTTCGAGCCTTCATAAGCTATTATCCGTAACATCCACCATTTCCCAGTTAGAGTGAGTCTTGTGAGCTTGAACTGAATAACAGTACAACATTTCCTATCCTAATCGAGTTAATAAACGTAGTACTTTTTCTTTTGAATTAGTCCATTTTGATATATGAGGTTCTTATAATTTTCTTTTTCTGTAAGGGTTTTTGATACTTTATTATTTTTGTAAATGATTTCTCTCATATGATATAGTTATATATTTTGAAATAGAAGTTCCTAGTGTTATTGAACTTTTTTTTTTATAAAGAGGCTAAAAAATCAGTTTTCTACATTACATCTATTCATGATTTATGCACTAACAATGCTATGAAGTTTATAAAACATGATGTCTCAATTTTATGTGCTAACAATAGGATCATTAATCAAATACCATGTTCTCATATAGATCATCAAAATGGTGTCTTCAAAAGGAAACATAAACATATTCTAGATACAGCTCGATGTAACATGGGTTAGATGTAACATGGGTAATAACTCGATACTCTGCTTCAATGCTCGATTGAGATTCAACATCTAGTCGAGATGATTCTTTCCCGACAATGCATTGCTCTCCCTTTTACCCCATATATTTGGCTATACATGCTTTGCTCAAGACGACCTCTGTTGCTCTATTATGTGTGTGTTTGTAGACTACTCGCACAATAAAAAAGGCTATTTGTGCTACCATCCAATATCTACAAAATATTTTACTTCTATAGATGTCACACTATTGGAGTCTATTTGAGTCTGTTTCTTTTTTACTGCACCTTTATATGCCGGCTAATTACTTGCTTCTCTTCCTATGTCTTTACTGGTGTCCAGTATAGAGATTGAAAAAGCACCTCAATCACCATTATTGCAAGTGTATTTTTGCCATCTAAAAGTACATTTTCCGGTCTTGTGCCTATCTAATTCTCCATCTTTAACCGTTGGTTCTTCCCATCACTTATTAAGGTGAGTCTTGATCTTCCTATTACTCTCCGGAAAGATAAAAGTTCAAAAGTTCTTTAATGTTCACCCCCTTTCTTTCTTTGTCTTCTATAATAATCTCCCTCCTTTTCGCTAGCTTGCTTTCTCTGTCCAATGTTTCTATATCCAGGTCATACCATAAAGCTATGTTAGTGCCTGCATGGCACCAGACAACGAATGAGATGTAAACACTAGTCTTTCGAGAGACTTGAGACTTAATTCGTGCTCCACAAGGCACTCCAGTGGTTGACTGTCACTATGACTATACTATCAAATTCAGTTTGGATGGATCTGTGCACATATTTAAGGCCCATCTTATTGCAAAAAGGTTCTCTCAGACCTACGATATTGATTACTTTAAAACAGTCTCTTCTGTAACTCATCTCAACTCTATTCGCATATCATTCTCTCTTGCTATCAATTTGGAGTGGCCTATATTCCTTTTGGATATTAAAAATACTTTCCTCTATGGTGATTTACATGGGGAAGTTTATATAGAGTTACATTTGGGTATATTGCTAAGAGGGAGAATATGGTTTACAAACTAAATAAAGCCATTTATAAACTTAAGCAAAGTCCTTAGCATAGTTTGAGAAATTCTCTACCGTAATTGCTTGCATTGGATTTCAGATGTATTTGTATGATCACCAATTTTGTTCAAAGTACGACTTTTGGAGTTGCTCATCTCACCGTGTATGTGGACGATATTCTCTTAACTGAAAATGATGCATGAGTCTTGATTGAGATGAAAGACTATTTTAAGCAGTACTTTGTAACTAAATATATAGAAAAACAAAGATACTTTTTCGGGATTGAAGTTGCATATCAGAAGAACGACTACTTTCTCGTAAAAAAGTATGCGTTTGATCTATTACAAGAGATTGTCTATTTGAGTGCAAACCTGTCAATACGCCTATGGAAACTAATGTGGACTTCTGGACTGAAGATAGTAAAGCTTATGATAGCATTAAGCAATACAGGAGAATGATTCAAAAACTCAATTTTCCACGGTTACTAAAGCAAAGATTTCATTTACTATTGAATTACTAAGTCATTTCATGCACAAGCTAAGATAGATTTGTCACGAAGTAATCAAAACCAAAACTCAATATTAATTTTCATGTCTATTATAACTCAAATGATATATATTTATAGACTTCTCAACTCCATATAAATCTCTTAACAGATAATGTGATACTAAACTCAAACCAAATCTAAATACAAAATAGTATTCCACTCTCCATCAAGTTAGGTCATAAATATTAATCATACCAAACTTGTTATACAGATTAGAAAACACAATTGGTGATACAGGTTTAGTTAGAATATCGGCTAATTGTTCTTCCGACGGAGTAAACGGAGTACATACTATTTTCTTTGTCAAATTATCTCGAATCAAATGACAGTCTACCTCTATATACTTAGTACGATCATGAAACACTGGATTTTGAGCAATATAGATCGCTGACTGATTATCACAATACATAGGCATAGGATCTTTCGAGTTAAACCCAAATCCAGTCAGCAAATTATTTAACCATACAATTCGCGTTGCATGTGCTATTGCCCGATATTCTGCCTCAGCTGAAGACCTAAACACTATATCATATTTCTTACTTTTCTATATGACTATTCCAACAAATAAAACGTATCCAGTAGTCGATTTTCTATTTTTTTTATCTCCTGCATACTCAGCATCTAAAAAGACATAAATTTTAACATGCCCATATTTTTTTATAAAATAAACCTTTTTCAGGAGAGCTTTTCATATATACTAAAACTCTCAGAGCAGCTTTTGAGTATTTGTCCCTTAGTGTATGCATGAATTGGACTCAGCAACCCAACAACAAAAGAAATATCAAGTCTAGTGACGATAAGATTGATAAGTTTATCAATCATTCTTCTATACTGCTTGACATTCTCATACAAAATACTATTTTCACTCCACACGTCTAAATCTGACTCCATTGGAATATTATAAGGTTTACACTAAAGGAGACCAATCTCTTCCAAGAGATCTAGTGTATATTTCATCTAAGAGAGAAGAAACATATGTTTATAATAAACTAACTCAATTTCAAAAAAAATATCTCGGTCTTCCCATGTATTTAGTTACAATATATTACTTGAGATAATCCTTTGTCTCAGTAGAGACTGTTGTATCACTTCCAATTAGTAAAATATCATCTACATATAGAGTAAGAAGGATAATATCAGAACGAGTATGTCGGACAAAGACAAAATAATCATAATGATAATGCTGAAATCCAATACTAGCAATTACAGTAGAAAACTTCTCAAATCAGGCTCGAAAACTCTATTTAAGTCTATAAATTGCTTTCTTAAATTTGCAGACCACATTTTCCCCATGAACAATATATCCTGTAGGTTGTTCCATATACACATCTTGTTGATCACCATATAAGAAGTATTTTCAACATCCAATTGGAACAAATGCCAATCAAGATTCATAGCAAGAGAGAAAAAGATGCGAATAGAATTGAGACGTGTTACAGGAGAGTTTCAAAGTAATCAACACCATATATTTGGAAAAAACCTTTCGCAACAAGAAGAGCTTTATAGCAGTCAATGGAGTCATCCGGCTTGTATTTGACAAAGTAAACCCAACGACAACTAACAATATATGCACCAGGCGGAGAAGGAACCTAATCCCAGGTTCCACGAGAGACAAGAGCTTGCATCTCCTCATCCATGACTGACTACTAGGCAGCCATGACTGACTATTAGGCAGAGACTAATACTACTTCCTGAAAAGACCTAGGTATAGAAACAGAAGAAAGAGAAAGGCAAACTGGCGGAACATTGGATGAAGTTAACTATAGAAAACAAATTGAGAAATAGAATAAACAGTAGTAGAGTGTTTACCCTTCTGAAGAGCAATAGGAAGATCAGAGGTAGAGACAGAAGCAAAAAAAAATTGTGGTTGTCGGGAAACTACAGCTGGAGATGACGAAGTAACATATAGTGAGCTAGGATGAGGCTCTTTCTAACTGCGAGAAAATACTAACAGTGGTTTCTTGGAAGACACTTGTTCATTTCTTTTATGAAGCACCGATATTTGTCCAAGCACAACAATAGAGACAGGTAGGGATAACAGAAGAGAAGTATCTAATTGGTTTGTTGATGTGAAAGTGAAGTAGGGAACAAACTAAAAAAAGGTAATATCAGTAGAGACAAAATAATTTCAAGACACCAGATCATAACACTTGTACCATTTTTGCATCCTAAAGTATCTAACAAATATACACTTGATACCACGAGGAGATAAATTGTTCAAACAGGGAGACAAATTTTGAACAAAATATGTACAACCAGACACTCAAGATATAAGAGGAAATATGGTTGTATCAGGATAAAGATAGAAAAATGGGGTTTTACTATACAACACAGAATACGACATCCTATTTATTAAATTACAAGCACACAGAAAAACATCAAACCAAAAAAATCTTGGAACATGCATATGAATTATTAATATCCGAGACTCCCAGCAATATCTAGAATATATCTATGCTTTCTTTCAGTAATACTATTTTGCTGGAATGTGTGACAACAAGATATTTGATGAATAATTCTATTATTAGTATAAAATAAAGAAACATCAGCCTTTATATAGTCCATAGCATTATCAGTGCGCAAAATACGAATATATGTAGAAAATTATTTTTTATTTCTTTATAAAATAGTTCAATTATACTAGGAATAATAGACATTTCTCTTAATAAATACATCCATATCACGCGATAGAAATCACCTATAAATATAAGAAATACTTAAAGTCCTTAAAAAAGGGAAAACGACATGGACCCTTAACATCTGAATGGACTAACTCAAATGGAAAACTACTACGTTGATTGACTCGATCTGGATATGAGACACGATGATGTTTACCGAGTTTACAAGACTCACAATTTAATATAGATATATCATACACAGTGGGTGTATTTGAGTTCTATTATTCAGAATAATAGAGAAATCGATAATGATGTCAAACATAAAATACAAGCTAGTTGGTTGAAATGGAGAAGTGCAATGGAAATTTTATGCGATCGTAACATTCCGTTAAGGCTTAAAGAAAATTTTTATAGGACTGCTATTAGGCCAATTTTATTATATGATACGGAATGCTGGGCTATAAAGAAACGTTATTCATAGAAAATAAGTGTAACAGAGATACGCATGCTTCGATGGATATGCTGCAACATTAGGAAAGATAAAGTGAGAAATAAAGATCAATGCTGAAAATAACGAGTTATGAAGCCCGTTATATTGCGTTACGTAACCTAACAGAATCCCAACGCTACGTAACAACTGGAAATAACTCAATGCACCATAACAGTATGCTTTTTTATGTTATTTTACGTTATATTACATAACGTTACGTTAAATCACGTTATATTACGTTATTTACAATTAACTTTTTAGTAATTTCTATATTGTTGTTGATTATTATTTTGATTATTAGCGAATTGCTATAATTTTATTATTTGATTAGTTGTTGGCTTGTTTGATTGCTTGTGAAATTGCTAACTTGTTAATTTGTGATTGTTTTCTTGTTCGCTTGTAATTTCTTTCCAATTACTGAAATATCTTACTTTTGATTATATTGAATTTTTAACTAAACTGAAATCAACAATTATAAATAAGATAAATTGAACATTACAAAATATAAATTATAACAATGATAATAACTGGAATTGAAATGAAAAATTGGAATATTATTTTCTTGTTTAAATGATAACTGAAATTACGGTTGTAGACTTAATATAATTTATGAAGATAAATGTAAAATTATTGTAAGATTTAATAAAAAAAATTAGAATAGATTATGATTATAAAATGGTTTTATTTTTTTTAGATATTTTAAATTTATATTTCAATTTATAGAAATTATTTTACATATTTTATATTTATTTTTATTAAATAAGTAGGAAATTGTATAACCTACGTTATGCGTTACGTTATATACGACATAACCTAACAGAGACAAAACGTTATGTTACCGTTATCGCTATTTTAAACATTGATAAAAATATTTGTACTAAAATAGGTGTAGCTTCCATCGCTGAGAAGATGCGAGAAAATCACTTACGATGGTTTGGTCAGGTGTAACGTAGACCTACAAATGCACCAGCTTGACAACGGAAGCTTATCAATGTAAGACAAGTTAAAAAAGCAAAAAGAACATCGAAGAAAATATGGTTGGAGGTGATACGAAAGGATATGCATTCTAGAGATTTAAATGAGAATATATTACTTGATAGGAATGAATGAAGAAGAATTATCAACATGATCAATCCGACGTGATTATTTTTTGGTTCATGTAGCCTACCCCCAAGTACTTGGGATAAAAGGCGTAGTTGTTGTTGTTGTATATCAGACACAGTGGGTAAAAGAGACGAAGACTCTGGAGAGAATGATGTCCAAGACGTTGATGTCACTATAAAAGAGAATCAGAGAAGGAAGCAACAAACACTGTAGGTGATGTCTCATCGAGATAGTACATCCCCCGTTGCTTATGCTCGTACTAATTCTCATTCCAGTCTGCAAGTCCTGAAAAATATTTTAAGTAGGAAAACATGTTACAGAATAATTGTTAGTTTTCATAATTTGGCTAATAGACAACAAACTAATAAGAATTGAGAACAAACAAAAATTATTAAGGATTAATGAATTGGTAATATGAACTTTTCTATTACCAACAACTAAAAAAGATGAGCCATCAGTAATATATAAAGGAGGGAATTTATCTAAAAAAATGTAGGGAGGCAAATTTATTTATAATACCTATCATATGGGAGAAATCTCCATAATTTATAACCCATAGTTAGCCAGAGGAAGCAATGTGAGCATCATTACCAGATAAAGATGCATGAGTAGCATGCGGACTAGCCATGATGGATTGAAAACGGAGAACCCTTTCAAGTTCAGTTTGTGGAATCTGAACTATCGTTGAAGATATCGAAATGTTATCAAAATTCATTGTCGATACAGTATCTTCTATTGGAGGTAAAGTATTTGCAGTTTGTACCCATTCTGGTTTTCCATACTTCTCCCAACAGCATGCAAATGTGTGATTTTTTCTGCCGCGGTAATCACATTCACGGAATTCTCTTCCATTACCGGGATTTCGATCACTATTGCCATCACGGCCATGGCCACCCCCTGAATCACGACTACGGCCACAGTCTCGTCCCCAACCAGAAAATAAGGCATAATGGTTATTGGAGGTAAGAGTTTGAATTGCTGATATAGTAGAAGTAGTAGAAATATGGACTTTGGAATACATCGTTATCAGGAATGGAACACTATCACTAGTAAAGATTTGACCCCTCAGCTGGGCAATAAAGAAAAATCCAATCTGGAGAGAAATTTTGCAAAAGCGAGATCGTTATGATATTGTCTCAAGATTTTAAGTTTGTAACCAGTGGCCGGTGACCTTAATCTTATAGAATATGCCTCGGAGAAAGGAATAGTACTCGGATATAGACATTTTGTCTTATTTGAGACTAAACAAGCGCTCATACAGTTTAAAAATCCAAGATATAATTTTGTCATTGGCATATATTTCTATAAGAGTGTCCCATATCTCTTTTACAGTTTTCAAGAACATAACACCATAACTTACTTTTTCTTTTATACTATTAAGGAGTCATGTAATCACACAACAGTCATTAATAAGTCAATCAAAATATAGAGGATCATTTTCATTTGGTGAATCATCCAGTAAATACATAATTTTTTTAGCATCAACAAATACTCTGAATGATTGAGCCCATAATATTTAATTATTGTCATCAAATTAACAATAGTAACAGTAAGATTATTTGGATATAGATTATCAATCATGACAGTAGGAGTAGCAGCAGCAGTAGATGAAGTATTTGAAATAGATGATGTCATAGGAAAAAAAAATTAAGAACCCAACTTACTGAGAAGAATATCAAATTATATATTTCGTCTGCTCTGCTTGAGGAAAATATCAAATTCTAAAGGGTGGTGATGTGGCACTTGCAGAATATCAAATTACTGAGAAGAATATCAAATTCTAAAGTGCTAGTAGCGGGAACCTTTCGCGAGAAGTGAGCGCACAAAGGAAGAAGCGACCTTTCGAATCTCTCTTGATCTTTCTTCGGATCCACCAACCAAACAAAGGAAGAAGCGAGCGAGTGTTTTGTCTTCAGAGCTCTCTTCAGATCTCTCTTCGGATCGACTAACCGAACAAAGGAAGCGGGTTGCGATCTCTAATCGACGTCCACAACTTGCAGGTGCGGCTCGCGATCTCTGATCGACATCCACAACTTGCAGGTGATCAAGCAATTCAGGAGTTGAAACAAGCTGCCAGGTAATCTAGGGTTTTTCCTTTTCCTTCCCTTTTTCTTTAAATATTTTTGTGGATGAGATTGATAGGTAATCAGATTGCACGGATAAGATCTATTTCTCAAACCCGCTCTTATACCATGTCACAAAGTAATCAGAACCAAAACTCAATATCGATCTTCATATCAATTATAAGTCAGATGATACATATATTTATAGACCTCTCAACTCCATATAAACCTCTCAACAGACGATATGGTACTAAACTCAAACTAAATCCAAATATAAAATAGTATTCTAATCTAACAAAATTCACTGGAAAACTACTATGAGAATTCTTCACACATTAAGAGTTTTCCAGGAAAGAGGTTATTATACAAGAAGCATGACTATAATTTTGCATCCTTGCATACTAAGATCCTGGATACGTTGAAGATAGAAGTGATTAAAGTCTTCTAGTGATTGCATAATATTTGTTGGTGGCAATTTGGTGATATGATGAAACAAAAATACAAGATGTTGCATCTCGGTTGAGTGCTGAGAAGAGTATCGATATATGAACCATAATATATGCGAGCTACTATGGTTAAATAACTTATGAGTTCAAGATTATTTAGTAAAGAAGGTGATATGTAGTTCATTCACTCCATCATAAGAACAGTTGGCCAACATCTTAACGAAAACTACATCACCTAAAGTTTTCTCAATGTTAAGTGGCAAGCTAGGCATAATTGATATCTATGCTCTAGCTTGAGGAGTGAGATTATTATGGGTTGGTTAACTAGATTTAGGCCCATCTAGTTTAGACCCATTAAGAGTACTATCACTTTGCAATCCTATATATATAGTGGCTCTATATTAATAAGATTGATTTGTTATTCCATAACATGTATCATCCGACAAAGGGCCAGTTGAAGTGCAAAATCCCATAACATGTCAAATTATGGCACTACATTGGACACTGCCAAATTTTCACAATTTGGTTCTGGAGCATTACCTAATCACTAAAATCAGGGCAAAGCATAAGGTTTAGGTAGAAAATAGCTAATGGATCATAACTAAACAAATACCAACTTTATCTGAAAGAAATGGAAAAATTCAACATATCATAGCACACTTCTACCACATTAACCATACTACTTGTTTCAGAAGAAATAAATGGAAGAATTATAGGAATTCTTAAAAACCATATCATACTTCTCCACAACGCTTCCATATCCATTGAAGTGCATTAGTGCACTTTATCTTGGATATTATTCACTTTTAATCTATGATTCGGATACTTGTATGCATGATATGCACCTGAAGAAAATTTGGCTTATGATTATTCAGTTTGCACGAACAGAGAATAATTAAAAAAAAAACCAATGATCACATGCAAATGAACACCTTTAAGATTGACTGGTCATATGTCCTCGACCTTAGTACTCCATAAAAATCCAATGCTGCAGAAGAAAAGAAGAGGCACATGAACTAAACAGTTCAGTTCAAATGCAAAAATGGGATAAGAAAGAAAATTATAGATCATGGTCATAAAGGAGATGTACAATATTACTTCACAAGTGGTGATACCAACAGTAAAGAAGATAAAATAGTGCATCACCTAACAAGCATTTTTATACAATAAAAAGAAAACACCACTAAGGAGCTGGTACATATGCCAACAAGGCCTAGTTCTAGCTATCTAACCTCTCATCTCTGTTTTGTAACATCGATCGTGGGCCCTCTTGTTGCACTCCAGGTTCTACTTTTTTATGTTTCAAGTTGATGACCAGGGTGAAAGCAGCTTAGCCCAAGAGAAAAGGTACCAGGTCTGAAACCCACGCTGTAGATCGGGGGATTTAACTTGGGTATTTTATCACGCTATGGCCTTATTCTCAAAAGGAAAAAAAAAATTGGCTAAGGAATCCTTCCTTAATTCTATCAACCATGATATCCTTGTATATGTGTATCATCATCTCTCCCACCCGTGGCCTTCAGTTTGCTGAGATCATATTTATCTATAATGTTTGTTCTGAAGATCAAATTTAAACAAGCTCATGGAGCAGCTTCTTTTAACACACGAGAGCAACCATTTATAGCCTCCTAAATGTGGGCAAGCAGAGATGTAGCTATCACCAGCTACATGCCACTTATTTGTCATGATATGCTAGTCAACATGGTGGCACTGGGTGGAGCTTGCTCCATTCTGTCTTAACACTCCTGCATGAGTTTCTGGCCTTTGCATGAGACAACATTAACAATATGTGAAATATAGTTAGGTTCATTTGAAGCAGGGCCGGACATATGATAATCTTGTAAATCCATATCTTCATCCTTGCATTGTCAGGATTTAATTCTTAATAAAAGTTCAGGACTAACCATTCCATTCTGTGTTTCTCTTTATGTTGGATTAACGAGTACCAAATAGCTGGGTGATTAATGAGTTAGTAGTTGACAAGGTGTATCTAGGAATGTTATATTCTAGGATATCTCGACAGACCAAAATGTAACATAAATTCTCCATGAGTGATCTAGGGCTTTTTAAAAAAAAAAACCTTGATTTCTATAAAAATGGAGAGGAAGATGTGAGCTAAAATCATAATAACCAGAAATCAATAGAGTTAAAAAAAAAAAAAAAAACTAAGAACACAAAAACTTCCAAATCAAACAAAGAAAATAAAAATTAAGAAAGCACTCTGAAAGCTTATCTGCTATCAACTGCAACATTTGTGAACCTTCTTAATTTCCCCCATCAGTTGTGTGTTATTCCATTTCTTCTATGTGATTCTATTCTTAAAAAACGATCAATTTCTTCCTCAAACAATCAAATATAATTTAGTTACCTTCCAATACAATTAAGTAGTTATATTATAGAACCATATTCAATCGCATTACCCTGAGTTTGTTTCCAAATCCTTATCTTTACCCATTCATAAATAGTAAAGCATCAGGATTACTTAAATAGTTCAATACCAGAGCAGTTCAAACCAATGTTAAAAATAACGTGTTATGAAACCCGTTATATTGCGTTACGTAACCTAACGGAACCCCAACGCTACGTAACAACTAGAAATAACTCAGTGCAATGTAACAATACTTTTTTGTGTTATTTTACGTTATATTGCGTAACGTTACGTTAAATTACGTTATGCTACGTTATTTACAATTATTTTTTTAGTAATTTCTATATTGTTATTGATTATTATTTTGATTATTAGTGAATTGCTGTAATTTTCTTAATTAATTGTTGCGTTATTTGATTGCTTGTGGAATTGCTAACTTGTTAATTTGTGATTATTTCCTTATTCACTTATTGTAATTCCTCTCCGATTACTAAAATATCTTACTCGTTAATTTGTTGAATTTTTAATTGAGACATTACAAGATATAAATTACAATAATGATAATAACTGAAATTGAAATAAAAAATTAGAATCTTATTTTCTTATTTCAATATAAGTGGAATTATGATTGCAGACTTAATATAATTTATAAAGATAAATTTAAAAAATATTATAAAACTTAATATAAAATTAGAATAAATTATATATTACAAAATAGTTTTATATTCTTTTCTTAGATATTTTAAATTTATTTTTCAATTTATAAAAATTATTTTATATAGTTTTATATTTATTTTTATTAAATAAATTAGAAATTGCATAACCTACATTATGCGTTACGTTATATGCGATATACCCTAACAGGGGCAAAACGTTAGGTTACCGTTATCGCTATTTTAAATATTGGTTCAAACTAACATTACAATTATATATTTTACAAGAAGAAAATTGTACAGGTAGAAAAAGATAAACACAAATTGGCACAGGAAAAAGGGTCATAGGGTAAGCATTTTTCAGTTTTCCATTTCAAAGCAAAACTTTGATGAACATTACATACACCTTGAGCAATGTGAATGCTTCTTGAGAAGCATATGATAGCCAGTTTAGAAAGAAATATAATCTGCAATGAGAACTTCTCTTTCAAAAAAGAAAAAAGAAAAATCTGTAATGAAAACTTAATAAAGGTAGTCAAAGGAGGCTTAGAAGTATCCATGGCTGATAAGATATATAAGAATCTTCTGCAGTATTAGATACTATAATCTGATGTATTTGCTTTGGAGATGTAAAAAAATATACTAGAATCAATATCCAGTCATCCCCATCCCCATTATCCAAAAATAAGTGGAAGGAAAAAAATGAAAAATGGAATTGGAAATGCATAGCAAAATGTCATCATAGCACACTACTAGGTTGGGGGCTTAAGCCATTTATGCAACAGTCAATATAGCCAATATGGAGAACATAAATGTCTTGAAGTTTATCACTTACGCAATAACCACATTACAGACTTAATTTAAAAATCTTTAGACGAGGAAAGTACCTTGATTAGGGAACCTGTCCACAATGCTCTTGACTTCATTCCTTGTTATTCCATCTTTCGCGTACATCTGATAGACAATATTAATTATATCTTCTCTGTCTGGCTGCCTGATTCAATAGATGATGTATTAAAGGAATTATTATCTCCATCATTAAAGTGGACATTGCTGAGAGGAGATTCGGGAAAGCAACTAGGAACCCACTAATAAAGTTAATGCAGCTAAATGCTTAAAAAGGTAACCCATTATTAAAGACGGACAAAAAACATGTAATAGGATTTAGACATATTTAATAGCTTGTGCATGACATAATGCTTGTCCTTTCCCTTGAATTCAGCTGAAAGATATATAGTACATAAACCACCCTACATGAGATTTCAATTTAGAACAATCTCATGACACAATAGATGCTCAAGGGATAGGCTCCATGGTACAAAGGGAAACAAAAAGAAAAAGATAGAATTTATTCCTGACATGATAAATGTTTTACGAAGATTGCATATGTTTTGGTGGAAGGCTTCTAACTACTAATAATGGTTTCTATCAGGATTGCATTTGTTCTGGTTGAAGATTGCATTATGTACCATTGTACATAACTACATAATGGTTGCAATAATGGTTTCTAACTACAAATTAAACAAAAAAGGAAGAAAACCTTGGTCTCCACATCATTAGAAATCAACATTATGTGGAACATCTGCAACTTATCTGGAGCATCAAACAGGAGATGACCTCAAAGAGGTTGTACTGCACCTATTATCAATCATGAGAACCAGGCCATGTTGACAGACTAGATTATAGCAATATTGTAGGGAGCCTTCCATAAGGCCCTTGTGAAGTAAGCAGGCATATCTGATATCTATAGGAGAAATGCACACGTGTTTTGCTCACATCTGAAATTGGTAACACCGCATTCTGAAATTTCTGGACAGGCAATGTAATTCGACCATAATTTTTTCTTTAGAATTTGGGTTGGGAACCATGGGAAAGAAAATTTCAAGATGCATTCAACAGTAACTAATTTGCTGGTATGGGGTTCGAGATTTGGGACAGAGACAGGCTAAAATATTTCAGGTCTGTATGATTTCTGTAGCACATTTGACGAGGAAAAGATGAAACATAGGTCTGATAACAAAATCTAGTGAAGTGGAATAAGATGATGATGTGAACTCCTAGATATAAGACTGGAACCATGATAATTTTCTCTTTAGAGTTTGGGTTGATACAAAACCGGAACCATGGGAAAGAAAATTTCAAGATGCATCCAACAGTAACTAATTTGCTGGTATAGGGTTCAAGAATTGGGACAGAGACAGGCTAAAATGTTTCAGGTCTGTACGATTTCTGTAGCACATTTGACTTGGAAAAGATGAAACATGGGTCTGATAACAAAACCTAGTGAAGTGGAATAAGATGAGGATGTGAACTCCTAGATATAAAGCTGGAACCATGATAATTTTCTCTTTAGAGTTTGGGTTGATGCGAAACTGGAATAAGTCATTTCTTCCAGTATGGGCACTGCCAACACAAACACTAAGAAGTATTCATAATTTAATATACAAACAACACACATCTCCATCAACTCTTATCCGGAAAAGCCAAAGATTTGTAGAGCCTAGATTCAATAGCATTAAAGTAAAAATTAAACTACAAACTACATAGTACATTGCAAATATCATAAAACAATTGATCAAGTTTGTGATTCATGAGGGAGATGTCTTTCTTCTTCCTATTCATCTTCCTTACAGCCACTTGTGGGGGTTGCTTTAACTTCCTGCCATTCTAAGAATGTGCCACTTGTATCTAAGAATTTTGACAACCACTTTATGTTGAATCCCACTTTCTCTTAAACATAACCAACCAATGTCTAAAATAACGATAACAATAACTTAACATTTTGTCTTGTTAGGTTACATTGCATATAACTTAACACATAACATAAATTATACAATTTCCTATTTACTAAATAAAATTAAATATAACACATTATGTAATAACTTTAATTGAAAAATAAATCTAGAATTTCTAAAAGAAAAAATATAAAAAATATTCTACTACACATAGAAGCTATTTAAAATTTCAAATAAGTTATAATTTTTCAAATTTAACCTCATAAATAATATTAAGTTCATAACCGTAATTACAGTCATCACCAAACAAAAAAATAATATTTTGAATTTGTTCATTTTAGTTTAAGTCATCACCAATATTCTAATTAATGTTTTATAATACTCAATTCATCTTATTTATAATTTGTCCATTTCAATTTAGCTAAGAGTTTAATCGAAACTAATAAAAAAACATTTCAGCAACCATAGATAAATTACAGCAAGCAAACAAGTAAGCAATTCCATATGTAATCAACCAAACAAACAACAAATAATCAAGAAAAAAGTACAAAAATCACCTAATAATCAGAGCTAATGATCAATAATAATCTGAAAACTACTAAAAAAGTACCAATAAATAATGTAACACAAAGTAAAATAATGTAAAAAATGCACTATCCGGTGCAATGAGCTATTCTCGACTGTTAGATGGTGTTGAGTTTACATTAAAAAAAACAATCCCAGTGCATATTACAATGCTGCACGAAGTTAAGATGCAATCAACAATGGAAGACACACCATTAAATTTCTTCCATCATGCCATCATTGAATTGGAATTATATTGTGTTGAAAAACCATGTCGCTTACACCTAATGTAAGATGCAATCAGTTTGAAGATACGAACCAGTAAAATTTTTCCATCCTTCCATCATGAATAAGAGGGGCATATAATGTTGAAAAATCATTTCCAGTTACTATGACTGGAACTCTATGGGTGATATCTGATTCTCTCCACTTTTGCCCAATGCTCACTCTAGTTGGATTGTCTGACAAATTCATCAACGTTCCCACAACAATTTGGTTGTTGACGGTCATTTGTGTATTTCCTAGGTAACAATGAACAGAAAAAATATCAACAATATATATATTGAATAAAACATGATGTCTTAATTGCATAATCAAACTAAGGAACAACCAGCACATGCATTTTCATATCTGTATGCATGGGCATGCACATGCACGAGAAAAATGGTTTTCTTTCCAAGGGACAACCAAAGTGCATGTGACATTTTCTTGAGTTATCCACACTTCATTATGATTTACAGACATGAAATCTAACTAAATAAGAAATCAAGTTATTTAAACTTTGTAGTTATAACTGTTTGATGTTGCAGATGTTCAATGTATGGTAAGAATTTCTGACAATTTGTGATATTATTTAGATATTTTAATGAGTAGCATCACAGGACACACACCCAAACTCTTTCGTTGCAACTGTTTGATGCATGGTTAGAATTATCCACACTTTTTGTTATGATTTACAGACATGAAAAATTGACTAATATGAAAATTAACTATAGGAGAAATCCTGTGCTTTCAACTTTGATGTCATAAATGTCTGATGTTGCAACTGTTTGATGCATGGTTAGTTGCAACTGTTTGATGCATGATTAGAATTTCTAAAGTTTATGGAACTTGCGCTATTCAGATATTTTAACTCATGGATACATGACACACAGATACAGACAGAATACTGTTGCAACTGTTTGATGCACAGTTAGAAGTTCTGAAAATTTGCTGATTTTTATTAGTTACATTATCATGAGTGTGTATCACAGGACACACACACATACTCTTGGGGATCGAATCCTCCATCGAGATCATAGAGACAAAGAAAATAATACAATCGCAAGAAGAACACAAGAATTAACGTGGTTCGGCTGACCAAATTTGACCTACGTCCACGGGAACAACAAGAGAGATTCATTATGAGAAAAAAATTACAAGAAGAGATCAAATCATCTCTCTACCTCTCTCTCATCTCTCACAATAATGAGAGTCATCCCTCTCATCCATTGCTCACCTCTCATATTACATATAAGAGATATATATAGCAATGTTGAAAATAACGCGTTATGAAACCCGTTATATTGCGTTATGAAACCTAACGGAACCCCAACGCTACATAACAACTGAAAATAACTCAGTGCACCGTAACAATACGTTTTTTATGCTATTTTACGTTATATTACGTAACGTTACATTAAATTATGTTATTTACAATTATTTTTTTAGTAATTTCTAAATTGTTGTTGATTATTATTTTGATTATTAGCGAATTGCTAAAATTTTCTAATTTAATTAGTTGTTGGCTTGTTTGATTGTTTGTGGAATTCTAACTTGTTAATTTGCGATAGTTTTCTTGATTGCTTCTTGAAATTCCTCTTCAGTTGCTAAAATATCTTATTTGTTGATTATATTGAATTTTTAACTGAATTGAAATCAACAATTATAAATAAGATAAATTGTACATTATAAAATATAAATCACAATAATGATAATAACTAGAATTGAAATAAAAAATTAAAATCTTATTTTCTTGTTTAGATAATGACTGGTATTAGGATTACAGACTTAATATAATTTATGAAAGTAAATGTGAAATTTATTGTAAAACTTAATAAATATTATTATAGATTATGTATTATAAAATTATTTTATATCCTTTTTTTAGATAATTTATATTTATTTTTTAATTTATAAAAATTATTTTATATAGTTTTTTTTTATTTTTTAATTAAATAAATAGGAAATTGCATAACCTACGTTATGTGTTACGCTCTATGCAATATAACCTAACAGAGTCAAAACGTTACGTTAACGTTATCGCTATTTTAAATATTGATATATAGTGCTACTATTCTAATCCTATTAGGATAATATTATTATCATCTAATTAGTATTCCAAACCAATTAGAATTTCAATCATCTGATTTAAATTCAACTGGAACTCATCGTGATCTTTTGATCACATCTGGATACTCAACGCATGCGAGACACAAACCCAACAATCTCCATCTTGGCTCGTATCTGATGAACCATGCATCTTGGAGAAACTCCATTATTCTTACCATCCACTTCGCAGATATCCACTGCATGATCACCATGCTCCACCTACTGGGAACAATTTGTATAATCATCACTGTTTCCATATTTGAGCACTCATAATCACTAAACATACTCTCCTCTGAGCACTCATGATTACTAAAACCTACTCTTTTGAACACTAACGATCACTACACCACGCTGTTTACCAAGTACTCATAATCGCGACACCGTGCTCTACCTCGATCAAAACACCTGACTACTTGAGTACTAACAATCACTTATTATGTTGTGCACCACACAAAAGTGATCGATACACCGTACTCTATTTTGATCAAAAAACTATAAACAACTCTAGAGACAAATGATTATATATTACCATGTGCTTCATTATATCATGAAGTACTGTATTTATCACTATGAAGTACCATGTTGCACCTCATTATCGTGCAATCAACTAACCATCGATCATCTCGGTCAACATTGACCCCTCAATCACCGTCGATCACTGCTAGTCTGCACAAAATCTACTCTAAACAGTAGATTTTGCCCCCATCTGCATCCACCACTTCGTCCGGAATGCTGAAAAACATAGGATTCAACTCTTGAATCACCTAAATCAGACACTAATTTCTCGATCCACGCTCTGATCAACTACAATTGTCGATCTGTACCTCAGAATCCATCTCAGCCACTCCTTTTCGTATTTACTGTTTTGAGCCAACAACAAATCAAATCATGTAAACACATGATTCCATGGTGGTGTGTTTGGTCCAACACCGGATCTCAAATCTAAAAAAAAGACTCCTCTTCCAGATTTGATCTAAACACGGATCCAACCACCAGCCGAAGCCACCATGGCCGGTGTCGCTGCTCGTTGCGCCGCCACTGGTCACTGATGATGACCTCATGCGACCTCTGGGGCGCCGCCAAGGCGCGCCGTCTGCATGCGAGCCAGGGTGCTCTGCCCTGTGTGCCTGCATAGACTGTGCAGCTGCCGTAAGCGCGGCTGCGCCACCAATCTTGGCGCGCTCCAGCCAGGCGCCTACTGGCCGGGTATCCTTCGGTCGCCCGCCAATCGGGTGCCCTTTGGCCGGCTGCCATCGGCCCTGTTCGCCGGGACGACAGCCTACCACCTCTTTTTTTTCTTTGTTTCTTCTATTGTTGATGTAGATCTTGATACCTCTACCGATCACCTCTGCCGACTTGACATCGCTCCATTTTCATCTCGTAAACTCGAGTTTGAATCCAAAACTATAACTCTGATACCACTTGTTGGGGATTCCATTGAGATCATAGAGACGAAGAAAATAATACAATCATAAGAAGAACACAAGAATTAACGTGGTTTGGCTGAGC
This sequence comes from Dracaena cambodiana, assembly GCA_036321105.1. NCBI lineage: Eukaryota > Viridiplantae > Streptophyta > Magnoliopsida > Asparagales > Asparagaceae > Dracaena > Dracaena cambodiana. The sequence continues at coordinate 33,255,875 of JAYEPQ010000008.1, forward strand.
AAATTTGACCTACGTCTACGAGAACAGTAAGAGAGATTCATTATGAGGAAAATGTTACAAAAAGAGATCCAATCATCTATCTACCTCTCTCTCATCTCTCATAATAACGAGAGTCATCCCTCTCATCCATTACTCACCTCTTATATTACATACAAGAGATATATCTAGTGCTACTATCCTAATCATATTAGGATAATACTATTATCATCTAATTAGTGTTTCAAACCAATTAGAATTCCAAACATCTTATTCAAGTTCAACTAGAACTCATCGTGTTCTTTTAATCACATCTGAATGCTCAATGGATGCGAGACACAAACCCAACACATACATACTCTAAATTATTGCAACCCTTTGATGCATTTGCAAGAATTCCTAGAAATTCATTAAATCTTTTAATCTTCAAATATTTTAAGAAGTATGTATCATGGGACACATATACACAACTGTTGCAACTGTCAGATGCATGGTTGAAGGGGTTCCAAAAATTTGTGGAATGTTTACTATTAGATCTTTTAAAGAACGTGTATGATACACGGGAAAACACGCATACACACAAACTTGTGATTTTCTATCATTATATCTTCCAAGGAGTTAGATTATGATGACAGGCACATATACATATATGGGCAGGTGAAAAGATAGTTAAATACGACTGCAGGTCAATAGATAGTTAAATACAACTACATGTTGTATAAATTCCTTTGAACATTTTAGATAATTTGTATTATACAGCCAGAAAGTTATAATAAAAAATAGAGAACTCACCAAATCTTCCTAATCCTGCATCAAGATCGTTGATCATTAAACAGCTCATCTTTCCCTGCATCACAGTACACATGTCAGGCAATATGCACATTTGAGCAAAAAAAGGTAATGAGATATACACACTGCATTACCCCATGGTAAAACACATCCCAACTAGTATTAAAAATATCAAATAGAAACCTTAACCACAGACCGCGGCCTTCAACAAATTCCAACACGTTTTTTCCTTGCACAGTATTATTACTATCGTAATACAACTCTACAAGATACCATGTCTGTTGCCGTCACCAACAATAATACAAAATATTGTTTTGTGGATTTCTAGATTATACCTAGTATTTTTATACACTAGATATTTTAGAGTATTTACTTTTAACTAATAATTCATTGCATCACGGTAAGAGGTTAAGGAGGTTAACCCTTTCTTAATCTGCCACACATAAAATATGCATATGAGGTTAACCCTTCTTATTTTGCCATGCCAAGTACATAAGTGGAAAAAATGGCTAAATTAACCTATCTACACCGGTTAAATACACCGGTTAAAAGGAGTTAACCCTTCAAAATATGGGGTTTATTAATCCATTTTTTAAAGGATTAAGAAATAACCCCTCCATTTATAAAGAAAACATAATAAGCGTTCCTCTTTCCAAACATGAAATAAAGCATAATGATAAACTTAATCCTTACTCAATGGGCTAACTATTCAGTCCTCTATTCAACATGGATTAACATTTTACTCCTTTTCTTAATATTTTTTTTAACCCTTTGCCAAACATTGTCTTATCTTGCATGATAGCTATAATCATTTGACAATCCCATCTGAGAAACATGCAGCATATAATAGGAGAACAGGATAGACAAAACAAAATTTCTAAGTATTGTGATAAACAACCTTCCAATTCTTCTCATCTAAAAAAAAGAATAAATAGTGAACATCACGCCATGAAATTGCTATATTTACAGAATGATGATTAAATATTTTAAATATTAGAGGATTAAGTTGAAATTCAAAATTGTTCAGAGTTCAGACAGCATCCAACTATCTACCTTTTGGGTTTTGTATTCAGCACAAGAAAAAGAAAGAAAAAACCGAAACCAAACAAGACAAAATACCTTTTGGATGACAATAACACAACTGAATGCTGAATTTGTAGATGATCTATGAAGAAGTTAGGATGTGTATCTCCAAATGGTGAGATTGATCTAGAACATTAATACATAAATATTTGTGTGCACAAAAATACTCTGGAATCGCGTAGCTAAGTGTAAAATCCCAAGTATTCTAGTACATTATGGTGTTTGGACGACATTTTTATAAACCACATCAAGGAAAAACAAGCCCAACAAATAGGTTAAATTGGTGAAGAAAAAATAAATAAATAATAAAGAGGTCACCTCGTTAGATCAGTGAAGAAAAAAATATATAAAGAGGGCACCTCGTTTTTCTTTTCCCTCAAATCATCAAGATTCAAGAGTGACCAACTCCCTTCCATGTCTCGTTCATGTTTAAATCATATTTAATTAAAAACGGATTCTACAGATGTTAAACCAATAAAAAATTCCCTGAAACCCAGTTGATGGTGAATCTTTTTGTTCTGCTATGAGAGTTTTCCACAATGCAATTTGTTTCTTGAAATCCAGAATTTTCCAATTTGATTTTAACTTCTCACATCCACTCCATGTAATTTTCTGCGTATGAGATCCAAAATGCAAATGCAAGTTGATGAAATTAAAATTAATAGGAAGATAAAATGTGAACATCAAAAACTCTGGCATATACCACTTATGAAAGTTAAAATGCATCTAACATGGTTTTGTATCACTTGGGAAGCTGTTCTATACCGGTCTCGTATGAGTCTGCCTGGTTCTCCTGAAAAGGTAATAGAAAACATTTATAAGTAAGGGACCACATCTGAACATTATGCTATTTTGAATGATATAACAGACAGTATATTTCTTCTGATTTTCTCTGATGAACTGGAACCACCAAGACAAATACTAACTTCAGTCAGAAGCATAAATAGATGGACATGGTCCACTAAAAAAAGCATCGAAAAGAAATTATCTGCTCATTTTAAAGGCCGGCAGGTTTGAGTTCTATCTATTGAAACATATAAAGATTTAGTTAACAGATTGGATATGACCAAGGATGTGGCTGACTGCAGCATGATTTATTGTTGCCAACAAATTATTAACTATTTTATGGACTTGTATCAGTCAACTTATTTCAGTATCACTTGATTATAATGGAGATTGACCAATACGGTAGATCATTAAGTAGTTATAAGCATCAATGAACTAATATAACTTTCTCACTAATTTTTTTTCCCCAATCTTCAGGTGCTGCTTTATTGTGTTTTGCAGTTCCAGAATTGTTAATGTTGTTAAAGCATTAGTGATATTTGTAAAAGCTGAACACACAGAGAATGATGTGCCTATGAAACTCAAAAAAATAACCAAAAAGCCAACTACCTAAATGACTCAGATAAAGCTCCCCAAAGAAATCAAAGCATAAATGCTATGTTTTATACATGCATGTTTAGATTTTATGGGTGTGCATCCTTGCTCAGCACATGCCAATTGGCAGCACAACAATGCACCTTAAAAGTATTGTGTCAAACAAATCAACTCCAAAGAATAATCATGCTTGGAATGTTAAGTTTTCTCTTTAATTAGGATTATCTGGTTTAATTCAATCATATGTTTTATACTAAAAAGTAATGCAAATGATGTATAATTTTTTTTGTTGGGTCAAAAAAAATATATACATTATTTGCATTATGCTTTTCAACAACTACTATGTTGAACAGTTAAAAGAGTTCTCTCTAACAAGTTTCATTCTTTAATCAAATAATGAAATAAATAACACATCTACTATGTTTTGTTTTTATCTGAAGATATTTGTGAAGCTAAAAAATGTTGTTAATACCTTACAGGCAGAGTAGATACAAGCAGTCCTGGTTTAGATGAACCTGACATTATGAAATGTAATATTGGCTGCAGCTGAAAAAAGACCATCCACTTTGTTTGGCATGCGAATGACCCAACTTGATTGATTGTTATACTCAATCGACTGAGATCCATTATCAAATCATAACTCCAGATATTGACTGTAAGATCTAACATAATTTCAAACCTGTGTCAAGTCTACAGATCATAGAATCCAGAACCTTACAGCATTTGGCCTTCTTGTTCTGTCTCATAAAGCTTGGGGAAAAAATGATATGAAAAATTTAAATTTCAAATAACCAGTTTACCCAGAAGCTTAAAATATTGGATTGCAGGCTAACAACCCCTCAAATAGGCCTCAGGCCACATGGAAAGATTTTTAATGTAAACATGCCTATCGCGGAAGGCAAAATAAATGGGGGTAAATGAACATATATAAAATTGTGAGGTTTGATCCTAGAACCTGTTAAAACTTTCGTGGTTTATGGTACCATGTCAAATAACGACTTAACTGAAAAACTTAAGCTATTGAGTTTTGGGCTACAGTATATATCAAGAACTCTAACAATAATAAAGATTTACATCCTGCAATTATAATCTTGATTACAAAAAGGAGACAACACAAGAGTATTGCAGTCGTTCTTAGAGACTTGTCAGAATGCATGCCTACCTGCTCTCTCTGATTCCAGTTCACCTGCAGACATAATGACCGGCTCAACTCCCATTGCCCGAAATATTAGTTCAGTCTGAAACGTTTTACCTTGACCTTTTCCTCCCCAGATACCTACAATAATAATTAAGATTATTTATAGTAATTAAACAGATCTAGATAAGCACTTCAACAATAGTACTGCTAACATGATTAAGATCATCTACAAACACGAAGATACGATGCACCATGTAATCTTAGATTAATCATACCAATAACAACCTTTTAGATATACCTTGAAAAAATTGTGTATTTAAACATGGTTCTATTATGAAAAACAATGAAAAGTTTGATCATACTGGAATTCTCTGTGTATAGTTGTCTTAGAAATGTTGAAAAAGCTCAAAATTAACATGGAAGATATGTAATTGCGCTAGTCTACAGAAGAAAGGAGAATTTTGTAGATAATGTGAATATAAAAAAAATTGTTAGTACTATGGAAACTAAATAAAGAACTAAACTAAATTTTGAGTAAGTAGTTAAAACAACAAAGCAGCACAGTATTGGTTACAAAAAGAAAAGCCATACACAAAGTAACCTGTTATTCATTTCCAATATTAAGAGTTTATGAAACATAAAGGAGTGTGAAGAATTTTCTTTCTCCAGTAAACTACTCACTTTATGCAGAAGAAGAGATCAAAAAAAAAAATGTCAATATATTAACACAGAATAAATGAACTTTCTTAATACAAATGGCCTGCTACTATATTTCCTAAAATTGAACAATGATTTCCATAACAAGAAGTCTAAAACATATGTGAGGTAAAAGAATCCTTTGCGCCCAAAGAATAGTGATCACTGGTCATTTTTAGCCAAAATAAGTACAACATACAAGAAGTTGGCTACAAATTTACCTAAAATTAAAGGAACTTTGATGTTCAGAGTGTGACTAATGTAGTTCTTCACTATATGGCACGCTGCAAAAGAAATAAATTCAAGGTTATTAATTGAAATATTAAGAACATTACTATTCAAAATCTGCAAAATGACTGAACACAGATGAAACTTTATCTTAAAATAAAATGTAACGCCCCAATCTTCTAATCCCATAATTGCACACTAATCATCCAACTCCAATTTAACCATAAAATTGGCTATATATCAATGTTTACATGTACCAACCATATTTGCTTGACTGATATACTTATGTTGATGTAATTTAACAGTTGTAAATAAGACGAAGAACCCTATAATTATAGGATAACAATAAATACATAACGTAATATTGCAAGCAATAACCACATATTTTATATGTATATTTATCAATCAAGCAACCGACACGACATTCAGTCGTACATGGTTCTCTTACACAGAATTACTCCATATTAAGGTTAGGTTACACCGTGTAATCCTTTTACATATCCTTTATATCATAATTAAGATCAACAAAGTACACACGTCATACATAGTTAAGTTCGAGTTCAGCACGCTTATACATACACACAAATATACAAATTAGTTCCAAAAGAAGGTTTCCTTGATCACCATCCATCTACATTAATTCTCCTGCATGGGACTCTTGGCCTTGTCTGGACCTGGAATTTGGATCCACTTACATTATGAGGTACACAGCAAAACGAATAAAGCCGAATAAGAAAACACAAATGTTGATATACCAAAAATATATTTAAAAAATTGATGTGAAATTTGATTAAGAGACATATAATATTAAAAAAGCAAAGATAACAAAGAATTTTAAATGTTTAAAATTATTGAATAGTATTAAGGCATTTTTTGCCATGTTTATGTATATACTCAAAATTTTATTTTCTATCACATTAATAACCTAACTACCCGCATTATCCACATCCGTGTGTCTCCTTTATGTACATACTCCACCTCTTGCTCACTCTCTTTTATTTCCATACAAGTAAAACAAGTGCCAAACAAGTTATACTAATGTCATATAGGCAATACTAGTATTGAACAAATAATGATACCCTTTACATTCTTCTCTCTCCAAAGTTGGGTGCCCTATAGGTTATTGCCCGCTTCCTTTTCCCTCTAACGTGTTATTTAGTTCAATGATCTTGAAAATGGATTTGTGACAGTAAATAGTGCTCACCAAATCTTTCTTTTTCCTTTTTTTTTACTTTTTCATATTCGTTTTATGGAAAATAGGTACAATTTTGGCAATAAGGAGAATACTTTCTTACTTTCCATGGTTTGTTCATGGAAGAAGATGAATAAAAAAAGAGGTGGATTTGCTGATAGTATTTGTTTTCTCAGTCAAATATTATTTATAAAACAAATATTCTTTATTTCTCTTACAAATCAATTAAAAAAAAATCAAATACATACCCAAATCCGTGGATTCCTCACAAATTGTGGTGATTCACTGCATGCCTAAATCTACTGCCACATCATCCCAAATCCATACCCCAATCCTTGAACTAAACTAATGATTTTTTGGGTTTGGGATTTTATGACAATGAATAGTGCCAAGAACCAAATCCATACCCAAAGTCATGAACCAAACATGTCCTAAATGCCATACAAACTATTCTCTCGCCCCTTCTCCCTCCAGAACTCACACCTAAGTATTCCTAGCCAGGTTTCTATGGCCCCCTCCAGATGTCACACAAACTACCCTCTCACTTCCTTATCCCTCCAATCTTGGGGTACTAAAAAACCACCACCAAGTTATAACTATCACACAGTCTATATGAGTGCCACATATACTATCACCCTTATCTCTCCACCATATTATTTCCCAAACCCCTTACCACTCCAAATATCAACTATCATGTATGTATATACATATAAATACTCATTTTCCGCATATGCACACATTTGTATCACCACCATCTCATGTATACCAATCACAACCATTTCAATGTCAGTATAACATAGTCTAATATATTCATACCTTGATGTCATATCTGTATATCCCAAAATTTATGTCATATCATAACTCATCCTACATATTTGTAGTATATTCATATCACAATTGTATGACAATTTATGCTATATATATGTGTGTGTGTGTGTGTGTGTATATATATATATGTATATATATATATATATATATATATATATATATATATATATATATATATATATATATATATATATATCTATATATGTATATATATATATCTATATATGTATATATATATATATATATATCTATGTATGTATATACACATACATACATATATGTATGTATGTATGTATATACACATACATACATATATGTATGTATGTATGTATATATACATACATACATATATGTATGTATGTATGTATATATACATACATACATATATGTATGTATGTATGTATATGTATGTATGTATATATACATACATACATACATGTATGTATGTATATATACATACATACATATATGTATGTATGTATATATATATACATATATGTATGTATGTATATATATATGCATATATGTATGTATGTATATATAATATATATATATATATATATATATATGTATGTATGTATGTATGTGTGTGTATATATGTATGTATATATGATATAAATAGGTTAAATTGTCAAATAATTGCAATATATATGTAATACAAATATGCAGGATGAGTATGTACACGCACACACATCATAATCATATGACAATTTAACCTATTTATTTATATCATATATATACACCACAGCCATACCATAATATACCCTATTTATTTGTATGCATATATATACACACACAATCTATATATGAGTTGGACTACAAACTTTTCATTAAATATAAAATGTTAAATTTAACATATTTTTCTCAATCCAGTAGTCATGAAATATGCGTTTGTCAAAATTTCTGTAGACATCTAAAAAAAATAATAAATAAAAATTAATTAATTAATTTTAAAAAAAAATGGACGCGGACACCCGCGGGTAGGCACCCGCGGGAGCGTTTCCGCAGGTGCCAACCTGCGGGTTGTTTTCCGTCTATTTCCGTTTATTTGTTTCGCTGATATTCCGTGATCCGATTTTTCAGGAAGGATTGGAGCCGGATTTCGAGCTTCTTCGGTCTATAAAAGACAGGAGTTGAGTCCAGAGAATGAACTTTTGGACAATTTTGGGCGAGCTTGTGAAATCAAGAAGCAGAGTAGAGCCATCCCCTTCCCGGTCAGACGGTCAACGGAGTGCACCAGCGAGGCTCTATCGCCACCCGAACCCACATAAAAAAGGGAATAAATTAATATTCCCGTTCTTATTATTTCTCGATATTTTTTGTAATTCTCAATTTTCTCTTGTAATCAAATAATTTTGCAATGGAAGGAGAAATCCAATTTTCGGGCAAACAAGAACTGGCGACCACAGTGGGAGCCTCTCTGCTCACAACAGAGAATATGGTGGCACAGTCTGACTTGGTAGCGATCGGATCTATTGTTGAAACGCTGGTCGTAGAAGTCGACCACCAAAAATATGAAGAATTTCTTTCTTCCTCTTATTCGGAGCCTAGGCGTTATCGCCAGGCAACGATGAAGAAAAGTGAGGCGTCATTGCCCACCGGAAATCAAAAAGCGTCATCGCCTATGAAAACTTACGAGGCGTTATCGTCCGTTGAAACTGACAAGACGTCATCGTCTGTCAAGTATACGGCGATATCGTCCGTTCCAAAATCAAAGCAAAAGTCAAACCAAACTCTAACCCGCTCCCAAAAGAGAAATCTGAGACGTAAAACTCAACGAGCATGCCTCAATCATACAGAAAGGGTTGCAGAAAACTCCGGAACAGTGAAAAATTTCGGAGCAAACCCACGGATGGAGCCACGGATTGTATCCCGCGGAAGCAACCCCGGTGCAAACCCGCGGCTTGCAACCGCGGGTGCCAACCCGTGGGTGGCAACCGCGGGTTGCCACCCGCGGCTTGCAACCGCGGGTGCAAGTCCGCGGGTGCAACGCGGGTTGCACCCCACGGGAATAAACCCACGGGTGCAAACCAGCAGTTGCAACCGCGGGTTGCATCCCGCAGAGGCAACCGTGGGTTGCACCCCGCAGATTCCACTTCGCGAAAGCAACGATGGGTTACGTTCAATGAACACAACCCTCATGTCTCTTCGAGCATGCCTGTGGTGAGCACACTACATACACCAAGAATTTTAATCTCTTTATCAGAGGCGTGCGGGGCCCACACAACTACTCAGATCAGTGTGCACTCCAGAAGAACCCGCAGAAGGGTTGGAGAACAATCTGATACTGGAAAAGAGCTCAGCCCTGAGATATTGCAGACTCTCCAGTATTATGAACTAAATTTGCGACGCAAGAGGCGTTAAGATGCAAGTAGAGAGGAGAAGGTACCTCAAAATTTGAGAGAGTATCTCAATTGGAAGAAGAACTCCTCACAAAATATTCCTCACTGCCAATACGAACAGCTAATCTCAACCGTTCTATCAAACTGCCAATGCAACTCGAAACGGTCCGTTTTTTAGTAGATCACTGAGCCCAAAAGAATACGGACGGTAAAAAAAGTGTGCTCTGGAACTGATATGCCTGCCGTCTCATCACATATGGTTAATAAAGGCAAAAAGGTGGTCGGAAACAACGCTTCAGAGAAGGAAATCACTCCAGGGTCAAAAGGAGTTTCTATCGAACCAGAGGGCGTACGCCTAGAAGAAGTCTCTGGAAGGCTTGAGAGACAAGAAAAACGTCTCGAACAGCAAGAGGAGACCATAGAAAAAATGAAACAACTTTTAATTGAGTTGTTAGCTCAAACTAGAAAGAGCCAATCCTCGTCGTCCATTTCTGATCGGCAGAAAGGAAAATGACCTGTCCAAATAAATGAAGACAGCGAGGATGAGAATGAAGAAATTTCTCCTCACTCAAGAGAGGAAGAGAAAGTGAAGGTTATCATCAACTCTCACACAGAGAAAATAGAAAAGATGGAGAACCAATTACAAACTCTTCTTCATCGCAAAAAGCTACAAGAGGTGGGGGTAGTACGTCCTTATCGCATAGAATGAGAAACCATATCTTATCCTGCAAAATATAAATCGTTGAATCTTCAGTCATTCGACGGTAAAAATTCACCGCAACAGCACATCTTCTACTTCCTGTCACAGACAGGATACCTTATGGGGAACGATCCGACTCTGACTAAGATATTTGCGAGCACTTTAACAGGGCCTGCATTTACCTGGTTTATGCAGTTATCCCAGGGAACAATTAAATCATGAGCCGATATAGAACGTGAGTTCATAGCCCGATTCTTTGAAGATGATACTGAAGTCTCTATACTATCCTTGCTAGCGACAAAGCAAGAGAAAGGCGAGACGGTCAAAACTTATATCGAGCGATTCCGAGAACTTTCTGTTCGATGCCCACATGGCATGACGCAGGACACTGGTGAAAACTTGCAGGCACAATTTGTTAACCGACGTTCTAGATAAGATGGACTCGGTTGTAGCCAAATCATGGAAAGATCTGCTTAAGCAGGGTGAACAGGCCGAAGATGTACTTCGACGCCTCGAAAAGCAGCAGTCCGCAATCGGAGGCAGTACAAATGAACCTCCATTCCATTTTTTCCGCTCCAAAGGAAATGACATAATGGCAATGGCAGTAGAAAGCACACCGAAGCAGAAAGCATGGCCAACTGTGAGCAACACAGCAAAGTCACCGAGGCCTGAAGAGGTAGAGAAGACTAACGACCCGAATTATTGCCTATACCACCAGATTGTAGGTCACCCTATAAAGAATTATTTTATTTTAAAAGACAAAATTCAAGCGTTGATTGACGCTGGAGCAGTTCAGCTCAAAGCTGAATAAAAAAGGAGTTAGAGCTAACTCGGATATATTTAAGGTGGGTGGTCTAAAGGTACCACTTGGGCTCACAACAATTCCAAAGACGAGCTCAGGGCGATTAATTTAAACCCCCATAACCTGCAAAAAAAAAAAAAAAAATTTACCCAACGCCTACAAGGCTACGGGAAGAGAATAAATTTCTTGCCAACTCCTTCATGCTGGGGGTAGAAGTATGAATTACCTAACGCTGACAAGGCTACGGGAAGAAAATAAATTTCTCGCCAACCCTATCATACTGGGGGTAAAAAGTATGAATTGCCCAATGCCGACAAGACTACGGGAAGAGAATAAATTTCTCGCCAAGCCCATCATACTGGGAGTAAAAGTATAAATTGCCCAACGCCGCTAAGGCAAAAGAAAGAGGAAAAGTTTGGCATTTAAGCCCAAACAAAATTCTCGACAACTCTCCATACTGAGGGGAAGAGTATGGCTAGCCCAACTCAAACGGTAGTTGGTAAACGCTAATCAAATCCGTTGATAGTTAGGGGTTTGCTAAAAATTCCATGACAAATCTATCACAACAGTATCCTTATTCGAATATAAGGATACATCGTTGCCCAACGCCGCTAAGGCAAAGGAAAGAGGAAAAATTTGGTATTTGAGTCCAAACGAAACTCTCGACAACTCATCATGCTGAGGGAAATAGCATGGCTAGTCTAACTCAAACGGTAGTTGGTAAAGGCTAATCAAATCCGTTGATAGCCGGGGTTTACTAAAAATCCCATGACAAATCTACCACAACAGTATCCTTATTTGAATATAAGGATACATCGCTGCCCAACGCCGCTAAGGCAAAGGGAAGAGGAAAAGTTTGGTATTTGAGCCCAAACGAAACTCTCGACAACTCACCATGCTGAGGAGAATAGTATGGTTAGCCCAACACAAACGGTAGTTGGTAAAGGCTAATCAAATCCGTTGATAGCTGGGGGTTTACTAAAAACCCTAATCGAAACTCTCGACAACTCACCATGCTGAGGGGAATAGTATGGTTAGCCCAACTCAAACGGTAGTTAGTAAAGGCTAATCAAATCCGTTGATAGCTGGGGGTTTACTAAAAACCCTAATCAGATAAATCTCTTATCACATTAAGATTTCACCTCTGACAACAAAACTTTTCTCGTCATTTTTCTCCAGCTGAGCAAGCGACACTCCAAAATATTTGTCAAGTTAAAATCATACCTCTGACATCATAATTCAAAATCAAATGAGATAAAATCCGATTAAATCTCCTGTCATGTTAAGATTTCACCTCTGACAGAAAAGAAAACTTACACTTCATCAAGTCCGATATTACAGCTTCTGATGAACTTGTTTTTGATATTGTTAAGTTAAAAAATTACTTCTGACGAAAATCATCTCCCTATCAAGTTAACAGTTATTTCTGATAGTCCGATTCCAAGCCTAAATACGTTAACCGTCACCTCTATTTAGTCAGCTTGTTCCTATCACGACCAGATCATCTGAATAGGTTGAACTCCAAGACACGTTTAATGTCATATCTGTCTTTCTCTGATCCATCATACTAGATGTCACTGAACGGTTAGGATTAAAATGAGCACGTTAACATACTATCTCTGCTTGACCTAAAATAAGCATGTTAATACCATACATCTGCTTGTCATTTAATGAGTATATTAAAATCATACATCTGCTTTTTATTGAATAATTGAATATGTTAACAGTTATCTCTATCTACCAAATCCTTTAAAACGTCTGATAGCCAAAATTAAAGAATCCAAAATATTTCAAAATTCAGTATGGCTAAATACAGAACTTCGAAAACTTTGGAGGGGGTTATGTAGGCATCTAAAAAAATAATAAATAAAAATTAATTAATTAATTAAAATAAAAAAAATGGATGCGGACACCCGAGGGAGAATTCCCGCGGGTAGGCACCCGCGGGAGCGATCCCGCGGGTAGGCACCCGCGGGAGCATTTCCGCAGGTGCCAACCCGCGGGTTGTTTTCCGTCTATTTCCGTTTATTTGTTTCGCTGATATTCCGTGATCCGATTTTTCAGGAAGGATTGGAGCCAGATTTCGAGCTTCTTCGGTCTATAAAAGACAGGAGTTGAGTCCAGAGAAGGGACTTTTGGATGATTTTGGGCGAGCTCGTGAAATCAAGGAGCGGAGCAGAGCCATCCCCTTCCCGGTCAGAAGGTCAACAGAGTGCACCAGCGAGGCTCTATCGCCACCCGAACCCACATAAAAAAGGGAATAAATTAATATTCCCGTTCTTGTTATTTCTCGATATTTTTTATAATTCTCAATTTTCTCTTGTAATCAAATAATTTTGCAATGGAAGGAGAAATCCAATTTTCGGGCAAACAATTTCAAAAGGTGAATAGAGAAAGGAATAAAATAATGGTGGGTCGTTGGTGAATGTGTGAGAAGTGTGAATAGTGAGAAGGGAATAAAATAATGGTGGGCCGTTAGTGAATGTGTGCAGGGCGAAGTGTTAAAACTAACTTTCTAGATTTAATAGAAAGTTTATAGTCCAACTATATTTGTATGTGTGAGAGAGAGTTTGACTATAAACTTTATATAAAAGTTGGATTTAACACAACTTTTAAGATATGTGTTGGTCAAAATTTCAAAAGGTGAGTTACTAAGGAATAAAATAATGATGGACCACTAGCGAATGTGTGGTGAGAAAGTGTTAAACCTAACTTTTTTAGATTTAATAAAAAGTTTGTAGTGCAACCATATATATGGGATTTCTGTAAATTAGCCTCCAACTCAAGTAAGTTATTATAAGTTAGCAACAATTAACAATAATCATATTAATTTTTTTGGATTATGATCTCCATTTTCTTACCTTCTGTAGAATTAAATTTCATAAATTTTCAAGTTTATTTGTCATTTCATCAAGTGAATATAAGATGTTATATTCACCTAAAATCATTAAATTTGTGTCTAATTGATGGAAGAGCAAATCAAAACTAAAACCCAAGAAACTGGGTAAGAGTGAATCCTAAGAAGTTGAGATCATAATCCAAAAAAAATATTTTGAAAAAAAATAGAGATAGCGGAAATATATTGCAGCTCAGGTAATTTACATGTGCTGAGTTGTCAGCTCATTTCCGTTACACACATACACACACACACCCCCACCATAACCATACCACAATTTATCTCATTTATTTGTATAACAACTATACCATACAACCATATTTCCTCCTTCGCATACTTATTTCTAATTTAATACATTATAGGCTTCCTATGTCAAGTTGAGGACTTTGGCAAAAAAAAGTTTCATAAATAATGCTAGGAATCTAGTAATTAAATTTGATGTTTTTATTATATCATATAACCATCATATATAAGCTTATATTAAAGCACAAAAATTATACTAGACATGTTGGTATCATTTATATTGAGAAGTATCATGCAAGTATAACCAACCATGCACATAAGATATCAACTTCATGCATTAGTCATGATTATAATTCAAGTAATATCAATAGAAACCGGTCACTATGTCATGTCGCACTGTGTCCAGGTCATATTCCTCATGTATGAGGTGTACATGAATATTCTTGAATACCCATACTGTTTACATGGATTAAGTCTTGTCAAATATATACTTGATTAGCTTTGTAGGCAATGTACATATCAAGAAGGGTCTCATATCATCAATCATGGTAGGCTTTCACGTATCAATTTGATTGCTGAAAGTTAAATCACAAGGATGCAAAAATCGAAAAGCAAATGGGGGTCGACTTCACTCACCAGTCATGGCCAATTCATGGATTTCTACTTCTTAGATTCAATTCTGACTTGCTAAAAAAGTCTAAAAACACAAGTTTTTACTGCATAAGTTTCTAAACCTCCAATTTAATTACAAAAACATCATATTAAAATCTTAGAAACATCACTTTAGAATTTGCTCAAGCAACGGTCGAATTGTCACCGAAAACCAAGAAAAATAAAATCTGAAAATGCTCTCAGAGACAAGTTTTCTAATGGTCCAGCCGAGACCGGCAGGACTGGTCCAGCCATCTGATTAGGTTGATCTGGCCTACTAGCAGGGCTGCCTGGTTGGTGGCTCAATCAGCAATGAGAACTCGATATGGAGGGGAAAAAAGGAGGAGCTTTGATAAGGTTTTGATGAGAAAAGGATGGGATTTAGAGAGGAATTTGGAATTTTTATAAGAGGAGATGAGGAAGTGTAGAGATTTGGTGGAGATTGAAGATTTCTACGGTTCTCAAAGATCAAAAGTGACAAATTTCTATTTGTAACCACGAACTTGAGAAAAGGAAAGAAGCAACGAGATAGGAGCAGATCTGATTAAAGAGATTTTTCTTTTCTCTCTCTTGTGATGGAATGTATCCAAGTTTTAATTAGTTTATTTAACAAATTTGCATTTTAACCCTTGTTTTTAAAAAAAAAATTCATATCATCCATTCTAAGGCTCATATAATTACCTTTATAATACATTTTTCACTAATTAATAGATATATTAATTTAGTTATTATTTGTTACTTAAAAACAACATAAACTAACTGGAAGAGAAGAGCAAGGCTCTGTTTACAGGCTAAGAGCACACATATGTTTATTACTTTGTTTTAAAGTTCAAGACATCGAAATAAGTTATCAAATAATAAAACTGAAAAATGTTCTATTCTTTCTGTGAGATAAGTATTTTTTTTATAAGGCAAAAGATGATCAAATATATGCATGTGATGTTTTTGCCTTTTCGGCTTTTTGGCTTTATTTGTGCCTTGATGTTCATCTTAACTTCTGGCAACAAACTTCACAGCTGTCCCCTTCTTACAGACTTTTGGTTAGTCTAGAAGATTTTTTGGAGGCCTGCTCCTTTGCTGGACAAACTTAAATTGCATAACCAGTAAGGCGTTCTTGTTCCCAAACTGGACTTCTAGGATTTAAAGCAAACTCATTCAGGTCCATAATTTCCTTAGCCAAGAATCTGGCACCAATTTAGAGACTTCGTGTCAGGCTGACTGTGCTTGTAAAATTGCCATTCCTTTCATGTAGCCTTATGCTTCATAGCTAATTCCATTAAGCAGGGAAAAAAAAAAAAAAAACTTAGATGGTTATGATGTGAAATGCTTAAAATAATCATCCTATCCCACCAATTTTGTCCTCTGTCTATCCCTCTCCAGCACTTTCTGATATATAGGTTTGATGTATCATCGACCCATCATTGGCAATCTATATGACACACAAGCAATTCATGCATATAATGACAAAAACTTTTGAGTATATGCATATATAAAGGCATTCACAAGAAGTTTCCTGTTGTCAAAGAAATCATTTGATGCTATAGTTTCCTGTGCAAAACCTAGTATAAATCACTCACCAAGCTTCTTTTCCAAGCCCAGTTTTCGTGTGCAACACTTTGTCAACAATGCTTTACGAAAAGGGTGAGCAAAGTTTTAGCCTCTCAGGAGTAGCTATAATGACAGTGTTTGCAGGTGTTAAACTATCAATATTTCAACTTTCAAGCATATAAAACATATTGAAAAGCTAAAAGAGCATTGACAAGTAAGCTAAAGCTTAATGAACGAAAAAAGCACTCTAACAAATTTAAAAGGAATAAAAGCATATAGGATCAAGTAGTTAACTTTCCTTTTTATGTTAATTTTCAATAGTAAATTCACAAATTCACTAGAACAAACTAAACACCTACAGAAAAATATAAACATATATTAGGAGGTTAAAAAACACTGGCGAATACAAGGTTGTTCTTTTTTTTCCCTGTTCATATCAGGAACGTGCTACCTCATCAAATTTTCAACAGTTGTACACGTCCAGCAAAGTTTCACATAGCTTACCGATTTTATCCTGTAGAATACACAAATATACTATGTCAAAATTCAACAACCTTAGACAGTAATAGAAGTAAGGTTTTAAGTAATGGCAAAACGATACTGGATATATTATATCAAATTTTTAGGTACCCATTAAAGGATATAGCAATAAGGTACACCCGATATTATCAATTTTGATATCATAAAATGATTGACTGATCACAATACTTTTCCAATATTTTAAACCTTGCATATAGGTATGAATAAAGCAAAAAAAAAAACACATCTCGCTAATTCCTTCAAGATATATATATATATATATATATATATATATATATATATATATATATATATATATATATATATGGGATTACTGTAGGTGAGCCGCCAGCTCAGTTTTCAATTTTTTTAACAATTACTATCTACACCTACTTAACTTATTTCAGATTAAATTTCATAAATTTTAGAGTTCATTTACCCTTTCATCAAGTACATACAAAATATTTTATTCATTGAAAACCGTTAATTTTGTGTTAACTTGATGGAGTACCAAATCAAAACTAAAACCCAAGAAATTGAGTATGAGTGAACCCTAGGGGGTCGAGATCATAATCCAAAAGAAATTTTTGAAAAAAAATTATTAGAGATAGTGGAAATGAATTGCAGCTCAGGTAACTTGCGTGAGCTGTCAGCTCATTTCCATTTTTCTCATATATATATATATATATATATATATATATATATATATATATATATATATATATATAACAACAACTTCATCGCCTTTAAATTCATTAAGCCACATTGCCATAATCACATTAAAAGATGGTCATCGAAGTTCCTAATTTGTCCAAACGTTGTAACCTAATAATACTGCAGACAGGAAATAAGGAAATGAATCCAAGCACATTGTGCTTACTGAATTTAAAGGTGATGAAGTTGTTGTTGTTATATATATATATATATATATATATATATATATATATATAACAACAACAACTTCATCACCTTTAAATTCAGTAAGCCACATTTGTCCAAACGTTGTAACCTAATAATACTGCAGACAAGAAATAAGGAAATGAATCCAAGCACAAGATTCAGATGCAGTTCTATCATATTGTTCTAACTAAATGTAATCTTTGTTCTGTTTCCTATACACAAATCCCATATTGTAACGTCTTACAATTACAGATTTATCAACAAAAGTCTAGTGTTCCATTAACCACCTTGGACTGAATTTGAGATCAATAGAAGTCCCAGATTCATATACAACAGATTATAATTTCCATACATAAGACCAAAGAGCCAAGTAGCCAGAATGTCATATTCCCATTCCCACACTTTAGTCAAGTTGTATTTTTTTTTTTTGGATAAAAAAAAAGTAGCTCATTGAATTTACTGCAGAAATATGTCTAGTTGCCGGTTTAATCCGTAATTCATCAAAAACAATTCTTTAAAAGGAAACTCTAATTCTAATTAAGGAATTTGAGCTTACCAAGAAGTCGGGAGCAATGTAGTAATCCCCTTGAAGATACTCAAACGACCTCGTCGCCTTCTGCCTGTAATCAAAGACAATATCCGCTGCAAACAAATAAAAACAAACCAAAAAAAATAAAAACTTTAGAAGAAAAAAATTTAAAAAACCCCCCCAATATTTGAAGGAGAAAAAAAGAACGAAGTATTACAGTCTTTTCCGAGGAAATCGCCGACGAAGAGGTCATCGATGACGCCCTTCCTGGCCCCGACGGCGATGTTCATGTTGTCGGACTCTTGCCCTAGCCGATAAAGATAGTCTTTCCCCTCCGAGTCCTTCGATTCCCACGATGATTGCTCCGACAATTTCTTTCCATTTCCCTTTAGATTTGGGGATGGTTTCGGATCAGGGACTTGACAGCAGAGAGGAAGAGGTCGAGGAGGAGATCGCCGCCGATTATTGTTATTGTTTGGAGAGGAGAAGAGATTAATTATGCTCGAAGCAGCGGCCATTTTTTTTTTTTCCGAAGAGCAGCAGCTCTCAGGGTAACCGTTGGTGGTGGCATTTTGAGGAGAGGAAATGATGGGGGGAGGCACGTGATACGTGCGTGAGCGGACGATGAGGATTTCTGTGGGAACGGCTGTTTAGCGTGGACCCAGGCCCTTATCCTGGGGGAAGCTGCTGACGATTAAAATCGGTTCATCTATAAAATTAAAAAAAAAAAAAAAAAAAAGCGAGCAATATACACCTAAAACAAAAATGAACGTTGTCTTAGTAATATCATCCCTCAAAATTTGTGGGAGACTCCCTATAGCAATTCAGTGTGATTAATGTGTATATAAATTTGACTAGCAAATATCTAAATGCCTCTTTAAATATGCACAAGTCTGCATAAATAACTAAAATCTATTTACTATTATATAATATTACATAATTTAAAATGGATAGTATGAAATGATATTACATAACCATATATCTGAATACTTAGTTAAAACGTGAACCTATGTTCTCATCCATATAAATAAAAATCTATTTACTATTCCTCAACTCACATAATTTCTGTTAAAATATAAAATAATTTCCCTCAACTCTCACTACAATTTCGGAATTTTGATGAAGTAACGGGAACTTTCAACATGATATCAGAGCAATCCACAATTTCAATGTATAATATATTAAAGATGGACTCGTTTTTCCTATAGGTCTTAGCCATTCACCTTTTTATGATAAATTGAATATTCAAATAGTGATATATGTGTTCGTATCCATTACGAACATGGCAAGCCTCTATTAGCTCTGTTTATATCTCAAAGTAGATAGGAAATTGAAATATTGCTATGAACGACAACTACCCACTGCAAGTAACAAACGTTCGGTATTTATTTCTAAAAACATTAACATCGAAAATAGCATAGTAAGAATTATATCTCTATTAAAAAAATAATGTAAATATCTCTAGAGTGAGTTTTAATCTAATTAGACTCCTTACGTTTGTCTTGCTCATAAGAATACACAAATTTATATCAACATTTAACATATCTACAAATAATCTTAAGTATCATCCAAAATACACCTCAGAAATAAAAGAAAATTTATGTATATTTATTTGTGTTACAACTGCAAGTTGGAGTCCATTACCCATCCAAGAGGCATACAACCTTCTCTACAGAAAATTTAGCATACAACAAGCTCAGCATTAAGAATTACACACATCAAACGGTAAGTTCGCCAAAAACACAACTCCCATATTAAACTTGCACGTTTCAAATACATTTGATTTTGTATAGACTAAGAAGTCTCTGATCAACTATAGCATGTTTTTTTATTTAAACGGGGTTAGGATCCAGCCCCAAATGTCTCCTCATACCGCTCACAAACAAGTCCTTTGATTTGAACAAACCAGGCAACCAACCGGAGATTGTAGCGAAGGGTAATTGAGCTACACCTTCTTTCCTCCCCAATGATACAACTGCCATGGCCGAAGAAGGCTTGTACTTGGCCAGCCTGCTCTCGTTAGCTCCCTTCATCAGCAGTTTCAGGTTCTTTACCACCACCATGGCATGCTTCTGTGCAAGATGTCCTTCTTTAATTTCCTGCAGGTAAATATATATTAATTTCATCTTTTTCTTCCTGCTAAATGCATATAAAATTCTTTGATGGGTTGTTTCGTTATTTCTTTTTAATGAAACGTGCTGCAATGACTCCAAAAAAAGAAAGACAGAAAAAAAAAACATTTAAAATTCATATCAAAATAACGAAAAATATGTAATATACGAATCAGCAGCGTGTAATTGTAATTATCAAAATGTTTCTATATGTTAATGGGCTGGCATTGTGGTGCAAGTTGAATCATAAACTTTTAATTCTAAGATTGGAGTACACTCGTGACTCAGAGATTCACAAACTTTATATAAATATTATTAATACAAGAGTTTAATGGATAACCATATCTTATTCGAATGCTATTCAGATTTTTCATTAATATTTGCATCCAGATCAAGCAGAAAGATAAGCTATTATGTAAGATGGATGAGTTGATGAGTGACCCTTAAAAAATATCACTCTCTGAATCCAACTAAGATGTGCCAGAAATGGAAGAAAGAGGGTAAGAAAATTGAACATGACTGCTTATGTTTAGTCTATATTTGGTTGCCAATGAAAACCTTTCAATATACTGGAGTATAGCTTTCGGAAAGCTGGATAATATTAATACACAATACCCTCACACTAACAAGAAGAAAGGTTTTCATGTAATATGCAGTTTGTGAAGTTTTGGAAAGTAGAAGAGCATATTCAATGTAGAGTAGAAGAAACCGATACTTACAGTAATATCTGTGATATCTCCTATGGCAAAAATATTGCTCCGCCCCCAAATTCTCAGATTCTCATCGACAGTTAGCTGCCCCCTATTGTTTATACAATCCTTTAAGATGGAGTCCTGTAGCCATGAGGAACTCAATGGTGTGCCCACACAAATAAAATGGGCATCTGCTGTAATCTTATCTCCATGTGATGTTGTATAAACCCTTCCATCCTCCGACACGGAGTCTAGATCAACAGACTGATCTAAGAGAACCTCAACGTTCTTCGAAGTTAACCAGTGGAGTGTTTTGTCGGATGCTTTCTGTCCTATAAATTCCAACAACCTTGAACCTCTGTGGACCAAAGTCACCTTCTTGTCTGGATAGTCGAAAGCAATCTCTCCAGCGAGCTCAACTCCAGTTGGACCCCCTCCGATGATTAAGATAGAGTTTGAAGCCTTTATCTTTTCATTATCTAGAATTAAAACTCAGAAAAGTCGATAGCATTCAATTTATTCATAAAAGAAATGGTTATGAGTTGATAATAGTACGACATGCTAACTCGAATGTAGGTGAAATCAGAGGAAAGTGAGGGTACTCATACAATTTCTTATTTAGCATAGGATAGAAGTCAAAGATATGATGATGATGATGATGATGATGAAGATTGATATAATCAGTACACAAAGACTACTGAAAAAGATAGATTTAGGGATTAAAATGTGGGTGTTAAATCTAACAGGCCAGAGGTTTTGGCTTCTAATGCAACATAACAAGGCTATAACATACATGATAAATGTGAAGTAAGAACCTACCGTAGAGTGTTCCCATAATACATAATATGTTATATTGCTAATGCTAGGTATACGCTTGTACATACCTTGCTGAAACTGTTCAAGCCTATCCTTCCTGCTCTTGGGAGCAGACTCTGCATGACCAGTGGCGATGACAAGATAGTCATAAAGAAATGCTTGGCCATCATCTGTTAAGACTTCCTTGTCAGTAATGTCGATTGCACTTGCTGTCACAACTCTCCCGTTGATTAAGTAGTCAGTGTGTTTGATCAGTGTTCTGCTAGCGAATGGTGGCTCCACCATAGATCGCAACCTTGACCAGGGCATCTCAAAATATTCCTTCCTTTAATCAAAGAGGAAAAAAGTTGGAACATGCACAAAATCAAGGGAATGTATGAACAAAGTGAACCAACTTTTAGACTAAGTAAGATAAACCTGAAAAGTGATACCTCAAAAATCAGCAATACTGGACGTGTCACATCGACAGCATTTGAAAGATCGGAAATATTGGTAATATCAATACCGATTTTATAGGTTCTATATTTTATATGATATCTCAAAATCAAATAAGATATTTGCGATACATATCAATATCAGCTAAAATTTGGACCCTTGATTCCCCATAATCAACTAACAATTTTGGAAAATAATAGTATAGAACCTATAGATGCAATTTACATATGAAAGTAGTTGGTGCATATTACAGTTAGTGTGCCATGGTAAGAAAAGAATATTACAGTTAGTGTGCCATGGTAAATTTTTTGACTGTTATCATTCCTAATCTTTGAAGTTTTGAGGAGTTTGAAAGTTTGAGGAAACTTCATGACTCTTAATACACCTTGCCGTGAGCTCATTTCACTTTTCGCAACATTCATGCTTTTGTATGAAAGGTGTCAACCCTAAGAGTATATATATCTACTATATAATTCAACTGATCTAATTAAAATTCAACAATTGCTTCGTCAATATTCATGTATATAAATATGGATACAACCATATTGCATAAGCATTTTATGAAAAATGAAAAAGTTTCCATGTAAGGATCCTGGAAGGCATTTGATAATTGAAGTCAACAGGACATGCCAACTAACCACATTGGTATTAAGTAGGTACCTGTATTTAAAATGTTTAAACAGATTGCATTCTTTTTTGTTAACATAGCCAATAGAGAGTTTAACAAATATAAAGATACAATCAAAGTTCCTAAGGATTAGCAAATAAAAGAGAGGTTTCCAACCCAAAATAGAAAGAATGATACAAGTAAAACGGGAAGTGATTTACTTAGGTACTGAAACAAAATTATATATCATAGTTCCTGGGATAACATTGGTATATAACTCACAATCAGAGCATGAATATAACATAAAAGCATTAATCTACTAACTGAGCCCACTTAATGACTACGACATCTTCTCTTTCCTCTCCAACACCCGGTCTACACACGCAAACTTTTTTCTACTAAGGTGATCGATCACTAATTTTATGTCGTAGTTCTCATAGTTGGAATGTTTCGTTATAATATTTTTAATGAAACTAGGGAGCTTTTTACCCACCATAACACTTCATCATCAACAACCCACCTTATACCCTTTTTATTTTGGAGGAGAGGGGTTGGACAATTTGCCTTCTACTTTTGCTTTCTAAAGACCCAAATCCTTAAAATAAAGCTAGCCTAGCATTTATGTCATGTCCATATCAAAAATGAGACAAGAGTGAGTATAGTTTACAATAATTCTTCAGAATATATAAAGTGATTATAGATAGCCTTTTCGATGGAGGAATCTGTGGCAAATTATATACTATTTTAATTTTTGATTTATATCGAAGGTTTAGTATATTCCTATGTGAACATGTTATAAGTGTTGTAGGAAAATAAGTGGTAACAGAGACAGACACCAACCTGAAGTATGCAGAACTAAGTGTTATATAAAACTAAATGCTTCACGAATAAAGTACCATACAAATACAGTGAAGGCTACCTCTTAAATTTGTGAAAGCTATCACTACATTCCATATGGGTCAACCGTAGAGTCCTAGATGGTTACCTTTAGAATCCCACATCGCCAGTGAAATATTAATGTATTATTATGCCTCCCTGGAAATAATGTCAAATCCTAAACTGTCTCTAAAATCCAAAGAGGATACCTCTAGAATCGCAGATGGCTATCTCTAGAATCCCACTTTACCAGTGAAGTGATAATATGTTATTGTGCCCTTCAAACAAAAACGTTAAATCCTAAAAAGAAGAGAATATAATACTCCTAAATTCCTAATTCAAATCTTTTCATATCAATACGGGACAAAAATCAGTGTGATTTATAATGATTCTCATATATACATAAATTAAGTCTTTTTATGAAAAAATCTGTGTCTATAAATTATTTTAATTTTTATTATTCCGCCAAAGACTCCACGCATTTATGGTTCCTCAACAAATTTGCAAACCATGCATTCAGTCTAAAATCAGAATAAACAAGCAAAATCAAAACAAATTTGAACTAAAACGAAAGGGAAGAGATCAATACGGGTCAATGAGGACCAAATCGACATCGAATTGCAAAGTCTTGGAGAGGAGAGCGCCGGCGACTCCTCCGCCAACGACCACCACCCTCGGAGCTCTTCTCTCCTCCATCTCGCAGGGATATTTTGGGAATTTTCTTTTCTATAGGGAGGAGAAGTACAAAAAAGTAGCAGAGCTTATAAAAACGAAAACGAAAACGAATCGTGTTTGTTCAGAGCAGAGGAAACCGCGATTTTTATATTTGACGTGGGCACGGACGGCGTAAATGAGAGCCGTCTGATTCAGATCGAACGGTTTGACTTGCAAGCGAGGTCTAGAGCTGCGGTTTTGTTCGTTCATTTTCCCACACCACTTGTTGTGGGTTGGACTTGGACCTTTCCTCACGGGTGTTTCTAGAATAATGAATCGATTAAAGGTCTCCTTTGGTCCTTTTTTTATTTTTTAGGAAATGAAGTTATTTCCAAATTTTCCATAATATAATTTCATACTGTTGTGTAGGTCTGTGTTCAGACTGTTATGCAAGAAGTATTTTATGGGCTCGAGATTCCAACTCATAGTCGATAGGAGGAAAATAGAAAGGGTAATTGAAATTTTAACGTTTAGAAATAAAACAGCGAAAAAGAAGAAAGATCAATAAGTAGGTTTTAGCTCCAATTAAGTATAAAAACACGTATAGAATTACATGGACACTACAAGTGGTTCTTTTTGTTTGAACAATTTTAGCTCCCAGAAAGAATGTCTTTGGGTTAATTTTTATTTACAAGGTTTAATCAACTTTATCGGATCCCTGCGACAAACAACCCATTCACCGATGCCTATTGCCCTTACTGTGAATTTGATATCGCGATGAGTCCATTTTGCGCTCCATCGATCATCATTGAGTAGCCATTCTTGGTTCAAATCAATCTGAAGCATAAAACCTTCGGCCCTATATCGTAACACCTCACCCTCTCCCGACTTCAATACCAACACCATCACAACTTGCCACCGATGTTGCCTCCATCATTCACAAGCATAAGCTACGCGATGCCGACAACACCGCTAACGTTTAAATTTGACTGGCATATGTCATTCGCTAACGTCTTACGCTTGCAGCCTAAAAAACAAGGATTTTGTATAATTGGATGTGGTGTGGCTATCCACGATAACCACCACAGTCGCCAGCCTTCATCTTCCTCCGGTGAAACTGGAAAAAGAATTTTCTCATTTGTCATAAAACTAAACATTCTACTTACAGACTTACGGCCTGGGTCGCTATTCATGGAGTTCCCCTCCATCATTGGAATCGTATTAATATTGGAAAATTGCTAGCAAATTTTGTTTATTTAATTGATATCAGTGAACAAACTAGCAAGAGATTAAGTATGGATTATGTTAGGGCTTTTGTGGGATGTGAGAACTTATCGGTGATTCCCCGACAGTTCCAGGCAGTCTTCGGCGATCAAGTTTGTGACATCAGGATATAGATCACCTGCAAAACCGAATCTCTGGCATCTCTTTCATCAGAGATCATGGCTCCAACGTCCACAGTACCTACTCCGGTTTCGGTGGGAGAGGGAACGACATCCGGTTCAGCCAGGATCGGATTTCCCGAATGGCCGAAGCACGGTGCCGTTTTCCTCTCCGCCGGTCCCCGGAGGAGTTACACCTGGAGAAGGAGCAGTGACCAGTAAGGATCCAACAGTCAAAAGAAGTTACCTGTCACTAGCAGTACGGGGGGGCAGAAGGACACAATAGGACCAGAGCTCAATGAAGAAAGAGAAAAGAAATACAGTCCAATTTTGGGGAAAGCCAACTCAACATATTTGATAGGGAGAGTGGGATTGGTAGATCTAAAACGGGAAGAAGAACTACCCTCTTTTCCCCCGTTGAAAATATCTTTCCCAAAACTGGTCGAACAAGAAGGGATAAGCATACCTGTTGGGCAAGAAAACCCATCAGAGGTTCAGACCTACCCCATTGACCAGCAGGGTTCCAACCTCAGGTTCATATGTAGGGACGAAAAGGGGCAATTGATTCTTGATCTTTCGCAGTGGGACAGAGCGGAAGACATCCATGGAGAAGGAAGAGGAAATGAGACGAGCAGCGCAGAAGGCGAACCGAATGAGGCAGCTGAAGTTAGGGGAAAGGGAAAGAGCAAGTTAATGTTCACTTCACCCAACAACCCCTCCTCGTGTGGAGCACCATCCGCCCAACCAGCTCTCCACCCAACCCCATCCGCCCCTGGTTTTAATCAAATACCGAGGGTTGATTTGGGGGTTAGGGGTTTTGCGTCGGATAGGGAGAAGGAGGGTACGGGTTTGGAGGAATTTTCAGACCCGACCAATTTAGCTATCCCAGTGGCAGAAGCCCGCTTAAACCCACACTCATCTACACCCAAGACTCAAGTTGAAGTTGGCCCAGGAAAAAATAAGTTGGATTTTATGGCCTTATTTTCTAATCTAAGGAATTTTGACAAAGATTTTGCTCGTGATACTATAGTAAAATTACTGGAAAATGTCATGCGAGGAGAGCAGAGCAAAGGCACAATAAGGCTACGTAGAAAACAGACCTCCCGTCTACCAAAGCGTATTCGGGATAAAAACAAACTCTTCACAAATTCTGCAGGTATTATCCCTCAATTAGTAGATCAAGCCCTAGAGGATGTACCACAAGATACCCAGAATACCCCTACAAAGATGCCGGAAGAGACTGTGGAGCTTACCACTAAGGAAACAGATATTGTTCAGGACAAACAATTGATGGCACCAATAGAGGAAATGGAGGAACCAGTGATCAGGCAGTCTCTTCCTGCCATTACTCCCTCTAGAGGGAGCAGGAGACTAAAGTTGCAGATGCAGCATCACGATGTAAGGCTCTCATCACTTCACAACAGGTACTACTCGACTTAATATTCTGAATTTAATTTCAGATGATTTATTATTGTCTTTAGCACAAACTTGTGATATTAATATGGGGGTAACTGACACTAAACATAAACACAATTTATCTCAATTAAGAGTTTTAGAAGCCAGTGAAGGGGAGAAGTCCCCTAGGAGGTTGGATTAAATCCATCTCCTATATTGTGGAGAGGTAATTAGAATTTGATTTATGAATTGTTTGTTTTGGAATATCCGTGGGTTGGGTAACCTATCTAAACGACATATAGTGGCGGAGGTTATCCGCACCAATAAACTTGATATAGTTTGCCTTGAGGAGACAAAACTCACAAACCCGAACCAAGTAGATCTTTGGGTCCAAATGATTAATTTTCGTTTACAGTTAAAAACTCTCGGGGGGCTTTGGGTGGAATCATCATCGGAGTGAGTAACAGATTTCTTATTTTAGATGTTTGTGAGGGAGAGTTTTCCCTCTCCGTCAAAGTGGAGATTATCCGATGGCTGGATCCAATCAGTCACAGCAGTATATGGTCCCAACGATACACAATTGCGTCCTAGTTTTTGGGATGAGATTAGGAGTATGAAAGATAAATGGGATAATCCGTGGATCATAGGGGGAGATTTGAACATCACCAGATACGCCCATGAGAGAAAGGGGATCAATCGTAACCCCCGAGATCAGGCAGCTTTTAATCAAGTCATTGTCCAACTTGGCCTCATCGATTTGCCTCTTGACAGTCGTCTTTTCACTTGTCGGATATGAGAGAAGATCCTAACTTAGTAAGATTAGATAGAGTTCTAATTTGTGATAGATGGGATAACAAGTTTCCATTAACAGAACTCAAACCACTTCAGAGATCAATATCCGACCACATGCCAATCTGTTTAGACTCGAGAGAGGAGATAAAAGTGATGCGAAGATTTCGATTCGAAAAATGGTGGCTGGAACACATGGAGATACACAACCTAATTAAGGAAAGCTGGGCTCAACCGACTTCAGCAGTGGATACTACCAGTAACATCTGCATAAAATTGAGACGTCTTCGAAGATTACTATGGAGATGGGAATATAGGTATCGACTCCAATCGAGGGAACACAAAGAGGAGATTTTAGGTCAAATGGAGTTGCTAGAAATACAGGAAGAGGTGAGACAACTAAATATGGAGAAGAATTCTACGTTACTGGGGTTGAGAAGGTTTTTGGAAGAGATATACAGAAAGGAGGAAATAATGTGGAAACAGTGGGCCTGTTGTAAATGGCTGAAAGAGGGAGACGCCAACACTGCTTTTTTCCACAAATATACTTCTATGAGATTTAAAAGTAATAAAATACAATATCTCAGGACAGATAGAGGCGATATACAGGGCCCGCAGATGCAAGAACATGCCTATCGCCACTTTAAGCAACTGCTAGGAAGCAAACACCCATTCAGACTTCAAATGAAAGAGGGTGTTTGGAACGCCACCCCAAACTTAGTAGAGTTAGAGGAAGAATTTCGAGATGAGGAAATTAAGCAGGCTATTTGGGATTTGGGCCCCGACAAGGCACCCGGTCCGGATGGATTCTCTCTATTCTTCTATAGGACTTTCTGGCATAAGGTTACAGAAGAAGTAAAGCGGATGCTTGATGAGGTCTATACGGGCGAGGAAAGACTTGATAGGATCAATTACTCGTGGATTACATTGATCCATAAGAAGAAACAGGCAGACAACATTGGGGATTATAGGCCAATTGCTTTATTAAATAGTACTATCAAAATCATTTCCAAGCTGTTAGCTAACCGTATTGTAGAAAAACTCCAGGTGATGATAGAAGATTATCAGACATGATTTCTAGCAGGCAGAAATATTTTGGAAGGAGTTGCGACCGCATATAAGGTCATCCACTATTGCAGAAAACTCAAGTTGGGGGGTTTCCAACTCAAATTGGATTTTGAAAAAGCCTATGATATGGTAGATTGGAACTGTCTACTGGAAATTTTACGAATGCATGGATTTGGGGTGAGATGGATCTCCTGGATTGAAAAATGGTTTTACTCCGCCAAAACACAGATTATAGTTAATGGAGAAGTAGGCAAAGAGATATTATTGAGACGTGGTCTTCGTCAGGGTGATCCTCTATCGCCTCTACTTTTTGTTCTAGTGGCGGACAGTTTAAATGTAATGTGTAGAAAGATGGCAAGAGCAGGTTTGATACACGGCCTTACTGGGGCTCCCTCTATTCCCATCACTAACCTTCAATATGTCGATGATACACTTATATTTGGAGAAGACAGCATTAGGGAGGCCATATATATCAAATGGTTGTTGTGTTGTTTTCAAGCCTAGTCAGATCTTCGAATTAACTTCTCCAAGAGTGCTCTCATTAATTTGGGAACTAAAACTCTCTCACATGCTTTTATATTAGATATTCTTGGTTGTGTAGAGGAGTTCCCGATTAAATATTTAGGCATTCCAATTAAGCCAGGAAAGTTTTCTAAGTAAGATTGGAGCTCTTTACTTGATACCTTTGAAAAGAGATTGGAAGGATGGAGAAGTAATTTGCTCTTCTTGGGTAGAAGGGTGGTGTTACTTAATTCGGTACTAACCACATTACCCTTGTATTATATGTCCTTTTTCCAACTGTTGGGTTGGGTGAGAAATAGAATAAACAATATAAGGAAGAACTTTCTGTGGAATTGTGCTTCCCATACTAAGAAATATCATTGGATTTCATGGGAACAAATTTGTAGACCTAAAAAGGCTGGAGGACTTGGTGTACTGGTTTAAAATTTTTTAATTTATTATTAATGGTAAAGTGGTGGTGACACTTAATATCTCGTCCACATGGCTCTTTTCAAAAACTGATGACAACAAAATACTGTCCTAGAGAGACTACATGGCTCACAAATGTCAGAAGGTCATGCAATACATCTAGATTCTGGAAGGGTATTATGATATCACGAATTATTGCCTGGCCAAGCTTGGAGTTTAAACTGGGTAATGGGTACAATATAGCATTTCGGCATGACAGGTGGTGCTCTCAGATTTCTCTAAAACTGTTATCCCCGAAAGCTTATATACTTTCTCGGAAAAAAGGGGCCAGGGTTTGTAGGTTGTGGGGTCGAGCTAGGTGGTGCCTGAATTTTCGCCATCCATTTTCTGTAACTGAAAAACTCCAATATCGAGAGTTGCGGTCCCTCCTTAGTAACTTCATGCCTAGCCTGATGGCTGAAGATCAACCCCAATGGAGATGGAGCAAACATGGGATCTTTTCAGTCAAATGCACAAATAATCATTTTATGGATAGTGGCATTGTCCTGAATGACTCCACTTGGATTTGGAAGACTGTTTGTCCACCCAAAATTAGGGTGTTTCTCTGGTTGGCTGTTAAAAAAGCCTTGCTCACCTGGTCAGCCTTACAGAAAAGAGGTTAGGTTGGGCTAAACTTTTGTGTTTTATGTAATAAGGATGGAAAGTCCACCCATCATCTTCTGTTGAATTGTTTTTTTACCCGTGAACTGTGGTTGAACTGTGCCAGCAAGTTTGGAATCAGTATCAACACAGGGGTATGCACTAGCTTCGAGGACAAATTATGTGTTAGGGATAAGAAATCACATTTGGCTAGAACCCTAGTAGCAGCATTATGTTGGAATGTATGGAGTGAAAGAAATAGTAGAATCTTTAATTCTACTGCACGCCCATTACACACATGTATACGCGCGATTATTCATGATATCTTTTTTTGGGCAGATATACCTTCGGATGAGGAGTGGGTTCAGTTCTCAGATGAGACATCTGGGGAAGACGACAGCGATAATCCTCCATCTCCGACCTAGACTTGATAGACGGCTTTTGGGGATCTTATGGTGACCTTTGGCTGCTTTTGGTGGACTTTTTGAAGATCGTGTGATAATTTTATTATACTTTTTAGACTTCCTTATTGTCATTTGAAAATTTATTTGTACTCTTCGTCCACTTTCTTCTAGCTAAGTTTGTTGTTTTCTTTTATGTATTTTTTACTTTATTTAAACGTTTTTATTGTAGTTCTATTACCTGCTTGTTAATAGAACGCGGAGGGCTTCCACCCGCCGTCTTTGCTCAAAAAAAAATAATAAATAATAATAATAATAAAAAGGGTTAATTACACTCAGACCCCCTGTAGTATGGGTCATGTAACACTTAGACCCCCTGAAGTTTAAAACTCTCACTTAGACCCCCTAGACCAGGGGTCTGAATGTAATTAAAACAAGGTGATTTAGATACTTCAGGAGGTCTAAGTGAGAGTTTTAAACTTCAGGGGGTCTAAGTGTTATATGTCCTATACTACAGGGGGTCTGAGTGTAATTAACCCTAATAAAAACTCTACTTAGGCAATCATTTAGCACCAAATATCATAGACCCAACAAGTATTCAATACCTCCCGCTAGGCTGTATCGCAACTCAGCCCACCGTACTCACTTACGAGTTTAAGCATCCCCACATGAGCTCAGCATCCATGTCGTTGTTGCGTCTCATTAACTGAGCTCTGTTGGCTGATCTCCTCTTGCATTGTAGTCTGCATTTGCATATTTTGGTCTGCAGGCAGCACATCTGTCTCTTTTTCCTTTCTATCTCACTACCTTCCTATACGATTAGTCCACAACATCAAACAACTCCTCTAGGACTACAGTTCTCCTTGATTTTGGCTGCTATATCATACTGGCCCTTGAGCTCCAAATGAGCTTGCTATGACAACAGCCCTATATTATCAGATTCACTAACTCCACCTGAGCTCTTGGGACTCCACTTGAGCTCCCTGACCCTCGCTTGAGCTAGGCAAAATGGCAAAACATCCAAAAACGCCCAAATCTCAATTGAAATAGCTAATTTTAATTCAATTCAAAAACCAACGAACTATTCCTCTCAGATCCGGCTAAGATTTGGACAGACATGGCCACTTGCAAGCCATGACTAGAGCATGATTCTTTTTCTCATTGTCGGCCAAAATCCAACCACATCTCATAATCTGCCTTTAAAGGATATGAAACGTGATGCTACAGTTGTCTTTATTCCTGAAAAAAAAAATCTATTTCTGAAGGATATGAAACGCGATGTTAGTTAGAACTTGCACATCTATGAAGCAATTATTTTAGCTTAGCAGGTAAAACTTCACGCTATACAGTACATCCATATGTCTTGGGTTTGAAACTTGCTAGATAACCTAGATCCTCTGATTTCTATTTATTTACTTTTTGTTATTTTTTTCTTGCTTGAGACACAAGGAGCAATTCTAACAACTACTACCAATATTACAACAAGAGTGGAGCCCACTAAAAATAGGTATTAAGGTTCTAATATTGGATTAACTAAGATGATTGGCTCTAATCTTGACCAATTCTTCTCTCTCTCTTCCCCTTACAAATTGGCATTTAATTCGTTTTGAATGAGAGGACTGTTTTCATAGCTAATCCGCATGTCGCTCTCCACCTTTCTTTCTCTTGCCGGCATCTATCTAATCCTGAGGCCAACGACAAAAGTTCACCCAAAAAAGGAAACAAAAAAGAAAAAGAAAAATCAACAGCATACACCAAAAAAGAAGGAAATAGAAACAAACCACCTCTTTCCCTTTCTCCATTCTATCACCAACGCCCAAGTTCTATTCTCATCACATTTTCGAAGCATAATCCTTTCTTGACTTGCACCAGATCTCGATAGATTGCAAGCTTTCCAAAGGTATTGCCAAATGTTTCCTCTTTTTTTTTTTTTTTTTTTTGTTTTATCTCTTCTTGTATGTATTGTGTTTATGAATCTTAAATCTTAACAATTTCCATCTAAAGTAAATTGGTCTTCTTCCCTTGTTGCATTCCTTCAATTTAATTGACATAATTATACAAAATTACCATGTTAAGATTGATTTGATGTCAAGATTTTCGTAGGTATTGTATTGTCAACAGTTCTTGATATTAATAAACCTAGATTATGATTCAAATTGTGGAAGAAATGCGAATTAACTGGAATTATACATTTATTTGTGAATAACTTGCTATGATATGAGACTCTTATGCAACATAATGTCATCTAATATGCAATGTTTCTTCTAATGGAACCTATGGTTTTCCTTTTTCTTTCATTTTTTGTAAGAGAAGCTTAATTAGGAGGTCACATTCTCCCCCATTTTTATTAGCACAATCAATGTAGAAGCTAATTAACTTTAATTAAACTAGATTAACACCTAATGAGAGTCTTTCAACTTAATTTCCCCTGCCAGCAACTCCACTCATGGCTACATCAAAACCAAGCTCTCTGAAAGAGAAGAGCACCTCTCCCTCCTCAATCCCAGCCCCCTCCACCGGCCGGCGAAGCCCTCGACCTCCCGGCTCTCCCGACAGCCGCCTGCCCACGAGGGCCACGACCTCCGACAAGCCAGCCCATCTCAAACCAAAACCAACCCCATCAACCAGCACTAGTAAACTCACCAAGCCATCCTCTAGTAATGCAACTCATTCACCCCCTTCCACCGCCGGGAAACGCCAGCCCGTGGCGAGAAAACCGATAGAGAAGCAGCCCCTGTCGGCTCCCCGCAAGCCGATCGAGAGAACGCTGTCGACACCTACGACAGTCAGAGAGAGATCACTCAAGCCTGCGTCTGCTTCCCCAGTGCCCAGGCCTTACTTGTCATCAAGTACGAGCCTTGTTCCTCAAGGTAAAGGTCCAAAGCCTGCCAGGGGAACGAAAACAGGATCCTTAACGAGGTCGAAGAGCCTTGATAAGAGAATAGCAGCCGCAGTATCCAATGCAGTCGCGGACACCAGCTCCGCTTCGGACTCTGAAGCGTCCATGATCAAGAAACCCGAGCTTGAAGCCCATGTCGACGAATTGCCCAAGGCAGAAGAGGAGGAAGCACACATGCATGAGCTTGAGCAAGTAGAGTCCCCTGGGGCAGCCAGCAATATTGCACAACAAGAAGCTGCTGCTGATAATGCTGATGATATTGTTCCTGAACAAGTCGAAGAAACACAGTCGCAGACGCTCGCCACAGAAAATGAAGAGGAAGCAGTAATAGCCCAAGAGGAGGAGGAGGAGGAGGAGTCCAAGCAGGAGGTGATCAAGGAAGAGACAATGCTGATGGATGAGAGCCCTAAAGATGCTGCGGCCGAGCCGGCCATGCAGGAGGCTCCGGCGGTCAAGCCCACTGCCCCGAGGGCTGAGGCCGTGGGTAGGGCGAAGCAGACGGCACAGAGGAACAATGATGTGATTGAGGAGGCCAAGAGCAAGTTCTTGGAGAAGAGAAAGAACAAGGTGCTGGCATTGGTAGGGGCATTTGAGACCGTCATGGCACTGCAGGAGCCTGAGACTGGTCATGAAAGTCAGCAGCCAAAGAAAGGCAAGGAGACTGAGGCGAGTAGCACTGCAAGCGAGGTCAAGGAGTCAACTCATGAGACAAAGGAGTCAACCGAGCCAGCAGAGCCCGCTGGGTCAACTGTTCCGGGCAAGCCAATTGAGGTTACCAAGTCAACTGAGCCAAAAATAGAGTCAACGGAGTCGACAGAGGAGTGATTTTTTTTTTTTTTTTTTTTTTTTTTTTTTTTTTTAATGTGTTTTGGCTAATTGGGTGGCGGAGTGACTGATTGGTTGTTTTATGTAATTGGGTATTAAATTTGTTCTTCGATTTTTATCACAATGGTTGGCAAAATGCTGTGTTTTTTCGTCAACTTGGTGGTACCGTGCAATTAATTGACCGGGATTCGCAAACAAGAGGTCAGCAGTTATTTTTATTGCTCATCTATTTACTCCTATCACAAACTCTTAGGCTGTACTTGGATATCAATGACACAGTATTTTAGGGTATTTTTGAAGTGTATATTTTGTGTTGTTTTAGTGATATGTATTTTGGGGTGTTTTTATCATAGGTTTTGGGGTGTTTAAATATTTGCTTACGAGTTTAGTTTTTCATGGTTACAAAAATATATAAAAAATAAAAATGCCTTTCTACACAAATTATGTTTAAATTAATATAATTTTATAAAACAAAATGTCGTACTTTTATAGTGGTAATACATCTCATTATATTATCACTTGCTTCTCATTCCGCAATCGAATTAATTTTTTCCCTCAATATAGAAAAACTACCCTTCAGAATATTACTAAGTTTATTAGAGATTTGTATCATAACTTTTTGAAATTTTGATTGAAAAATTAAATAAATAAATATGCTAATTGAAGTATTTAATAGAAAAAATAAAAATAGAAAGGTAAGATTCTAAACTTTCTGTTTAAGTAAAATAAAAGACGTTTTTTTATTTTTTTTTGCACAAATAAATAGCAACTCCCTTTGAAAGATAAGGCAATGTGAAAAGAAGTGGAAAGATAAAGTCACGGGAGATGTTCGGATAGGAGGCAACGTGAAAAGAAGTGAAAAGATAAGGTCATGGGAGAAGTTCGGATAGAAGACAACGTGAAAAAAAAAATTGAGAAAAGAAAAGGATGCAGAAGACAATTGGAACAAGAATAGTTTTGGATAAAAATTATAAATACTCCAAAACACCCCGATTAGGAGTCTTCTAAAAAGCACTTCAAAATACTTATCCAAGTATTTTGGAGTGTTAACCCTTATCCAAAAACTCACAAATAAGAATTTTTTAAAATACCTTATAATTCATCACTTCAAAACATCCTAAAACACTCTATAACTAATCTACCAAGCATAATATTAAGAGGCTTCTAGCGTTATAAGAATTTGGGACAAAATGAGTTGGTTGAACAGTGGATTACCTTTTTTATTATAATGAATACAAATTTGCTCTGCGTCCTGATAAGGAAGAGAAATGGACGAGTTCTCCTGCTCCCTATTTGTAGGATTCATAATGCTACTTTTTCTCTCATAACTCAAATTGTATATCAAGAAAAACTAAAACAATCCACCGCTTTAAGCTTTTTTTGGGAATCAAATCCGAATGCAAGGATGGTTTCAAATGATCTCGATAGATGTATGGATTGTATTAAAATACAAAATAATTTTCCTTTACTCTTACCCCAACTTCAGAGTTTTGGTGCAGTAGAAAAGATTTTCAATGGTATCAGAGCAATTCAGGTTTAATTCATGTCGGGATTTCCTGTCCAAAATAGGCCTTCAACTTGCTGTGACTTGTTAAAGTCCAGGTTTCTTTCCAAAATGAACATTTAACCTGCGGGGGCTGCGTAAATCTCAGATTTCTGTTCAAAATGGGTTTTCAACCTGCAGGGACATGTTAAAGTCTAGATTTCTGTTCAAAATGGACCTTCAACCTACGGGGGCTGCGTAAAGCTCAGATTTCTGTCGAAAATGGGTTTTCAACATGCGGAAGTATGTTACAATACAAAATAATTTCTCTCAACTCTCACCATAATTTCGAAGTTTTGATACAGTAAAAGGGACTTTTAACCAACTGTGTAGTTGATTTGGTAACCTGACCTCCCCAAACTTATGCTAAGCCATGTAATTACAATGAATTTTCTTTCTCAAATGTGGGCGAGCAGGTGATGCAGAAAGCAATATATTCGGTAGGAGAAGACAATAAAATAAGTGGTATAAAATATGATAGATGATACAAATCTTCGAGAATGTTGCATCACAACAAAGTGGTACGGGCGCTAAAGATTGTTGTCTAAATTGTGTTGTAATTCTTCTTTCTTTCTTTTTTTTTTTTTTTTTTTCCTCAGATAAGAGATTGTTTTCAGATTTAAATATGAGACCCCTCCTAACTTCTGGGCATTACCCTGACATCTAAGCCACATAGACGGGAAATTCTAAGACCACATTTGACTTAGTGAGCACCATTTTCTCCTATGTTGAAAATCACTTTTCTACAGGAGATGGTGCTCACCAAGTAAAATGTGGTGATTTAGAATTTT
Source organism: Dracaena cambodiana (assembly GCA_036321105.1). Taxonomy (NCBI): domain Eukaryota; kingdom Viridiplantae; phylum Streptophyta; class Magnoliopsida; order Asparagales; family Asparagaceae; genus Dracaena; species Dracaena cambodiana. The sequence continues at coordinate 33,293,168 of JAYEPQ010000008.1, forward strand.
CCCACATAGACGGAATAGACTGTGAATAGGGTTTAAAAACACCATGTGAGGACTCTAACTATGTACGGACATGTAATAGTGTTTATACTGTTTTTGGCACGCCTAGTGTTCGATGAATTACAAGAAGAAATTGAAAAGTAAAAAGTAACTTTCTAAATGAAAGTAAAAGAATAGAATTCTTCTCATGTTCGTTTATTAATTTTAGAAAAATAAAATTGTATTAGGAAGTTGATGTAATATTATTTAATTAAATAAATAAAACAATAATTATATTATTTTATTAATTTTTATGTATAAAAATATAATTTTTAATGTTAATTATGACATGCAAATAAAAAAATTTACTTTTTTGCCTTGATCATCTACTTCTTAGAGCTCTTTCAAACCAAAAGTATGAGAAAGAAAAATTTGGAAGTAAAATATCACATTACCATTTAAAAAGTAACTTCCTACAGTCCCAAACATCTAGTTAAGGGTGTTTGCTCAAAAATTGGATTTCTCCTTCCATTGCAAAATTATTTGATAACAAAAGAAAATCGAGAATTACAAAAAAAGATTGAGTAATAACAAGAACGGGAATATTAATTTATTCCCTTTTTGATGTGGGTTCGGGTGGCGATAGAGTCTTGTTGGTGCACTCCGTTGACCGTCTGACCGGGAAGGGGATGACTCTGCTCCACTCCTTGATTTCACGAGCTCGCCCAAAATCATCCAAAAGTTCTTTCTCTGGACTCAATTCCTGTCTTTTATAGACCGAATCAGCTCAAAATCCGGCTCGAATCCTTCCTGAAAAATCGGATCACGAGATATCAGTCAAATAAATAACGGAAACAGGCAGAAAACAACCCGCAGGTTAGCACCTGCGGGATCGCTCCCGCGGGTGCCCACCCGCGGGATCGCTCCCAGGGGAGGCACCCGCGGGAGATCTCCCGCGGGTGCTCACCCGCGGGAGCCCGGGTGGAACTCCCGCGGGTGCTGGGCACCCGCAGGGTTCCTCCCGCGGGTGGATTTCTCCCGCGGGTGGGCACCGCGGGAGGAACTCCCGCGGGTGCTGGGCACACGCTATTTTCATTTTTTTAATTATTATTATTATTATTTTATTTATTTATTTTAATTATTATATATATATATATATATTTAGTATTTACATAACCCCCTCCAAAGTTTTCGAAGTTCTTTATTGAGCCGTACAGAATTTCGAAACACTTTAGATTCTTTGATTTTGACTATCAGACCTTTTAAAGGATTTGGTAGATAGATGTAATTATTAACATATTTTGCGGAATACGAGCAGAGATACGACGTTAACATATTTATTCAATTATTCAATAACAAGCAGAGGTATGATTTTAACGTGCTCATTTGAAGTCAAGCAGAGGTATTATGTTAACGTGCTCATTAGAGTCATAACCGTTCAGTGACATCTAGTATGACGGATTAGGGAAAGACAGAGGTGACATTAAACATGTCTTGGAACTCAACCTATTCAGAGGATCTGGTCGTGATAGGAACAAGCTGACTAAACAGAGATAACGGTTAACGTATTTAGCCTTAGAATCGACTATCAAAGGTAACTGTTAACTTGATATGGAGATGATTTTCGTCAGAGGTAATTTTTAACTTAACGATATCAAAAACAAGTTCATCAGAAGCTGTAATATCGGACTTGATGAAGTATGAGTTTTCTTTTCTGTCAAAGATGAAAGCTTAACATGACAGGAGATTTAATCGGATTCTATCTCATTTGATTTTGAATTATGATGTCAGATGTATGATTTTAACTTGACAAATATTTTGGAGTGTCACTTCCTCTGCTGGAGAAAAATGACGAGAAAAGTTTTGTTGTCAGAGATGAAATCTTAACGTGATAAGAGATTTATCTGATTAGGGTTTTTAGCAAACCCCCAGTTATCAACGGATTTGATTAGTTTTTACCAACTACCGTTTGAGTCGGGCTAGCCATGCTATTCCTCTCAGCATGGTGAGTTGTCGAGAGTTTTGTTTGGGTTTAAATACCAAACTTTTCCTCTTCCCTTTGCCTTAGCAGTTTATGGCAGTGATGTATCCTTATATTCGGATAAGAATACTGTTGTGACAGATTTGTCATGGGATTTTTAGCAAACCCCCAACTATTAGCAGATTTGATTAGTCTTTACCAACTACTGTTTGAGTTAGGCTAGTCATACTATTCCCCTCAGCATGGTGAGTTGTCGAGGATTTTGTTTGGGCTTAAATGCCAAACTTTTTCTCTTCCCTTTACCTTAGCGGACGTTGGTCAATTCATACTTTTACCCCCAACATGAAGGGGTTGATGAGAAACTGGTTCTCTTCCCATTGCCTTGACGGTATTGGGTAGTTCATACTTTTGTACCCCCAGCATGGTGGGGTTGGTGAGAAATTTATTCTCTTCCCATCGCCTTGACGGCGTTGGGTGGTTCATGCTTTTTTACCCCCAGCATGGTGGGGTTGACGAGAAATTTATTCTCTCCCCGTTACCTTGTCGGCGTTGGATAATTCATACTTTTTACCCCCAGTATGATGGGGTTGGCGAGAAGCTGGTTCTCTTCCCTTTGCCTTGACGGCATTGGATAATTCATTTTTTATTTTATTTTATTTTATTTTATTTTATATATATATACATATATATTCATCATTCATTTTTTTTGCAGGTTATGGGGGTTTAAATTAACCGCCCTGAGCTCGTCTTTGGAATTATTGTGAGTCCAAGTGGTACCTTTAGACCACCCACATTAAATATGTTCGAGTTAGCTCTAACTCCTTTTTTGTTCAGTTTTGAGCTGAACTGCTCCAACGTCAAACAACGCTTGAATTTTATCTTTTAAAATAAAATATTTTTTTATGGGGTGACCTACAATCCGATGGTACAGACAGGAATTCGGATCATTAGTCTTCCCAACTTTTTCAGGCCTCTTGCTCTCTGGCAACTTGAGCATCTTGCGCTTGCTGAGCAGATTGAACATAGTGGCAGTATGCCCATTCTTAAACGAATACTGCTTTTGAAGCTTGGGTGATTTTTCTGTGTTGCTCATAGTTGGTCATACTTTCTGTTTCGGTGTGCTTTCTACCGCCATTGCCATTATATCTTTCCCTTTGGAATGGGAAAAATGGAATGGAGCTTCATTTGTACTGCCTCCGGTTGTAGACTGCTCGAGGCGTCGAAATATATCTTCGGCCTGTTCACCCTACTTAAGCAGATCTTTCCATGATTTGGCTTCAATCGAGCCCATCTTATCTAGAACGTCGGTTAACAAATTGTGCCTGCAAGTTTCCACCAGAGTGTCCTGCGTCATGCCATGTGGGCATCGAACAGAAAGTTCTCGGAATCGCTCGATATAAGCTTTGACCGTCTCGCCTTCCTCTTGCTTTGCCGCTAGTAAAGATAGTATAGAGACTTCAGTATCATCTTCAAAGAATCAGGCTAAGAACTCACGTTCTATATCAGCCCATGATTTAATTGTTCCCTGGGGTAGCTGTATGAACCAGGTAAATGCGGCCCCCGTAAAGTGCTCGCAAATATCTTAGTCATAGTCGGATCATTCCCCATGAAGTGTCCTGTCTGCAACAGGAAGTAGAAGATGTGCTGTTGCGGCGAACCTCTACCATCGAATGATTGAAGGTTCAACGGTTTATATTTTACAGGATAAGATACGGTCTCCCATTCTATGGGATAGGGACGGACAGCCCCCACCTCTTGCAGTTTTTTGCGATGAAGGAGAGCTTGTAGTTGGTTCTCCATCTTCTCTATCTTCTCTACGTGAGGGTTGATGATAACCTTCACTTTCTCCTCCTTTCTTGGATGAGGAGGAATTTCTTCTTTCTCATCCTCGCTGTCTTCATTTATTTGGACAGGTCGTTTTCCTTCCTGCCGATCAGAAATGGACGACAATGATTGGTTCTTTCTAGTTTGAGCTAACAACTCAATTAAAAGTTATTTCATTTCTTTTATGGTCTCCTCTTACTGTTCGAGACGTTTTTCTTGTCTCTCAAGCCTTTCAGAGACTTCTTCTAGGCACATGCCCTCTTGTTCAATAGAAACTTTTTTTGACCCTGAAGTGATTTCCTTATCTGAAGGGTTGTTTCGGACCATCTTTTTGCCTTTATTAACCATATGCGATGAGGCAGCAGGCAGATTGATTTCCGAGCACACCTTTTTCACCGTTCGTATTCTTTTAGGTTTGGTGATCCGCTCAAAAACTGATCGTTTTGAGTTGCATTTGCAGCTTGACAGAACAGTTGAGATCAACTGTTCGCATTGGCAGTGAGGAATATTTTGTGAGGAGTTCTTCCAATTGAGATACTCTCTTAAGTCTTGAGGTACCTTCTCATCTCTATTTGCATCTCGACGCCTTTTGTGTCGTAAATTCGGTTCATAATACTAGAGAGTTTGCAATATTTCAGGGCTGAGTTCTTTTCCGGCATCAAATTGTTCTCCAACCCTTCTGCGGATTCTTCTGGAGTGCACACTGACCTGAGTAGTTGTGTAGGCCCCGTGCGTCTCTGATAGATAGATTAAAATATTTGGTGTATGTTGCGTGCTCACCACAGGCGTGCTCAAAGAGACATGAGAGTCGTGTTCATTGAGCGTAACCCATCGTTGCTTCCGCGAAGTGGAATCTACGGGGTGCAACCCGCGGTTGCATCTGCGGGATGCAACCCGTGGTTGCAACTGCGGGTTTGCACCCGTGGGTTTGTTCCTGCGGGGTGCAACCCGCGGTTGCACCTGCGCTCACCCGCGGTTGCAAGCCGTGGGTGGCAACCCACGGTTGCAAGCCGCGGGTTTGCACCCGCGGTTGCAAGCGGCGGGTGGCAACCCGCGGTTGCAAGCCGCGGGTTTGCACCCGTGGGGTTGCTTCCGCGGGATACAACCCGTGGTTGCATCCGTGGGTTTGCTTCAAAATTTTTCACTGTCCCGGAGTTTTCTGCAACTTTTCCTGTATGATTGAGGCGTGCTCGTTGAGTTTCACGCCTAAGATTTCTCTTTTGGGAGCAGGTTAGAGTTTGGTTTGACTTTTGGCTTGACTTTGGAACAGGCGATAACGCCGTATACTTGACAGACGATGACGTCTTGTCAGTTTCAACAGGCGATGACGCCTCATAAGTTTTCATAGGCGATGACGCCTTTTGATTTCCGGTGGACGATGACGCCTGACCTTTCTTCATCGTCGCCCGGCGATGACGCCTAGGCTCCGAATTAGAGGAAGAAAGAAATTCCTCATATTTTTGCTGGTCGACTTTTACGACCAGCATTTCAACAACAGATCCGATCGCTACCAACTCAGACTGCGCCACCATATTCTCTGTTGTGAACAGAGAGGCTCTCACTGTGGTCGTCAGTTCTTATTTGCTTAAAAATTGAATTTCTCCTTTCATTGCAAAATTATTTGATTACAAAAGAAAATCGAGAATTACAAAAAAAAGATTGAGGATTAACAAGAACGGGAATATTAATTTATTTCCTTTTTTATGTGGGTTCGGGTGGCGATGGAGCCTCGCTGGTGCACTCCGTTGACCGTCTAACCGGGAAGGGGATGACTCTACTTCACTCCTTGATTTCACGAGCTCGCCCAAAATAGTCCAAAAGTCCTTTCTCTGGACTCAATTCCTGTCTTTTATAGACCGAATCAGCACGAAATCCGGCTCGAATCCTCCCTAAAAAATCGGATCACGAGATATCAGTCAAATAAATAACGGAAACAGGCGGAAAACAACCCGCGGGTTGGCACCTGCGGGATCGCTCCCGCGGGTGCCCACCCGCGGGAGGCACCCACGGGAGATCTCCCGCGGGTGCTTATATACCCGAAAAATTAAATATTCCTTTATATTGCCAATTTGCTTGGGAATTACAGCAATAAAAGAAATATTACAAATAGAAAATCGAGATTACAAGAATAGGGAACGATTGATTTCGATTCCTCTTTATTTTTGTGGGTTCAGGCAGCGGTGGAGTCTTGATTCTGCATTCCGTTGACGATCCGATCTGGATCGGAATGAAGATTGATCTCTCTGGAACTTCTGGACTCTTTGGAAAAATCCTCCTCCAAAAGAATCTCTTTTTGGACTCTCTGTCTCTGAAAAAATTGCCTCTCCAAAGAATCCCCTCTCCAAAAGAATCTCCTCTTTTCCTCTCATTTTTGTTCTGAACTCCGTTCCCAATTTTATAAATTGATGAGCGCTTCTAATCCGGCTCAAGGTTTTCCCTCGAATCCGATTAAATCCCCAAAAATCCGGATCACCATGCAAAACGGAACGGAACGGAACGGATGGGCGCTCCGCGGGAGGGATCCCGTGGGTGGGACCCGCGGGCGCTCCCGCAGGTGCGTTCCCACAGGAGAGATCCCGCGGGAGCGCTACCGCAGGTGGGACCCACGGGGCGCTCCCGCGGGTGGGACCCGCGGTGCGCTCTCGCAGGCACACCCGCGGGTGCGCTCCCGTGGTGGGGTCCGCGAGGCACTCCCATTTTATTTATTTATTTATTTTATTTTATTATTTTTTTTTTGGATATCTACAGTGCTCACCCGCGAGAGCCCTCCCGCGGGTGCCCACCCGCGGGACTCTCTCGCGGGTGCCCACCCGCGGGATTCTCTCGCGGGTGCTCGACACCCGCGGGGTTCCTCCCGCCCTATTTTCATTTTTTTTAATTATTATTATTATTTTATTTATTTATTTATTTATATATATATATATATATATATATATATATATATATATATATATATATATATATATATATATATATATATATATATATATATATATATATATATATAGTATCTACAAAGGGGTTTTGGACTTTTTAGAGAGTATTTTAGGCTACATGCCCCTCTTAAACACCCAAAAATGGCTAGTGAAGGGGGATATTTTGGCCATTTTAAATTTCAGCTTATAAATAGATGCACCCATAATTCATCTTTTCCCTCCAAATCTCTCTAAATTTAGTTTTTTTTTTTTTTTAATTTATTCATTTGAAATGTCATTATCCTAATATTTCATTGACTTTATCTCTCCCAAAGTGGCATTTAGCTTTTCAATCGGTTTTCTAACTTTTCCAACATCAACACCCAGTTTGTAGCTAGAATTCATTTACAAGCAAACTTGAAAGAGATGCAACATAAGGCCAAAAAAATACCTGAGAATGTGGAACTCTACATATTTGATGTTGCATGTTAATACTTCCTATAGACATGTTTTGGATGTATTTATTATTTCTTTCAATGGTCTTAAGCCTAATAATCAATCAGATAAAATTGAAGAATAAGAATGAGAGATTGTTGTCTTTACAAAATGTTCTTCAAGTTTTTTTTTTTCCACAATTTTGTTTATCTAGTTGTTATTATTCCGCTATTACACACATTTTTTTAGAAGTTCAAAAATTCAATCAAGTTCTAATAGGCTAGCAGACGATATTAATTTAGGACCCATGATAATCAAAATGCAAATAATTAAATTTTGATAAATATTTCTTGTCTATTCCTATTATTTTTTTGTTTAGGTAATACTAATTAACCCCTCTATGAAAAAAATATGGATTAATCATTTCTTTGATAATTTATACCCTGAGCTATGTAACGAAGTATTGCAATATAAACATGATATTCATTGTTATTTTAGATTATTGTTTGATAAGTATATATCTTGATTTAGAACTCGGTAACCCCAGCCTTAACAAAGATGCAGTCTAACCAAAAGTAAGGATTTTATATCAACAAATTTTTTAATTAACTGAATTATTGATAGAAGTGATAACTCGGGATCATCGTGGGTAATAGAAACTTCTGAATTAATAGTTAATAATGAAGATGGTTTAAAATTTTGAGATGATAGAAGCAAATTAAGCCGATAATGCATCTAAATGTTTCGTATGACCCGCACTTTACTAAGAATTCAAAATCAAGTTTTTGTTGTAACTTCTGAGAGCACATTAAGTATAGGAGGCTAGATAATCGATAATATAGATCTAACTTAAATGTAGAGATAGTACAGACACTTATGAACCTATAAGATTTTGTACTACAAATAAGCAACAGTTAAGACTGGATACTATTGATATCATAGTAGTGCACTCGAAGATTTAATAGTAGATTTGCCAATATAAAAATAATAGTTGTAATTTTCCCTTTAGGAAATATTTTATAATAGAACATAGAAGAGTAGGTGACAATCTAGTTAGGATGTACATATACTGCTGTTATGCAATAATTTTCTAATTTTTTCGATTGAAAGTATAAAATTCTATTTAAATTTTTAAAATTTTCAAGTTTGTGATCAATAAGGTATATATGATTCCAATATTAAGCCAGCTCTGGTTTCACCTTCCATCTCAGTTTCTGTCCTTAATTCCGTCAAAGTTCAGTTTAGTCCAATTGATCACGGGCTTCATCCACATGAATTTGGCCGGGGCTATAGCTTGCCATCCTTCACCAGTTAAGACCATTCCTTCACCCTTGCTGTCGTAACTTTCAAAGTTATCATGATTGAAGAATGGGCCAAAAGTAGTACTCTTACTGGGGAAATTCCATTTACCTACGGCAAAGAACTTTTGACATCCAGTCTAGTTTTCATATCAACCTCTCATTTCAAAATATTACCAATTTACTCTTTATGTTTAAATTTTTTTTTCTAAATTTAACCCTCCCTCCCTCTCTCTTCTACTTGCGTTTATTGCTCACTGTGCCTTAAAATTTCCAAATTTTCCTCCGAGTCCAACAGAAAAAAAAAAAAATATTAACAAACAATTGCAAGTAAAAATGCATAAAAAAACTAAGAATAGTTCTAATACATATCTGAGATTTATCGTTCGACACTAATTATACATTGGATTTTTCTATTTGCTTTACAAAATTCAAAGTTTAAACCATAATTTCGTTTGTCACAGTGAATTCGAAGAATAAATTCTTCTTAACTTTTTAAGGAACGCAAATGTAAAAAATTTAGAGAATCAGGAAATCATAAGTTTGTAAGAGATATGTTTTTTTTAAAAGATTTAAATAGCAGAAAAAAAAATTTGGGTTTTAGAGAGAGACCAGAGTACGAAAACGATGACAGTATTTTAAATTTTAAAAAAAATATAGAGATTTTGGGATCTAAAAGGATAACTTAATCAAGAAAAAGATTAGCAAACTTGTAATTATTTGTAAATTTTAAATCTGTGCATCAAGATTAAATTTTTTTTAATAAAACTTTGATGCATATGCTCCTCAGCGTTCCATTAAAAAGATGTTAATAGAATATTTTTTTGATAATAAAAAAGAAAATACAAAAATAAAATAGAAAATATTCTTTTCGCATACGTAAATACGAAGACGATAACAGTATTTTAAATTTTAAAAAGTTATTGAGATTTTGGAATCTAAAAGGATAACAAAGGATAACTTAATTAAGAAAAAGATTAGCAAACTTGTAATTATTTGCAAGTTTTAAATATGTGCATCAAGATTAAATTTTTCTGAGATAAAACTTTGAAGCATATGCTCCCCAGCGTTCCATTAAAAAGATGTTAATAGAACATTTTTTTGAATAATAAAAAAATACAAAAAATAGAAAATATTCTTTTCGCATACGTATATGCAAAAAAATACAAACAAATATGCTTCTTCTCTATCTCGTGTTATTAATGTATCCGTCTGGTAAATATAGAACATGCTATGGGAACCTGTTCTGTCCTCTTTCAATCTCTCCTATATACTACGACTATTTCTGCTAACGCTCGTATCGATAGATATCATTGTTTGCATCATTCTCACTACTACCACGTAGACAACTACACTATCTACGTCCTAAATGCACGAGGTTGAAAGAATTTCCCCTTACTGGGCCTTGAACATTCTGTTATGTGTTTCCATAAAGCCCCACATTTAGCTAAGGATGTAAAGAATGACAAGGAAAACCACCAAAAAATGGCAGAAAACTCGACCGTCTACTCGCTACTATGTGTGCTTCTCGAACCCGATTAAACTAAAAAGTTACTTGATAGACACCCTTTTCAAGTCTTTCTTATTTCGACATTCATCCTCCTCTAATCTTCCTAGTTTATAAATTATCGTGGTAACTGTACAAGTAAGTTATTTTGTTTATCCTTCACAGTACCTCAAATATCTCTACTCATAATTTTTTTAAGCTAAGATATCTTCATTTGTGTGTTTTTTATCCCGAGAAACTATATTTTAATCCCCCTATTACTTCCCGCCCCCTTTGTTTTGAAATATAATAAAGTAGAGGATATTTCGATCAACTTAGGGATTACTTGAAAACATCATAATATACCATGGAGATATAAAAAGGCTTAATTTCAAAAAGGAAAAGAAAAAAGACAACAAACTCTCAACTATTTTTATAGCTACAAAAAGAACAACAAAAATAATATATTACTGTAGGTGAGCCGCCAGTTCAGGAAAAGTTACGTGAGTTTGCAGCAAAACTATAATGATCAAATAATTTTTCTACAATTTTTTTTACAATTACAATATCTACTTCCTTAATTTATTTTGGATTAAATTTCATAAATTTTGGAGTTCATTTACCCTTTCATCAAGTGCATACAAAATGTTTTATTCATTGAAAACCGTTAATTTTATATTAACTTGATAGAAGACTAAATTAAAACTAAAACCCAAAAAAATTGGTATGAGTGAATCCCAGGAGGTCGAGATCTTAATCCAAAAGAAATTCTTAAAAAAAGATTATTGGGGAGAGTGGAAATGAAATGCAGCTCAGCTCACTTGCGTAAACTGTCAGCTCATTTTCATTTTTCTCATATATATATATATATATATATATATATATATATATATATATATATATATATATATATATATATATATATATATATAACCAGCAACTCAAGAAAACCTACGTGAATCAACGGCAAAAGTTTAAATTTAACGATTTTTCTTCAAATTTTTTCTGGAATTAGAATTTATACATCCTTTACTTCTTTAAAATCAAACTTCATGAATTTTGGAATTTATTTACCTTTTTATCAAATGAAAACAAAATGTACGTTTCACTGAAAACCGTTAATTTTATGTCAACTTGATTGATGTCCAAATCACAAGTAAAAATCAAGAAATTGGATATGAGTAAACCTTAGAGAGTTGAGATTATAATCCGAAAGAAAATTTTTTAAGAGAGTTATTGGAGATATTTGAAATGAACTACAACACATATAACTTACGCGAGCTGTTAGTTCATTTTCATTATTCTCATATATATATACATATATATATATATATATATAGAGAGAGAGAGAGAGAGAGAGAGAGAGAATGAGAAATTCACCAGCACTTAGATAACTCAATAAAATAATTACACGTGGCGCCACTCAAAATAACAAATAAAATAACTCTCTTAACCGCCATTTGAGTAGCGCAACGTGTAATTATTTTATTGGGTAACCTAAGCGCTAGTGAATGAACTCTCTTCACTGCCGTTGAATTTCTCGTTTACTCATATATATATATATATATATATATATATATATATATATATATATATATATATATATATATATATATATATATATGATTACCGTAGTTGAGTCGCCAGCTCAGGAAAAGTTACGTGAGATAGCTGCAAAACAATAATAATCAAATAAATTTTCTTCAATTTTTTTTTTACAATTACTATCTCTGCCTCCTTAACAGTTTTTAGATTAAATTTCATAAATTTTGGAATTCATTTACCCTTTCATCAAGTGCATATAAAATGTTTTATTCATTGAAAACCTTTAATTTTGTATTAACTTGGTAGAGAACCAAATCAAAACTAAAACCTAAGAAATTGAGAATGAGAGAACCCTAGGGGGTCGAGATTACAATCCAAAAGAATTTTTTTTAAAAAAAATATTATTGGAGACAGTGGAAATGAACTGCAACTTAGATAACTTGCATGAGTTTTTAGCTCATTTTCATTTCTCTCTCTCTCTCTCTTTCTCTCTCTCTCTCTCTCTATATATATATATAGAGAGAGAGAGAGAACGAAAAATTCACTGGCAGTGAAGGGAGCTCCTTCACCGCCGCTTAGGTGGTTGATGCAGGACGGAGGCGAAATTAGGTTAGGGTTTTGTAAATTAGGGTTTTTTGGATGAATTGGAAAAAATAGATAAATTGGAAAAGAACTTACGGATTTGGAAATCCACCCAGGCGAATCCACGTCGTCTCTCCACGAATCCACGAGGAAAGATTTGCTCAAGCGAAATCCACGCCAGAAATTTCTCAAAAATTTTTTAAATATTATTCATCTCCTTAATACTTCATACAAACCCATATATATAGGGAAACCTTAACAAATAGAATATTAATAGAATCCAAACTCCTAAACCAATCAAATATCCTAGTAAAATCTAAATCCTAATAAGATCCAAATCAAATCAAATCCTGATCTCCATCAATTATCCCCGGCTTCAAAACATGAACCTCTGGTGAATGAAGAAAATGATAATTATCGAACAAATCCGGGTCGAGCTGCTGGACTTCTTCGGTGCGGAACCAAGTGCAATCAGAGTCTGGACATCCACGCCAGCGCACCAAATAACGCTGATATCTACCATCAGTAGTCGAAACAATTTTATCATCCAAAATATCTTCAATCTGATCTATATGATACTTCTGTGGAGCAAGAGAAGGTGGTGTACGGATGGAAAAATGCCGATGTTCTGGCGAAGCCGATGATGGTAAATCCGAAATAACTGCTGGATAATCAAATGGAGCACGGAATGGAGTCAGGTCTTCGACGTTGAAAACTAGATTGATCCCGAAATTGTGGGGAATCGCAAACTCATAAGTATTAGAACCAATCCTCTTTAGAACTCAGTAAGGCCCCATACGTCGAGCATAAAACTTCTTCAAGGTTCCTGGAGAGAACCTTTCTGGACGCACTCTAACCATCACCTCATCACCAACTGCAAATTTCTGCAATTTTTTATGCGAGTCTACTGCAGACTTGTAGTTATTATTACTAATTGCTATTTGCTGACGAATATGATCATGCAAATGCTGTGCAAAAGACTCCGCTGAGGCACTAGACCTATCACCTATAGGGAGTGGAAGAATATCTATAGGTTTTTCAGATTTATAACCTGTAACTATCTCAAATGAACTTACCCCAGTAGATCTATTGACTGAACTATTATATGTAAACTCTGCTATAGGCAAAATAAGATCTCACGTGGTTAAATGGTCGCCCACTAAACATCGAAGCAAGTCACCTAAGCTACGATTGACAATTTCTGTCTGCCCATCTGTCTGTGGATGATAAGCAGTGGAGAATTTAAGTGTGGTATCCATTTTCTTCTAGAGAGTTTACCAAAAATGGCTTGTGAACCGAACATCTCTGTCCGAAACAATTGACTTAGGAAGGCCATGCAAACGGACTACCTCTTTACAGAACAAGTGTGCAACATGTGAGGCATCCGAAGTCTTGTGGCAAGAGATAAAATGTGCCATTTTAAAAAATCTATCCACCACGACTAATATTACAACCTGTTTCCTAAGTGTGCGAGGGAGTCCTAAAATGAAATATATGCTAAGATGCTCCCAAGATATAAAGGGTATGGGTAAGGGTGTGTAGAGTCCTGTATTCGGCTTCCTACCCTTAGCTACCTGACAAACTCGACAATGCGACTCAACTAGCGCAACATCACGTTTAATACTTGGCCAATAAAATCGGTCCTCTATAAGAATGATAATTTTATCTCGACAAAAATGACCAGCGATCCCTCCCGCATGCATTTTCCAAATCTGATGATCGCGCAAAGAAGTATTGGGAATACATAGACGGGTATCTCGAAATAAAAAACCATTAATAATGGTGAAGGCATCTACTATAGTAGGAGCATCCTGTGTCAGAGATGAATATATGTCACCAAAGTCCTGACAAGTAGGATAGTTTTGAATGATGTGCTCAAATCCGATAACTTTTGCACTCATCGTCAGTAAAGTGCAAAGTTTCCTACTTAATGCATCAGCGGTTTTATTTTCAGTTCCGACACAGTGTTTGAGTATAAAATTGTACTCCTGAATAAACTCAAGCCATTTGATGTGTCCATGCTCTACTCTCTTTTGGGAATTGATATAGCGTAGAGCTTGATGGTCTGAGTATAGAACGAACTCTTTTGGTAGTAAATAGTGACGCCAATGACGCAAACATTGCACTACTACATAAAACTCTCTATCATAAACATCGTAGCGCTGTTTCGTCTCATTCAATTTTTCGTTAAAAAATGCGATATAATGATTTTCTTTACTCAAAATGCCTCATATACCTACGCCTAATGCATCACATGCTACCTCAAAAACCTTCGAGAAATCTAGAAGATGAAAGACCGGAGCAGTAATCAACTTCTCCTTAATCTCCTCGAAAGCATGAGTAGCATATTTAGTCCATTGAAACCCCATTTCTTAAAACAATCAGTGATCGGAGACATGGTGGTACTAAATCCCCTAACAAACCTCCTATAAAATGTGGCCAGACCATAAAAGCTCCTGGCCTCATGGATTGTACAAGGAGTAGGCCATTCTCTTATGGCCTTAATTTTGTCAGGATCTGCTGCTACTCGTCTTTAGAGATGATAAACCCAAGAAAGTGAATAGAGAAACCTAAGAACGCACATTCCTTCAGATTGACAAGCAGTTTCTCCTTACGGAGAGTCTCTAAAACCTGTGTCAAATGAGAAAGATGCTCTTCTTGGGTTTGACTAAAAACAAGAATGTCATCAAAATAGACAATGAACTTGCCTAAAAAAGGACGTAATATCTGGGTCATAACTCTCATAAATATGCTAGGTGCATTAGATAAACCAAAAGGTATGACCAACCATTCATACAATCCGTCCTTAATTTTAAAGGCAGTTTTCCATTCATCACCTTCACGGATACGAATCTGATGATATCCGCTTCGAAGATCTTTCTTCGAAAAGATTTGAGAGCCAGCCATCATATCTAATAAGTCATCAAGTTTAGAAATAGGAAACCTATACTTAACGGTAATTTTATTGATGGCGCGACTGTTAATGCACATCCTCCAGCTACCATCTTTTTTAGGTATGAGTAGAGCGGGAACGGCACAAAGACTCAAACACTCTCTAATAAAGCCTTTCCGCAATAACTCATCGACCTATCTTCTCAACTCAGCGTGCTCAACAGAATTCATCCTTTAATGAGGTAAATTTGGCAAACTGGACTTGGCACAAGGTCAATAGCATGCTAAATGTCCCGAAGAGGAGGGAGTTCATTAGGTAACTCATCGGGTATGATATCCTGAAAATCAGTGAGAATCTGATGAATCTCAGGGTGGTAAATGACAGGTGGACTAGAAGACTCTCCTAAAATAATTACCGCATACACTAGTCCCCCTTCTAGGCTCTCCTTGAGGAACTATGATCGACTCACCAGGTGAAGAGACTTTTTATGTACCTGGCCTATGACTTTTTTGCTCTTTGAGCTCTCATCTCTAGACTTAGGTGGTACAGGTTTCAAAATAATTTTCTTCCCATTAAATTTGAATGTATATGTGTTTGATTTGCCGAAACTCGTCACATCTAAATCATACAATCATGGCCTACCAAGCAAAATATATGCGGCAGTCATATCTAACACATCACACCAAAGCTGGTCCTGATAGCTTGACATCTGGATAGGCACTATACAACGCTGGGTAATAGATTAAGCAGTTTTATCTACCCATATTACATTGTATGGTTGTGGATGGGGTTCAGTTTTGAGGCCCATTTTCTCAACAGCTGTTCTTGAGATTATATTCACACAACTACCCCTGTCAATCATTACTCGATAACTCTTTCCTCCGTGTGTGATGTACATTGTGAAAACGCTAGATCTACGCCAATCTTCATCTCTCATTTTAGCGTAAAGACACCTAACGATGCCTAAGTGCACATTTGAAATGACTATTTTCTCGTCTGACTCACTAGCGTTTCCTACTGTTTCATATATTTCTTCCTCAAGATCATCATCATCACCACTATGTTCTTCTACGAGTAAAGCTCTAGTGGGACACTGTGAAGTTTTGTGGTCATACTCGTGATACCTAAAACACTCTACGCCTTTCGTGCCATATTTAGATGACTCACCCATTACGGCTTTACCCTTAAAATCTTTGTTGAATTGGGTGTTAGGTCTCTTGTTATCTTCAGAAGGGCGTCTGGAATGCTCCCCGGCTCTAGTAGTAAACTTGCGATCAGTAGAAAATTTGAGAGAGTGTTCTATATTTTCTACTAATTGACAAGTTTGAGTAAGGGAACTTATATTCCGAGAATGGATATGCATGGCTCGTTGTATGTCAGCGCGTAGTCCAGAACGAAATCTAGATGTCGCCTGGTGTTGGTCCTCTCACAAATCACACCGAAGTGTCAATTCATCAAATTGAGTCATATACTCTTAGACCGTCATGCTTCCCTAGAAAAGACTGTGCAACCTATATAAAAGATGACTCCCAAATGTAACTGGAAGATACTTCTCTTTAAATCTAACTTTCATATCATTCCAAGTCTCTATCGCATTTAGATATCTGTCACATTCTCTTTCTGCCAATATCCAATATATCCTAGCGGGCCATGTCAATCACATCCGAGCAAATCGTATTTTACGCTTTTCAGGCATGTCATACCAATCGAAATAGTAATCCATGTCTGCGAGCTAGTCACTAAAGATTTTAGGGTCGTAAGTGCCGTTGAATGTAGGAGCTTATATTTTTATCTTACGTGTGATATCATCTTCGACACGCCTAGTTCTAGGGACACTCTCATCTCTATCCCTTGCATTTCGGTCTCTTGGTCCTCTATACTGATTATAATTCCTTTCATTATATTCATTCTTATAAATTTGATTAATTTGTTCTTCCATTTGTTGTTCTAGTGCATCCAGTTGTTTATTAACAATTTTAAACTGTTCCATTTGTTCAGTGATAGTTTTTAATTGTTTCATCATGATTTTTAACTTTTCATCCACATTATTAGAACTTGGGGTGGTCATTTTACCGCTATGAAGAAGCATACAAAACAAGCATATGCAATGCAATTTTCTAAACTCAGTCAAATTCTATATGCGTGCACTATATGATCAAATAAAATTTTCTAAAGTTTAGTTTCTAAAATATAAGGAAATGGATTCTAAAATATGCGTATGCAGTAACTAATGAGTTAGCAAATAATTATTAGTAATTCCAACTAACAATCTTATGCAGATTTCCACAAAATAATTGCAAAATTTTGCTGAAGAAAATGGGTTAGTTTAGACATTACCCAAATACCGAAAATGTTCGTGCACTTGTAGTGGTCTCTTAGAGTTTTTCGAAATTGGTTTGCCTGCTGAAGAGCCCTGAAATCCTGCCACAATTGTTGGAAACAAATCCAGGAAAATAACGCTTCGAATCTGACTCGAATTGGACTCCGAACGGGCTCCAAATCACCACTTTTCCCTTCACTGCTGCACTGGTCTGCTGTTCTGCTTCTACTGGCTGCTGCCACTGCTGTTCTGCAGCTGTTGCTGCTATCCTACTGCTGTCCAGCAGCAGTAGGATAGCAGTTCCAAATCACTAAATTGCTCCAAATCACTAAACTGCTGCTGCTGCTGCAGTTCTACAACTAATATCGCAGTTCCTGCTGATGCTGCTACTGTACTGCTATGCTTACTATGCAGCTATTATTACAGTGGATTCGCCGGAGAAGGGAGAGAGGGGTGGATCCGGATAAGGGGATAAGGGAAAAGAAGAAGATGTGGAAGAGGAGATGGAGCCGAATGAAAAGAGGGGCTAAATTTGGGGAGTTTGGGTTGGATTTGGTCTGACGCAGAGGTTGTTCAGGTGGGAGTTTGGATTGAGTTGGAAAAAAAAAACAGGTTGGGGGGAGAAAAAGATAGGACAAAAAAAGTTTTTTTCAGATTTATTTTTTTTTAGATCTGTTTTTTTTCAGATTTGCTTTTATTTTTTTTCAGATCTGTTTTTTTTTTCAAAATAAAAAAAATAAACTGAAATAAAAGAGAATAGATATGTGGAAGAAGAAGATGGTGATGGAGAAGAAAATCTAGGCTCAGATACCAAATTTGACGCAGTACGGAGGCGAAATTAGGGTTAGGGTTTTGAAAATTACGGTTTTTTTGGATGAATTGGGAAAAATAGATAAATTGGAAAAGAACTTACGGGTTTGGAAATCCACCCAAGTGAATCCATGCCCACTCTCCACGAATCTACGAGGAAAGATTTGCTCAAACAAAATCCATGCTAGAAATTTCTCAAAAATTTTTCAAATATTATTCATCTCTTTAATACTTCATACAAACTCATATATATAGGAAAATCCTAACAAACAGAATCCTAATAGAATCCAAACTCCGAATCCAATCAAATATCCTAGTAAAATCTAAATGCTAATAAGATCCAAATTAAATCAAATTAAATCAAATCAAATCCTGATCTCCATCAGTGGTCCAATAAAATTATTACATGTGGCATTACTCAAGATAACAAATAAAATAACTCGCTTAACTGTATTTTAAGTGGTGTCACGTGTAATAATTTTATTGGATCACCTAAGTGGTCGTGAAAGAACTCCCTTCGCCAACGTTGAATTTCTATATATATGTGTGTGTGTGTGTGTGTGTGTGTGTGTATATATATATATATATATATATATATATATATATATATATATATATATATATATATATATATATATATATATATATGTATGTATATATATATATATATGTATGTATATATGTATGTATATATATATATATATAATGTATGTATATATATATATATATATGTAGATATATATATATATGTATGTATGTGTGTATATATATATATATA